>CM065589.1:20807098-20937098 GCA_033119425.1 Bufotes viridis
CGGCCAGCAAATCTTCGAGCCACCGCAGAACAGGGTCTCTGTGGAAGATCAGATATAACTATACAGTGACAGAGACATCGAGGCCTGACCATAGGAGCTACAATCTATAAGAGGAGGGGGAGGAGTAAGAGTCCTGACCATAGGAGCTACAATCTATAAGAGGAGGAGGAGGAGTAAGAGTCCTGACCATAGGAGCTACAATCTATAAGAGGAGGAGGAGTAAGAGTCCTGACCATAGGAGCTACAATCTATAAGAGGAGGAGGAGGAGTAAGAGTCCTGACCATAGGAGCTTACAATCTATAAGAGGAGGAGGAGGAGTAAGAGTCCTGACCATAGGAGCTTACAATCTATAAGAGGAGGAGGAGTAAGAGTCCTGACCATAGGAGCTACAATCTATAAGAGGAGGAGGAGTAAGAGTCCTGACCATAGGAGCTTACAATCTATAAGAGGAGGAGGAGTAAGAGTCCTGACCATAGGAGCTACAATCTATAAGAGGAGGAGGAGTAAGAGTCCTGACCATAGGAGCTACAATCTATAAGAGGAGGAGGAGGAGTAAGAGTCCTGACCATAGGAGCTTACAATCTATAAGAGGAGGAGGAGGAGTAAGAGTCCTGACCATAGGAGCTTACAATCTATAAGAGGAGGGAGGAGTAAGAGTCCTGACCATAGGAGCTACAATCTATAAGAGGAGGAGGAGTAAGAGTCCTGACCATAGGAGCTACAATCTATAAGAGGAGGAGGAGGAGTAAGAGTCCTGACCATAGGAGCTACAATCTATAAGAGGAGGAGGAGTAAGAGTCCTGACCATAGGAGCTACAATCTATAAGAGGAGGAGGAGTAAGAGTCCTGACCATAGGAGCTACAATCTATAAGAGGAGGAGGAGTAAGAGTCCTGACCATAGGAGCTACAATCTATAAGAGGGAGGAGGAGTAAGAGTCCTGACCATAGGAGCTACAATCTATAAGAGGAGGGGAGGAGTAAGAGTCCTGACCATAGGAGCTACAATCTATAAAGAGGAGGAGGAGTAAGAGTCCTGACCATAGGAGCTTACAATCTATAAGAGGGAGGAGGAGTAAGAGTCCTGACCATAGGAGCTACAATCTATAAGAGGAGGAGGAGTAAGAGTCCTGACCATAGGAGCTACAATCTATAAGAGGAGGAGGAGGAGTAAGAGTCCTGACCATAGGAGCTTACAATCTATAAGAGGAGGAGGAGGAGTAAGAGTCCTGACCATAGGAGCTTACAATCTATAAGAGGAGGAGGAGGAGTAAGAGTCCTGACCATAGGAGCTTACAATCTATAAGAGGAGGAGGAGGAGTAAGAGTCCTGACCATAGGAGCTACAATCTATAAGAGGAGGAGGAGGAGTAAGAGTCCTGACCATAGGAGCTTACAATCTATAAGAGGAGGAGGAGGAGTAAGAGTCCTGACCATAGGAGCTTACAATCTATAAGAGGAGGAGGAGGAGTAAGAGTCCTGACCATAGGAGCTACAATCTATAAGAGGAGGAGGAGGAGTAAGAGTCCTGACCATAGGAGCTTACAATCTATAAGAGGAGGAGGAGGAGTAAGAGTCCTGACCATAGGAGCTACAATCTATAAGAGGAGGAGGAGGAGTAAGAGTCCTGACCATAGGAGCTTACAATCTATAAGAGGAGGAGGAGGAGTAAGAGTCCTGACCATAGGAGCTTACAATCTATAAGAGGAGGAGGAGGAGTAAGAGTCCTGACCATAGGAGCTTACAATCTATAAGAGGAGAGGAGGAGTAAGAGTCCTGACCATAGGAGCTACAATCTATAAGAGGAGGAGGAGGAGTAAGAGTCCTGACCATAGGAGCTTACAATCTATAAGAGGAGGAGGAGGAGTAAGAGTCCTGACCATAGGAGCTTACAATCTATAAGAGGAGGAGGAGGAGTAAGAGTCCTGACCATAGGAGCTACAATCTATAAGAGGAGGAGGAGGAGTAAGAGTCCTGACCATAGGAGCTACAATCTATAAGAGGAGGAGGAGGAGTAAGAGTCCTGACCATAGGAGCTACAATCTATAAGAGGAGGAGGAGGAGTAAGAGTCCTGACCATAGGAGCTACAATCTATAAGAGGAGGAGGAGGAGTAAGAGTCCTGACCATAGGAGCTTACAATCTATAAGAGGAGGAGGAGGAGTAAGAGTCCTGACCATAGGAGCTTACAATCTATAAGAGGAGGAGGAGGAGTAAGAGTCCTGACCATAGGAGCTTACAATCTATAAGAGGAGGAGGAGGAGTAAGAGTCCTGACCATAGGAGCTTACAATCTATAAGAGGAGGAGGAGGAGTAAGAGTCCTGACCATAGGAGCTACAATCTATAAGAGGGAGGAGGAGTAAGAGTCCTGACCATAGGAGCTTACAATCTATAAGAGGAGGAGGAGGAGTAAGAGTCCTGACCATAGGAGCTACAATCTATAAGAGGAGGAGGAGGAGTAAGAGTCCTGACCATAGGAGCTACAATCTATAAGAGGAGGAGGAGGAGTAAGAGTCCTGACCATAGGAGCTACAATCTATAAGAGGAGGAGGAGTAAGAGTCCTGACCATAGGAGCTTACAATCTATAAGAGGAGGAGGAGGAGTAAGAGTCCTGACCATAGGAGCTTACAATCTATAAGAGGAGGAGGAGGAGTAAGAGTCCTGACCATAGGAGCTTACAATCTATAAGAGGAGGAGGAGGAGTAAGAGTCCTGACCATAGGAGCTACAATCTATAAGAGGAGGAGGAGGAGTAAGAGTCCTGACCATAGGAGCTTACAATCTATAAGAGGAGGAGGAGGAGTAAGAGTCCTGACCATAGGAGCTACAATCTATAAGAGGAGGAGGAGGAGTAAGAGTCCTGACCATAGGAGCTACAATCTATAAGAGGAGGAGGAGGAGTAAGAGTCCTGACCATAGGAGCTTACAATCTATAAGAGGAGGAGGAGGAGTAAGAGTCCTGACCATAGGAGCTTACAATCTATAAGAGGAGGAGGAGGAGTAAGAGTCCTGACCATAGGAGCTACAATCTATAAGAGGAGGAGGAGGAGTAAGAGTCCTGACCATAGGAGCTTACAATCTATAAGAGGAGGAGGAGGAGTAAGAGTCCTGACCATAGGAGCTTACAATCTATAAGAGGAGGAGGAGGAGTAAGAGTCCTGACCATAGGAGCTTACAATCTATAAGAGGAGGAGGAGGAGTAAGAGTCCTGACCATAGGAGCTTACAATCTATAAGAGGAGGAGGAGGAGTAAGAGTCCTGACCATAGGAGCTTACAATCTATAAGAGGAGGAGGAGTAAGAGTCCTGACCATAGGAGCTACAATCTATAAGAGGAGGAGGAGGAGTAAGAGTCCTGACCATAGGAGCTACAATCTATAAGAGGAGGAGGAGGAGTAAGAGTCCTGACCATAGGAGCTACAATCTATAAGAGGAGGAGGAGTAAGAGTCCTGACCATAGGAGCTACAATCTATAAGAGGAGGAGGAGGAGTAAGAGTCCTGACCATAGGAGCTTACAATCTATAAGAGGAGGAGGAGGAGTAAGAGTCCTGACCATAGGAGCTTACAATCTATAAGAGGAGGGAGGAGTAAGAGTCCTGACCATAGGAGCTTACAATCTATAAGAGGAGGAGGAGGAGTAAGAGTCCTGACCATAGGAGCTTACAATCTATAAGAGGAGGAGGAGGAGTAAGAGTCCTGACCATAGGAGCTTACAATCTATAAGAGAGAGGAGGAGTAAGAGTCCTGACCATAGGAGCTTACAATCTATAAGAGGAGGAGGAGGAGTAAGAGTCCTGACCATAGGAGCTTACAATCTATAAGAGGAGGAGGAGGAGTAAGAGTCCTGACCATAGGAGCTACAATCTATAAGAGGAGGAGGAGGAGTAAGAGTCCTGACCATAGGAGCTTACAATCTATAAGAGGAGGAGGAGGAGTAAGAGTCCTGACCATAGGAGCTTACAATCTATAAGAGGAGGAGGAGGAGTAAGAGTCCTGACCATAGGAGCTTACAATCTATAAGAGGAGGAGGAGGAGTAAGAGTCCTGACCATAGGAGCTTACAATCTATAAGAGGAGGAGGAGTAAGAGTCCTGACCATAGGAGCTTACAATCTATAAGAGGAGGAGGAGGAGTAAGAGTCCTGACCATAGGAGCTTACAATCTATAAGAGGAGGAGGAGTAAGAGTCCTGACCATAGGAGCTACAATCTATAAGAGGAGGAGGAGGAGTAAGAGTCCTGACCATAGGAGCTTACAATCTATAAGAGGAGGAGGAGTAAGAGTCCTGACCATAGGAGCTTACAATCTATAAGAGGAGGAGGAGGAGTAAGAGTCCTGACCATAGGAGCTTACAATCTATAAGAGGAGGAGGAGTAAGAGTCCTGACCATAGGAGCTTACAATCTATAAGAGGAGGAGGAGGAGTAAGAGTCCTGACCATAGGAGCTTACAATCTATAAGAGGAGGAGGAGGGTAAGAGTCCTGACCATAGGAGCTTACAATCTATAAGAGGAGGAGGAGGAGTAAGAGTCCTGACCATAGGAGCTTACAATCTATAGAGAGGAGGAGGAGTAAGAGTCCTGACCATAGGAGCTTACAATCTATAAGAGGAGGAGGAGTAAGAGTCCTGACCATAGGAGCTACAATCTATAAGAGGAGGAGGAGGAGTAAGAGTCCTGACCATAGGAGCTTACAATCTATAAGAGGAGGAGGAGTAAGAGTCCTGACCATAGGAGCTTACAATCTATAAGAGGAGGAGGAGGTAAGAGTCCTGACCATAGGAGCTACAATCTATAAGAGGAGGAGGAGGAGTAAGAGTCCTGACCATAGGAGCTTACAATCTATAAGAGGAGGAGGAGGAGTAAGAGTCCTGACCATAGGAGCTTACAATCTATAAGAGGAGGGAGGAGTAAGAGTCCTGACCATAGGAGCTTACAATCTATAAGAGGAGGAGGGAGTAAGAGTCCTGACCATAGGAGCTACAATCTATAAGAGGAGGAGGAGGAGTAAGAGTCCTGACCATAGGAGCTTACAATCTATAAGAGGAGGAGGAGGAGTAAGAGTCCTGACCATAGGAGCTTACAATCTATAAGAGGAGGAGGAGGAGTAAGAGTCCTGACCATAGGAGCTTACAATCTATAAGAGGAGGAGGAGGAGTAAGAGTCCTGACCATAGGAGCTTACAATCTATAAGAGGAGGAGGAGGAGTAAGAGTCCTGACCATAGGAGCTTACAATCTATAAGAGGAGGAGGAGGAGTAAGAGTCCTGACCATAGGAGCTTACAATCTATAAGAGGAGGGAGGAGTAAGAGTCCTGACCATAGGAGCTACAATCTATAAGAGGAGGAGGAGGAGTAAGAGTCCTGACCATAGGAGCTACAATCTATAAGAGGAGGAGGAGGAGTAAGAGTCCTGACCATAGGAGCTTACAATCTATAAGAGGAGGAGGAGGAGTAAGAGTCCTGACCATAGGAGCTTACAATCTATAAGAGGAGGAGGGAGTAAGAGTCCTGACCATAGGAGCTTACAATCTATAAGAGGAGGAGGAGGAGTAAGAGTCCTGACCATAGGAGCTACAATCTATAAGAGGAGGAGGAGTAAGAGTCCTGACCATAGGAGCTTACAATCTATAAGAGGAGGAGGAGGAGTAAGAGTCCTGACCATAGGAGCTTACAATCTATAAGAGGAGGAGGAGGAGTAAGAGTCCTGACCATAGGAGCTACAATCTATAAGAGGAGGAGGAGTAAGAGTCCTGACCATAGGAGCTACAATCTATAAGAGGAGGAGGAGTAAGAGTCCTGACCATAGGAGCTTACAATCTATAAGAGGAGGAGGAGTAAGAGTCCTGACCATAGGAGCTACAATCTATAAGAGGAGGAGGAGGAGTAAGAGTCCTGACCATAGGAGCTACAATCTATAAGAGGAGGAGGAGGAGTAAGAGTCCTGACCATAGGAGCTACAATCTATAAGGAGGAGGAGGAGTAAGAGTCCTGACCATAGGAGCTTACAATCTATAAGAGGAGTAGGAGGAGGAGTAAGAGTCCTGACCATAGGAGCTACAATCTATAAGAGGAGGGAGGAGTAAGAGTCCTGACCATAGGAGCTACAATCTATAAGAGGAGGAGGAGGAGTAAGAGTCCTGACCATAGGAGCTACAATCTATAGAGGAGGAGGGAGGAGTAAGAGTCCTGACCATAGGAGCTACAATCTATAAGAGGAGGAGGAGGAGTAAGAGTCCTGACCATAGGAGCGTACAATCTCATAGAGGAGGAGGTGAGGAGTGAGAGCTCCTCGACCATAGGAGCTTACGTATCTTATAAGAGGCAGGAGGAGCTAAGAGCCCTCACTCATAGGAGCCTAGCAATCTATAATGAGGAGGAGGAGTAAGAGTCCTGGACCATAGGAGCTTACAATCTATAAGAGGAGGAGGAGGAGTAAGAGTCCTGACCATAGGAGCTTACAATCTATAAGAGGAGGAGGAGTAAGAGTCCTGACCATAGGAGCTACAATCTATAAGAGAGAGGAGGAGGAGTAAGAGTCCTGACCATAGGAGCTTACAATCTATAAGAGGAGGAGGAGGGAGTAAGAGTCCTGACCATAGGAGCTACAATCTATAAGAGGAGGAGGAGGAGTAAGAGTCCTGACCATAGGAGCTTACAATCTATAAGAGGAGGAGGAGGAGTAAGAGTCCTGACCATAGGAGCTTACAATCTATAAGAGGAGGAGGAGGAGTAAGAGTCCTGACCATAGGAGCTTACAATCTATAAGAGGAGGAGGAGGAGTAAGAGTCCTGACCATAGGAGCTACAATCTATAAGAGGAGGAGGAGGAGTAAGAGTCCTGACCATAGGAGCTACAATCTATAAGAGGAGGAGGAGTAAGAGTCCTGACCATAGGAGCTACAATCTATAAGAGGAGGAGGAGGAGTAAGAGTCCTGACCATAGGAGCTTACAATCTATAAGAGGAGGGGAGGAGTAAGAGTCCTGACCATAGGAGCTTACAATCTATAAGAGGAGGAGGAGAGTAAGAGTCCTGACCATAGGAGCTTACAATCTATAAGAGAGGAGGAGGAGTAAGAGTCCTGACCATAGGAGCTACAATCTATAAGAGGAGGAGGAGGAGTAAGAGTCCTGACCATAGGAGCTTACAATCTATAAGAGGAGGAGGAGGAGTAAGAGTCCTGACCATAGGAGCTTACAATCTATAAGAGGAGGAGGAGTAAGAGTCCTGACCATAGGAGCTACAATCTATAAGAGGAGGAGGAGGAGTAAGAGTCCTGACCATAGGAGCTACAATCTATAAGAGGAGGAGGAGGAGTAAGAGTCCTGACCATAGGAGCTTACAATCTATAAGAGGAGGAGGAGGAGGAGTAAGAGTCCTGACCATAGGAGCTTACAATCTATAAGAGAGGAGGAGGAGTAAGAGTCCTGACCATAGGAGCTACAATCTATAAGAGGAGGAGGAGGAGTAAGAGTCCTGACCATAGGAGCTACAATCTATAAGAGGAGATACAGGAGGAGGAGTAAGAGTCCTGACCATAGGAGCTACAATCTATAAGAGGAGGAGGAGGAGTAAGAGTCCTGACCATAGGAGCTTACAATCTATAAGAGGAGATACAGGAGGAGGAGAGTAAGAGTCCTGACCATAGGAGCTACAATCTATAAGAGGAGAGGAGGAGGAGTAAGAGTCCTGACCATAGGAGCTTACAATCTATAGAGAGGAGGAGGAGTAAGAGTCCTGACCATAGGAGCTACAATCTATAAGAGGAGGAGGAGGAGTAAGAGTCCTGACCATAGGAGCTTACAATCTATAAGAGGATACAGGAGGAGGAGTAAGAGTCCTGACCATAGGAGCTACAATCTATAAGAGAGATACAGGAGGGAGGAGTAAGAGTCCTGACCATAGGAGCTTACAATCTATAAGAGGTAGGAGGAGGAGTAAGAGTCCTGACCATAGGAGCTTACAATCTATAAGAGGAGATGCAGGAGGAGGTAAGAGTCCTGACCATAGGAGCTTACAATCAGGTGATGATATACAGGAGGAGGAGGAGTAAGAGTCCTGACCATAGGAGCTACAATCTATAAGAGGAGGAGGAGTAAGAGTCCTGACCATAGGAGCTTACAATCTATAAGAGGAGGAGGAGGAGGAGTAAGAGTCCTGACCATAGGAGCTACAATCTATAAGAGGAGATCAGGAGGAGGAGTAAGAGTCCTGACCATAGGAGCTTACAATCTATAAGAGGAGATACAGGAGGAGGAGGAGTAAGAGTCCTGACCATAGGAGCTTACAATCTATAAGAGGAGGAGGAGGAGTAAGAGTCCTGACCATAGGAGCTTACAATCTATAAGAGGAGGAGAGAGTAAGAGTCCTGACCATAGGAGCTTACAATCTATAGAGGAGAGGAGGAGGAGTAAGAGTCCTGACCATAGGAGCTTACAATCTATAAGAGGAGGAGGAGGAGTAAGAGTCCTGACCATAGGAGCTTACAATCTATAAGAGGAGGAGGAGGAGTAAGAGTCCTGACCATAGGAGCTTACAATCTATAAGAGGAGGAGGAGGAGTAAGAGTCCTGACCATAGGAGCTTACAATCTATAAGAGGAGGAGGAGTAAGAGTCCTGACCATAGGAGCTTACAATCTATAAGAGGAGATACAGGAGGAGGAGGAGTAAGAGTCCTGACCATAGGAGCTACAATCTATAAGAGGAGATACAAGAGGAGGAGTAAGAGTCCTGACCATAGGAGCTTACAATCTATAAGAGGAGATGAGGAGGAGGAGTAAGAGTCCTGACCATAGGAGCTTACAATCTATAAGAGGAGGAGGAGGAGTAAGAGTCCTGACCATAGGAGCTTACAATCTATAAGAGGAGGAGGAGGAGTAAGAGTCCTGACCATAGGAGCTTACAATCTATAAGAGGAGGAGGAGAGGAGTAAGAGTCCTGACCATAGGAGCTTACAATCTATAAGAGGAGGAGGAGGAGGAGTAAGAGTCCTGACCATAGGAGCTTACAATCTATAAGAGGAGTAGTAAGAGTCCTCATTACGGCACATCCATAAAGGGGTTCTGCAGTTTGTTTAAACTGATGATCTATCCAGTTGATACAAGTCGTGATGTCACTGGTAGAGATGAGCGAACTTCATAAATTAGTTCGGGTTATCGCCGCATCCCGTTATGGATTCCACTACCGCGGACTATCCCGGCATATGGAATCCATAAGGGGCGGCTTCCACGAACTCGAACTTGGAAAGTCGAGACCTGGGGTGACGTCACCATCATGTGATCAGTGCAGGGGCGTGGCTCAGCACTGGATCACCTCTTATCCAATCCAGTGCTGAGCCACGCCCCCTGCACTGATCACATGACGGTGACGTCACCCCAGGTCTTTCGGCTTTTCCAAAGTTCGGGTTCGTGGAAGCCGCCCCTTATGGATTCCATATGCCAGGATAGTCCGCGGTAGTGGAATCCATAACAGAATGCGGCGATTACCCCAACCCGAACGTCAAACTAATTTTTGAAGTTCGCTCATCTCTAGTCACTGGTCCTGCGGTAAACAGTGAGATGGCCGCAGCACTCCAGGAGCACCGCTACCTTCTCAAATAGCTGATCGGCGGGGGTCCCGGGTGTCGGACCCCCGCCGATCAGATGCTGATGATCTATTCAGAGGATAGATCATCAGTTTAAAGAAACTGCAGATCCCCTTTAAGGAACGGGAATACAGACAAGCGGAGGCTGGATGTTATTTTCTGGTCTGAGGATGATGAGAGACATAGCAGAAGCACATGGTGCAGCCCGTCACACTCCTCGGCTGCCCCGTCACACTCCTCGGCTGCCCCGTCACACTCCTCGGCTGCCCCGTCACACTCCTCGGCTGCCCCGTCACACTCCTCGGCTGCCCCGTCACACTCCTCGGCTGCCCCGTCTCTGGCTGAAGGCTGTGCCGGCTGCCACTTCTTTGGTAATTGGCTCTCCTGAGCACCGATTAGCCCACAGCCGAGGATCTCAATGCCTGGATTTCCTGCAGCCATCTTCTGGATGGTGCTCATCACCCAGGAAAATCTTGTGACGTACAATGATCTCATGGGGTAAGGCTGGAAAGGATGGACATGGACTCCCTAGGGTCTATGTGATGGGGTACTCACCAGAATCTGTGACAACTGCAGCATGGTGGTAGGTGCCTGCTGAGTGGCTGTGGCCGGCAGGGTCAGAGCCCTCACTGTGCTCATCATCTCCATGCTTATGGGCCTCATGTTCCTCTGTTACTTCAAGGTCTTCTGAATGGTGATGGGCACCACGATGGTTGGTTGGAACAGAGATGGTGCTGGTGTTCCAGGACGGGCCCAGGCGGCCACCAAAGCTCTCATGTGCTGATGGTGGCTCTAAGCTTCCATATTGTAGTTCATACAAGACAACGCCAATAGCCACAGCCAGCAGGAACAGCGAGGAGCAGATCCGAAGGCCGGCGTCCCTGCAGCGAGCCCGGAGGACAGGGCCAGAAGAATGGCTGCAATAAAAAGAAGGGGACATTATGGAGTCCCGAAGGGACCATCCTATACCTGGGGCATCCTCCTCTCCACGGTTACTTATAGAGGACTTCCCTGCCCCCCTGACACGTGATTACTTATGAGGATTCTGGAGCACACGTCTGTTATCCACGCCGAGGACACATGACCCCGGCCTCGCTGTACAGTCCCCGAGGATGCACATTACCCGGCCACGCTGTACAGTCACGCTGAGGACACATGACCCCGGCCACGCTGTACAGTCACACCAAGGACACATGACCCCGGCTACGCTGTACAGTCACGCCGAGGACACATGACCCCGGCTACGCTGAACAGTCACGCCGAGGACACATGACCCCGGCTACGCTGAACAGTCACGCCGAGGACACATGACCCCGGCTACGCTGTACATTCACGCCGAGGACACATGACCCCCGGCCACGCTGTACATTCACGCCGAGGACACATGACCCCCGGCCACGCTGTACAGTCACGCCGAGGACACATGACCCCCGGCCACGCTGTACAGTCACACCGAGGACACATGACCCCGGCCACGCTGTACAGTCAGGCTGAGGACACATGACCCCCGGCCACGCTGTACAGTCACGCTGAAGACACATGACCCCCGGCCACACTGTACAGTCACCGAGGATGCACATTACCCGGCCACGCTGTACAGTCACATCAAGGACACATGACCCCGGCCACGCTGTACAGTCACGCTGAGGACACATGACCCCCGGCCACGCTGTACAGTCACGCCGAGGACACATGACCCCCGGCCACGCTGTACAGTCACACCGAGGACACATGACCCCCGGCCACGCTGTACAGTCACGCCGAGGACACATGACCCCGGCCACGCTGTACAGTCACGCCGAGGACACATGACCCCGGCCACGCTGTACAGTCACGCTGAGGACACATGACCCCGGCCACGCTGTACAGTCACGCCGAGGACACATGACCCCGGCCACGCTGTACAGTCACACCGAGGACACATGACCCCGGCCACGCTGTACAGTCACGCTGAGGACACATGACCCCTGGCCACGCTGTACAGTCACACCGAGGACACATGACCCCGGCCACGCTGTACAGTCACATCAAGGACACATGACCCCGGCCACGCTGTACAGTCACGCCAAGGACACATGACCCGGCCACGTTGTACAGTCACGCCGAAGACACATGACCCCGGCCACGCTGTACAGTCAACGAGGATGCACATTACCCGGCCACGCTGTACAGTCACAGCGAGGACACATGACCCCGGCAACGCTGTACTGTCACAGCGAGGACACATGACCCCGGCCACGCTGTACTGTCACAGCGAGGACACATGACCCTGGCAACGCTGTACTGTCACAGCGAGGACACATGACCCCGGCAACGCTGTACTGTCACAGCGAGGACACATGACCCCGGCCACGCTGTACAGTCACACCGAGGACACATGACCCCGGCCATGCTGTACAGTCACAGCAAGGACACATGACCCGGCCACGCTGTACAGTCACAGCGAGGACACATGACCCCGGCCACGCTGTACAGTCACCGAGGACACACACGCACGACCCCAGTGCACGGTATAGTCACAGGAAGCACATGTTCTACTGGTTAATACTGGGGCCATACACCACAGGGACTTTCGGGGTCCAGTACCTCGTGCAGACTGCGCAGTACTGGAGCGGCTGCCCCTAAGTGTCAGGTTATTGGGGCACAAGGCGCACTCAGGTCACACCCAGTTCTAGAATCACAGCTCAGCAAACACAGGACGCCTGCCGCGGAAGGTGCACACCTAAACCACAGGGAGGCACACCCACAGACACCAGAGGCCCCGGGAGGCTAGTTAGGGCCTTCTCCGCCTACTACCTGTCCAGGTGCACGGTGACTTCCTCCTGGTCGTCGTTCTCCGCCTCCTGCAGCCGCTGGTACCGGACCTCCTGCCGGGCACTCATCCCCGCCGCCCCTGGTGTCTCAGGCTGTCAGCGCTCCCGATCCTCCCCGCCCGGCGACTGCTGCACCTGCCGAGACCACGCCCCCACCTGCCGGGATCCCGCCCCTCAGGTGTAGCGGCCTGAAGACGCGGCTGCCGTTGTAGTCACGTGAGGGGTGGAGTTGGATTTTGTGGCTGAATTATGAGGGGACTGATAACCCCCCTTGCTGAGGGAGAATTGGGCGGCATTGTGGGGCTGAAAGGGTAAAAGAGGCTGCCCCAGTATACGGTGACACCAGCGTGGGGTTGGTTCAGATGGCGGCTTGGTCAGGCTGTGCCGCTCGGCGGCTTGGTCAGGCTGTCCCGGTCGGCGGCTTGGTCAGGCTGTCCCGGTCGGCGGCTTGGTCAGGCTGTCCCGGTCGGCGGCTTGGTCAGGCTGTACCGCTCGGTGGCTTGGTCAGGCTGTCCCGGTCGGTGGTTTGGTCAGGCTGTCCCGGTCGGTGGTTTGGTCAGGCTGTACCGGTCGGTCGTTTGGTCAGGCTGTACCGGTCGGTCGTTTGGTCAGGCTGTACCGGTCGGTCGTTTGGTCAGGCTGTACCGGTCGGTGGCTTATTGGAGCAGTATTTAGACTTTAACTATATGTTCTTTTCCGCTGAGCTCCATGTTACACTATACACCGGTGCCTTGTTAATCTTGTGCAGAATTATGAGGGGACTGATGACCCCCCTTCCTGAGGGAGAATTGGGCAGCATTGTGGGGCTGAAAGGGTTAAAAGAGGCTGCCCCAGTATACGGTGACACCCGCGTGGGGTTGGTTCAGATGATGGCTTGGTCAGGCTGTCCCGGTCGGTGGTTTGGTTAGGCTGTACCGGTCGGTGGCTTGGTCAGTCTGTACCGCTCGGTGGCTTGGTCAGTCTGTAGCGGTCGGTGGCTTGTTCAGGCTGTACCGCTTGGTGGCTTGGTCAGGCTGTACCGCTCGGTGGCTTGGTCAGGCTGTACCGCTCGGTGGCTTGGTCAGGCTGTACCGCTCGGTGGCTTGGTCAGGCTGTACCGCTCGGTGGCTTGGTCAGGCTGTACCGCTCGGTGGCTTGGTCAGGCTGTACCGCTCGGTGGCTTGGTCAGGCTGTACCGCTCGGTGGCTTGGTCAGGCTGACCCGGTCGGTGGCTTGGTCAGGCTGTCCCGGTCGGTGGCTTGGTCAGGCTGTCCCGGTCGGTGGCTTGGTCAGGCTGTCCCGGTCGGTGGCTTGGTCAGGCTGTCCCGGTCGGTGGCTTGGTCAGGCTGTCCCGGTCGGTGGCTTGGTCAGGCAGTCCCCGGCGGTGGCTTGGTCAGTCTGTCCCCGGCGGTGGCTTGGTCAGTCTGTCCCGGGCGGTGGCTTGGTCAGTCTGTCCCGGGCGGTGGCTTGGTCAGTCTGTCCCGGGCGGTGGCTTGGTCAGTCTGTCCCGGGCGGTGGCTTGGTCAGTCTGTACCGCTCGGTGGCTTGGTCAGGCTGTACCGCTCGGTGGCTTGGTCAGGCTGTACCGCTCGGTGGCTTGGTCAGGCTGTACCGCTCGGTGGCTTGGTCAGGCTGTACCGCTCGGTGGCTTATTGGAGCAGTATTTAGACTTTCACTGTATGTTCTTTTCCGCTGAGCTCCATGTGGCTTACACTATACACCGGTGACTTCTTCATCTTGTGCAGAATTATGAGGGGACTGATAACCCCCCTTCCTGAGGGAGAGTTGGGCGGCATTGTGGGGCTGAAAGGATTAAAATAGGCTGCCCCAGTATACGGTGACACCCGTGTGGGGTTGGTTCAGATGGTGGCTTGTTCAGGCTGTCCCGGTCGGTGGCTTAATCAGGCTGTCCCGGTCGGTGGCTTGTTCAGGCTGTCCCGGTCGGTGGCTTGGTCAGGCTGTCCCGGTCGGTGGCTTGGTCAGGCTGTCCCGGTCGGTGGCTTGGTCAGGCTGTCCCGGTCGGTGGCTTGGTCAGGCTGTCCCGGTCGGTGGCTTGGTCAGGCTGTCCCGGTCGGTGGCTTGGTCAGGCTGTCCCGGTCGGTGGCTTGGTCAGGCTGTCCCGGTCGGTGGCTTGGTCAGGCTGTCCCGGTCGGTGGCTTGGTCAGGCTGTCCCGGTCGGTGGCTTGGTCAGGCTGTCCCGGTCGGTGGCTTGGTCAGGCTGTCCCGGTCGGTGGCTTGGTCAGGCTGTCCCGGTCGGTGGCTTGGTCAGGCTGTCCCGGTCGGTGGCTTGGTCAGGCTGTCCCGGTCGGTGGCTTGGTCAGGCTGTCCCGGTCGGTGGCTTGGTCAGGCTGTCCCGGTCGGTGGCTTGGTCAGGCTGTCCCGGTCGGTGGCTTGGTCAGGCTGTCCCGGTCGGTGGCTTGGTCAGGCTGTCCCGGTCGGTGGCTTGGTCAGGCTGTCCCGGTCGGTGGCTTGGTCAGGCTGTCCCGGTCGGTGGCTTGGTCAGGCTGTCCCGGTCGGTGGCTTGGTCAGGCTGTCCCGGTCGGTGGCTTGGTCAGGCTGTCCCGGTCGGTGGCTTGGTCAGGCTGTCCCGGTCGGTGGCTTGGTCAGGCTGTCCCGGTCGGTGGCTTGGTCAGGCTGTCCCGGTCGGTGGCTTGGTCAGGCTGTCCCGGTCGGTGGCTTGGTCAGGCTGTCCCGGTCGGTGGCTTGGTCAGGCTGTCCCGGGCGGTGGCTTGGTCAGGCTGTCCCGGGCGGTGGCTTGGTCAGGCTATACTGGTCTGTGGCTTGCTCAGGCTGTAGCGCTCGGTGGTTGGTCAGGCTGTACCGCTCTGTGGCTTGGTCAGGCTGTACCGGTCAGTGGCTTATTGGAGCAGTATTTAGACTTTCACCGTATGTTCTTTTCCGCTGAGCTCCATGTGGCTTACACTATACACCGGTGACTTCTTCATCTTGTGCAGAAGTATGAAGGGACTGATAACCCCCCTTCCTGAGGGAGAGTTGGGCGGCATTGTGGGGCTGAAAGTGTTAAAATAGGCTGCCCCAGTATACGGTGACACCCGCGTGGGGTTGGTTCAGATGGTGGCTTGGTCAGGCTGTCCCGGTCGGTGGCTTGGTCAGGCTGTCCCGGTCGGTGGCTTGGTCAGGCTGTACTGGTCGGTGGCTTGGTTAGGCTGTATCGGTCGGTGGCTTGGTTATGCTGTACCGCTCGGTGGCTTGGTTATGCTGTGCCGGTCGGTGGCTTGGTCAGGCTGTACCGGTCGGTGGCTTGGTCAGGCTGTACCGGTCGGTGCCTTGGTTAGGCTGTACTGGTCGGTGGCTTGGTCAGGCTGTACCGTTCGGTGGCTTGGTCAGGCTGTATCGGTCGATGGCTTGGTCAGGCTGTACCGGTCGGTGGCTTGGTCAGGCTAGGCTGTACCGTTCGGTGGTTTGGTCAGGCTGTACTGGTCAGTGGCTTATTGGAGCACTATTTTGACTTTAACTGTATGTTCTTTTCCGCTGAGCTCCATGTGGCTTACATTATACAGCGGTGACTTCTTCATCTTGTGCAGAATTATGAGGGGACTGATAACCCCCCTTCCTGAGGGAGAATTGGGCGGCATTGTGGGGCTGAAAGGGTTAAAATAGGCTGCCCCAGTATACGGTGACACCCGTGTGAGGTTGGTTCAGATGGTGGCTTGGTCAGGCTGTCCCGGTCGGTGGCTTGGTCAGGCTGTCCAGGTCAGGGGCTTGGTCAGGCTGTAGCGCTCGGCGGCTTGGTCAGGCTGTAGCGCTCGGCGGCTTGGTCAGGCTGTAGCGCTCGGCGGCTTGGTCAGGCTGTAGCGCTCGGCGGCTTGGTCAGGCTGTAGCGCTCGGCGGCTTGGTCAGGCTGTAGCGCTCGGCGGCTTGGTCAGGCTGTAGCCGCTCGGCGGCTTGGTCAGGCTGTCCCGGTCGGCGGCTTGGTCAGGCTGTCCGGTCGGCGGCTTGGTCAGGCTGTCCCGGTCGGCGGCTTGGTCAGGCTGTCCCGGTCGGCGGCTTGGTCAGGCTGTCCCGGTCGGCGGCTTGGTCAGGCTGTCCCGGTCGGGCGGCTTGGTCAGGCTGTCCCGGTCGGCGGCTTGGTCAGGCTGTCCCGGTCGGCGGCTTGGTCAGGCTGTCCCGGTCGGCGGCTTGGTCAGGCTGTCCCGGTCGGCGGCTTGGTCAGGCTGTCCCGGTCGGCGGCTTGGTCAGGCTGTCCCGGTCGGCGGCTTGGTCAGGCTGTCCCGGTCGGCGGCTTGGTCAGGCTGCACCGGTCTGCGGCTTGGTCAGGCTGTACCGGTCGGTGGCTTATTGGGGCAGTATTTAGACTTTCACTGTATGTTCTTTTCCGCTGAGCTCCATGTGGCTTACACTATACACCGGTGACTGCTTCATCTTGTGCAGTGTACCTTCACCTACTCTTATCGGATTTCTCTGTACAACCTTCTGCCCTTCCTGAGACACTTTCCCATCTACTTGAGGGAGTGGTGCTTTTTCGGTTTCTTCTGGGCAGACCAGCATTAGGTGATTTTCAGGGCCCCTTCGCATCTGCTCCTTCTTTTCACCTATGTACCTGGGCCCCAAACTTCATTGCTGTACTGGTGGATTGGGGCTATGATGCTATCAATGATTTTACCTCCTAGTCACTCTCCGAAAGCCAGGAAACTATTTTGGCAGCTGTCTTCTTTACCCTTTAGCAACGAGATCCCCTGGATTATCTTCTGAAGTGTGATTGGTAGATCCAGAGGGTTTGGGAAATTTATGATTTTTTTCCCTCCATATCCTTCAGTTTTTCCTTTGATTTCATTTTGAGATTTTCAGTATTCAGAACATAGCTTCCAGGAAGCATTAGATTTTAGCTTTACAGACACTGCTGCATGTGATAGACTATGTCTCAGACACCCATTACCCAGAATATTCACCAGGCCAGACTAACATCAAGCCTGTAGCCAACAATGGACACCTAGATCCACACGTGCTTTCTACTGCTTTGAAATTGCCACACAACCAGCCACCATAACACCTCATCTGGTGCCAGAAACTTAATTTTGTATTTATTCCTGCTGGATGTGCCGCAAGTTATATTTTGCAGTAAGTAAAGACTTTTATACATTTACTTCTGGCCTGATTCTTCAAATTACCTTTCCGCTGGACTGATCCCCAGGAAGCAATGGCCTGAGAGAGGACACACTGACACAACCTCATCAGGGCCACGACCAGTCCCATCCTATGCACTGACTCCTCGGGGGCTCGCTGTCTCTGAAAGCAGAGGAGAGGCTCTCAAACGCACCCCAGGTCAGCTACAGTGACTGTGTGTGAACCAGGCACTGTGCATTACAACTGGAAGAAGCCGAGCAGTTAGTAGGGACCGTTCATCAGGGCCACGACCAGTCCCATCCTATGCACTGACTCCTCGGGGCTCGCTGTCTCTGAAAGCAGAAGGAGAGGCTCTCAAACGCACCCCCAGGTCAGCTACAGTGACTGTGTGTGCCCCAGGCACTGTGCATTAGAACTGGAAGAAGCCGAGCAGTTAGTAGGGACCGTTCATCAGGGCCACGACCAGTCCCATCCTATGCACTGACTCCTCGGGGCTCGCTGTCTCTGAAAGCAGAAGGAGAGGCTCTCAAACGCACCCCCAGGTCAGCTACAGTGACTGTGTGTGCCCCAGGCACTGTGCATTACAACCAGAAGAAGCCGAGCAGTTAGTAGGGACCGTTCATCAGGGCCACGACCAGTCCCATCCTATGCACTGACTCCTCGGGGGCTCGCTGTCTCTGAAAGCAGAAGGAGAGGCTCTCAAGCGCACCCCCAGGTCAGCTACAGTGACTGTGTGTGCCCCAGGCACTGTGCATTACAACCAGAAGAAGCCGAGCAGTTAGTAGGGACCGTTCATCAGGGCCACGACCAGTCCCATCCTATGCACTGACTCCTCGGGAGCTCGCTGTCTCTGAAAGCAGAAGGAGAGGCTCTCAAACGCACCCCAGGTCAGCTACAGTGACTGTGTGTGAACCAGGCACTGTGCATTAGAACTGGAAGAAGCCGAGCAGTTAGTAGGGACCGTTCATCAGGGCCACGACCAGTCCCATCCTATGCACTGACTCCTCGGGGCTCGCTGTCTCTGAAAGCAGAAGGAGAGGCTCTCAAACGCACCCCCAGGTCAGCTACAGTGACTGTGTGTGAACCAGGCACTGTGCATTACAACCAGAAGAAGCCGAGCAGTTAGTAGGGACCGTTCATCAGGGCCACGACCAGTCCCATCCTATGCACTGACTCCTCGGGAGCTCGCTGTCTCTGAAAGCAGAAGGAGAGGCTCTCAAACGCACCCCAGGTCAGCTACAGTGACTGTGTGTGCCCCAGGCACTGTGCATTACAACCAGAAGAAGCCGAGCAGTTAGTAGGGACTGTTCATCAGGGACTTTGAGAGAAAATACCGGCAATTATATCTGCCAGTTTAAAAAATGACTGCCACCAGCAGCTACAGGAAAACCCCATGTGCGCCAGTACAGTACTGACCAGGGGCAACCCTAGTTCCCAGTGAATTACTTCTCCTCTCTCGTCTTGATTCTAACTTTTTAACACTTACATGGAGTCCCATCCCAGTTACTTGCTTATTTACCACCGGAAGTTGTGGAGTGTCTGATACTCGGAAGGCCTCCTGACCCTGCGACAGACAGAGCAAAGCACTGCCGGCCCACAGTATCTGGAGATTGCGGAAAATGCTGAAATCAGCACATTGCAGTGCAATAGTGTAAAGGTCTCTGGAGTGCGTGCTGCAGGACTTGGACCTTGAACCGTTCACTGATCCACTATTTAGTCTCTCCATGTAATGAGCACCTTTAATGGCTGTCAGAAAAGCTTGGTTCTTCAAGGTCCTGCTGTGTGTCACCAGCTTCATCATTATCATCCTTCTCTGGGGAAGTCATCTAGAAACCCGGAATGCTGGACAGTTGCTTTCCTTTTCTCCTCTTGTGTCCAATAGAAGAGGGATGGACTTCAGTCTGTTAAGTAAAGACCTTCTAGAGCCGACTTGCCTGTCAGGACTTGGCCTCCTTATCCTGGTCACCTCACATGCTCAGCACCGTGCATTACGGACAGCTATACGGAAGACCTGGGCACTGCAGTATCAAGACTCTGCTTACCCGTGGCAGGTGGTATTCTTAGTGGGACGTCCACTAGATGTGGAGCTAGACTGGGATGTGCACAGTGAGTATGAGACAAATGGTGATATTCTCATGGGTAACTATGTGGACACCTACCGTAACCTGACCTTAAAAGTCATGCATGGAATAAAGTGGGCAGTCGACAGGTGCCAGCCGCTCCACATTCTGAAGACTGATGACGATTGCTACATAAATACACTTCAACTTCCATCCCTTCTGAGCAAGCATAGTCCAAGCAACAGGCTATATGTTGGCTCCGTATTTCCAGAAGACAAGCGAATAGTTATACGAGATCCATCAAGCAAGTGGTACGTTTCCCATCAGGATTATGAGCATGAAGTGTATCCGCCCTATGCCAGCGGGATCGGCTACATTTTATCCTTAGATGCTGCTAAGATAATATTACAAACAGCCAGAAGGACTAAACCGCTGCCTGTTGAGGATGCATATGTGGGCATTTTAGCTGCCAGAGCCCACATAACACCTCTCTCCAGTGCCAGGTTTGCCAAACACAATGCCAAATGGAGTACGTGTAACTACAGATACTTACTGGTGATCCACGGACTGTCACCAGAGGACCAGATGTTGGCACAGAAGAACGTCCTAAGAACTAGAACTGCCTGTACTCATAGCACTGAGGTTACACACTGGAAATGACTGACATAGAATTATCACCTACAAACCATAGTGCTTCTACAGCCATACGGACACTGCACAGTACAGTGTCAGATACTCTGGGTGTAATACTCTGTATCTGCTCTTATTCAGAATACAGTATACAGCAATTGCACAATACCACTTCTCCTGTCCTGTATACCGGGTGTAATCCTCCGTATCTGCTCTTATTCTGTATATATACACTGCACAGTACCACTTCTCCTGTCCTGTATACCGGGTGTAATCCTCAGTATCTGCTCTTATTCTGTATATATACACTGCACAGTACCACTTCTCCTGTCCTGTATACCGGGTGTAATCCTCAGTATCTGCTCTTATTCTGTATATATATACACTGCACAGTACCACTTCTCCTGTCCTGTATACTGGGTGTAATCCTCAGTATCTGCTCTTATTCTGTATATATATACACTGCACAGTACCACTTCTCCTGTCCTGTATACTGGGTGTAATCCTCAGTATCTGCTCTTATTCTGTATATATATACACTGCACAGTACCACTTCTCCTGTCCTGTATACTGGGTGTAATCCTCAGTATCTGCTCTTATTCTGTATATATATACACTGCACAGTACCACTTCTCCTGTCCTGTATACTGGGTGTAATCCTCAGTATCTGCTCTTATTCTGTATATATATACACTGCACAGTACCACTTCTCCTGTCCTGTATACTGGGTGTAATCCTCAGTATCTGCTCTTATTCTGTATATATATACACTGCACAGTACCACTTCTCCTGTCCTGTATACTGGGTGTAATCCTCAGTATCTGCTCTTATTCTGTATATATATACACTGCACAGTACCACTTCTCCTGTCCTGTATACCGGGTGTAATCCTCAGTATCTGCTCTTATTCTGTATATATATACACTGCACAGTACCACTTCTCCTGTCCTGTATACTGGGTGTAATCCTCAGTATCTGCTCTTATTCTGTATATATATACACTGCACAGTACCACTTCTCCTGTCCTGTATGCTGGGTGTAATCCTCCAGTATCTGCTCTTATTCTGTATATATATACACTGCACAGTACCACTTCTCCTTCCTGTATACTGGGTGTAATCCTCAGTATCTGCTCTTATTCTGTATATATATACACTGCACAGTACCACTTCTCCTGTCCTGTATACTGGGTGTAATCCTCAGTATCTGCTCTTATTCTGTATATATATACACTGCACAGTACCACTTCTCCTGTCCTGTATACTGGGTGTAATCCTCAGTATCTGCTCTTATTCTGTATATATATACACTGCACAGTACCACTTCTCCTGTCCTGTATACTGGGTGTAATCCTCAGTATCTGCTCTTATTCTGTATATATATACACTGCACAGTACCACTTCTCCTGTCCTGTATACTGGGTGTAATCCTCAGTATCTGCTCTTATTCTGTATATATATACACTGCACAGTACCACTTCTCCTGTCCTGTATACCGGGTGTAATCCTCAGTATCTGCTCTTATTCTGTATATATATACACTGCACAGTACCACTTCTCCTGTCCTGTATACTGGGTGTAATCCTCAGTATCTGCTCTTATTCTGTATATATATACACTGCACAGTACCACTTCTCCTGTCCTGTATACTGGGTGTAATCCTCAGTATCTGCTCTTATTCTGTATATATATACACTGCACAGTACCACTTCTCCTGTCCTGTATACCGGGTGTAATCCTCAGTATCTGCTCTTATTCTGTATATATATACACTGCACAGTACCACTTCTCCTGTCCTGTATACTGGGTGTAATCCTCAGTATCTGCTCTTATTCTGTATATATATACACTGCACAGTACCACTTCTCCTGTCCTGTATACTGGGTGTAATCCTCAGTATCTGCTCTTATTCTGTATATATATACACTGCACAGTACCACTTCTCCTGTCCTGTATACTGGGTGTAATCCTCAGTATCTGCTCTTATTCTGTATATATATACACTGCACAGTACCACTTCTCCTGTCCTGTATACCGGGTGTAATCCTCAGTATCTGCTCTTATTCTGTATATATACACACTGCACAGTACCACTTCTCCTGTCCTGTATACTGGGTGTAATCCTCAGTATCTGCTCTTATTCTGTATATATATACACTGCACAGTACCACTTCTCCTGTCCTGTATACCGGGTGTAATCCTCAGTATCTGCTCTTATTCTGTATATATACACTGCACAGTACCACTTCTCCTGTCCTGTATACTGGGTGTAATCCTCAGTATCTGCTCTTATTCTGTATATATATACACTGCACAGTACCACTTCTCCTGTCCTGTATACTGGGTGTAATCCTCAGTGTCTGCTCTTATTCTGTATATATATATACACTGCACAGTACCACTTCTCCTGTCCTGTATACTGGGTGTAATCCTCAGTATCTGCTCTTATTCTGTATATATATACACTGCACAGTACCACTTCTCCTGTCCTGTATACCGGGTGTAATCCTCAGTATCTGCTCTTATTCTGTATATATATACACTGCACAGTACCACTTCTCCTGTCCTGTATACTGGGTGTAATCCTCAGTATCTGCTCTTATTCTGTATATATATACACTGCACAGTACCACTTCTCCTGTCCTGTATACTGGGTGTAATCCTCAGTGTCTGCTCTTATTCTGTATATATATACACTGCACAGTACCACTTCTCCTGTCCTGTATACTGGGTGTAATCCTCAGTATCTGCTCTTATTCTGTATATATATACACTGCACAGTACCACTTCTCCTGTCCTGTATACTGGGTGTAATCCTCAGTATCTGCTCTTATTCTGTATATATACACACTGCACAGTACCACTTCTCCTGTCCTGTATACTGGGTGTAATCCTCAGTATCTGCTCTTATTCTGTATATATATACACTGCACAGTACCACTTCTCCTGTCCTGTATACTGGGTGTAATCCTCAGTATCTGCTCTTATTCTGTATATATATACACTGCACAGTACCACTTCTCCTGTCCTGTATACTGGGTGTAATCCTCAGTATCTGCTCTTATTCTGTATATATATACACTGCACAGTACCACTTCTCCTGTCCTGTATACTGGGTGTAATCCTCAGTATCTGCTCTTATTCTGTATATATATACACTGCACAGTACCACTTCTCCTGTCCTGATACTGGGTGTAATCCTCAGTATCTGCTCTTATTCTGTATATATATACACTGCACAGTACCACTTCTCCTGTCCTGTATCCGGGTGTAATCCTCAGTATCTGCTCTTATTCGCACCAGACCGCTGACCTTCAACTCTTCATCAAACCCGATCATCAGGAGACCATTCACTTCTCCCTGATCGCCTCCCCTAAGTTTCCGGTGATCCTAGGCATCCCTTGGTTGGCCAACCACAACCCCTCGGTGGACTGGGACACCGCTGCATACGGTTCCCTCGGACTTTTGTTCTCAGAACTGTTTACGTGGATCCGTTCCTCCTCCGCCCAAAGAACCTACCATATTCGGACTATCCACCAAGGAACTTTTACCCCTCAATATCGGGAGTTCCAGGATGTCTGTGACAAAAGAAATGCAGACAAACTGCCCCCGCATCGGCCTTATGACTGCCCAATTGAGCTGCTACCTGGAGCTGAAATACCCTTCGGCAGTATATACTCCCTCTCCGAGCCGGAACTCAAGGCCCTGAAGGAGTACTTAGACGAAAATCTAAAAAGGTTTTATCCGACCTTCCACATCTCCTGCAGGGGCCCCTTTTTCTTTGTGGAGAAAAAGACTCATCCTTGCGTCCCTGCATTGACTACAGGAAGCTAAACGACATAACCGTTAAGAACCAGTACCCGCTCCCGCTGATTTCTGAACTCCTCGAGAGACTCCGGGTAGCGAAAATCTTCACCAAACTTGACCTTCGAGGGGCCTACAACCTTGTCCGAATCCGCC
This sequence comes from Bufotes viridis, assembly GCA_033119425.1. NCBI lineage: Eukaryota > Metazoa > Chordata > Amphibia > Anura > Bufonidae > Bufotes > Bufotes viridis. The sequence goes on from CM065589.1 coordinate 20,831,202, forward strand.
CTGGGGACGAATGGAAGACCGCCTTCCGGACACGTTATGGTCACTTCGAGTACCTGGTCATGCCTTTCGGACTTTGTAATGCTCCCGCCACCTTCCAGCACTTCATTAATGATGTCCTCAGGGACATGCTGGATCTGTTTGTAGTCGTTTACCTGGACGACATCTTGATCTTCTCAGAAGACCTCGAACAGCACCGCGAACATGTCCGCAGGGTATTGCAGAGACTCCGCCAGAACTCTCTTTATATCAAACTCGAGAAATGTGAGTTTGAGCGAACCACCACTCAGTTCCTCGGGTACATCATCTCCCCAGAGGGCCTAAGTATGGACCCAGGGAAGGTCCAAGCCGTGTTGGACTGGCCCATTCCAAGAAACGTGAAGGAGGTACAAAGATTTATTGGCTTCGCCAACTTCTATCGGAAGTTTATCCGGGACTTCTCCAAGGTCATCGCACCGATCACCCAACTCACCAAAAGGCAGTCCCCTTCTCCTGGACACCCGAGGCCCAGGAGGCCTTCACGAAGTTGAAACTCCTCTTCACTTCTGCTCCAATCCTAGTCCATCCGAACCCCGAGTTGCCTTTTACTATCGAAGTGGATGCATCTGACTCCGCAGTAGGGGCAGTTCTGTCACAACGGACAGGGGAGAAGATGCTACTACACCCGTGCGCATATTTCTCTCGCCAGATGTCCCCCTCCGAGAAGAACTACGACATCGGGAACAAAGAACTACTGGCGATCAAGGAAGTCTTCTCCGAGTGGAGACACCTGCTGGAGGGAGCTGCCAACCCCATAATCGTACTAACCGACCACAAAAACCTCGAGTTCATCCGCAGCGCTAAGAGACTCACAACCAGACAGGCCAGATGGAGCATATTCTTTTCCCGCTTCAACTTTCTCATCACATATCGCCCGGATCAAAACGGCAAGGCTGACGCCTCTCCAGAATGTTTTCGGAGCCCTCACAGAGTAATAAGGGCCAAGACAACATCCTATCCGAGAAAAGTGTTGTGGGGGCCACCTACTCTAAAGAACTCCTGGTCACAATCAAAGAAGGATACGAAAATGACCCCTTCCTCACCCACCCCACAAGGAATGTTAGCCTCACGTTTAAAAATGGTCATTGGTTTCATCAGGACCTACAACTTTATGTACCAGAAATCGCTCGACTAAGTGCTCAAACTTAACCATGACTCCAAGCTGGCCGGCCATCTGGGCACAAGAAAGACCCAGGAGCTTCTCTCCCGCTCCTTCTGGTGGCCAACATACAAGGAGGACACCAAGAAGTACATCTCCTCGTGCACGGTCTGCCCGCAATAAGACTCTGTTCCTCTCCCGTGGGTCTGTTACAACCCTCCCAATTCCCTCCCGCCCCTGGGGCTCGATCTCCATGGACTTTGTGGTAGACCTTCCTCCTTCAAAAGGGATGAACACCATCCTGGTCGTGGTCGACCGCCTCACCAAAATGGCCCATTTCATCCCCTACAAGGGCCTACCCACGGCCAAACAGACGGCTGATCTTGTCCTCAAAGAGGTCTTCAGGCTGCATGGGATTCCGGACGACGTGGTCTCAGACCGAGGCGTACAATTTACCTCAAAGTTCTGGAAGGACTTCTGCCTGGCGCTCGAGGTTAAAGTGAACCTTTCCTCCGCTTTCCACCCTCAGTCAAACGGGCAGACGGAGAGAACTAACCAGACCTTAGAGCAGTACCTACGCTGTTTCAGCTCCCACCTGCAGGATGACTGGCTTGACCATCTCCCCACAGCCGAGTTCGCCTACAACAATGCTGAGCACAGCTCAACCAAGCACAGCCCTTTCTTTGCTAACACAGGCTCGCACGCCGTGTTCATTCCCCACCTGCCCGTCGCCTCCACCCTCCCAGCAGTGGCCGAGCGCCTAACAATCCTACAGGACGCACAAAAGGACATAATAGACAACCTCTAGCTCGCCCAGAGGCGCTTTAAACAGGGAGCAGACAGACGCCACAAACCCACCCCGGGCTTCCATGTAGGAGACAAGGTATAGCTGTCCACCAGGAACCTCCAGACTGAAGGTCCCCTCCAAAAAGTTAGCCCCAAAATACATGGGTCCGTTCCAGGTCACCGCACAAATCAATGAGGTCACGTTCCGGCTTGACCTTCCGGATTCCATTAGGGTGCACCCTGTCTTCCATTGCTCCCTCCTCAAGCCATACGTGGAGAATACCTTCACTGGCCGCCACTCGCCCCCTCCACCACCCGTGAGGGTACAAGGTGAGGAAGAGTTCGTTGTCGAGAAGGTCCTCGACTCCAGGATCCACCGAGGAAAATTGCAATATCTAATTGGGTGGGAGGGCTACCCTCCCGAGGATAACTCCTGGGAACCTGAAGAAAATGTCCACACCGCCGAGACTGGTAAAAGAGTTTCACCAACAGCACCCCGGTAAGCCTGCCTCCATGGTGCCCGGAGGTCACCTTGGAAGGGAGGGAGTACTGTCGGGAATCAAACCTGTGACCAGTCATGTCCCAGGCGGTAGCTCTAGCCACTAGACTACCAGCCCTTCTGGACTTTTCCTCCTGCTGAACTCTTTGATCTATCTTGCTCCAGCCTACTCTTGTTCATCAGTCTTGATTCCGTGCACCTGTTACTTCCCATTTATAAGCCCAGCCTCTAGCACCAGACCTCTGCTGGTTATTGTGCCTCCAAGCCTGTAGCAAGCTTCCTCTCTGCTCCTCCACGACTACTGCTGTTTACCTTTGTTGCTGACCCGGACCGTTTGACCTCGCTGAACTGCCGCCTGCATTGACCCTTTGCCTTCCACCGACCACGCCTCTGTCTACTCCTGCTGTTACCTCGCTGCCATCTCTACTGCCGACCCGGACTGATCAACTATGCTACCTGCCTCCTGCTTCTGTGGGTCTTTGCCACTGGACTCCAACCACCAGCCGGCTGTCCTCTGACAGGCCAAGGACCGTTACACATATGTGCAGGACAATACAGCATGACGCGTTTCGGATCACCAGTAATATGGATCCTTCCTCATGAGGAAGGATCCATATTACTGGTGATCCGAAACGCGTCACATTGCTGTATTGTCCTGCACATATGTGAGTTTTTATCGCATCTCCAATAAAGCACTCGAACTGGTAGAAGCTGGATCTGAAAATTTCTGTTTTGTCAAGTGTTTACCACCACTTACCGGAGAAGTGGAGTTCCTGGCTCCCAGAGAGTGAGTAGCAGGGTCGAGCTGCCCACAACCTTTCTTTTTGTTTATATATATATATATATATGTTACGGTATAACCCGGTATAGTGACTAGTGAGGGTTAATACCGTTCGGGCGATTCCCCTGGAGAAGAGCACAGCAACCCACAAACACTCAAATCCACCGAACTGGAACCATACGAAGTCCTCCTTTCCTGGAACAGGCAAGAGAACGTTCTGACGTAGCAATTCCCCCCAAGTACGAGACGAGGCTCCGTATTAATGGTTAAACAGGAATTCTAACTTTATTGAGGGCTACCTGCCCGGTATTTATCCAGGTCTCCCACCTGGTGGACACTCCCCTAGGGGACCAGAAGGAAGACTGAGACACAGGATACAGCAGCCAATCACACACAATGGGACAATACAGACACCCCCAGCATATCCCTCCCCTCTGCCTGTGATACAATCACCCTACATGGGTAATGCAATCACCACAGGCAGGAGAATACACAATGTCTTCTGTCCTGGAGACAACCGAGGAGTCATTCAATTATCTCTCAGGACAAAGGGAAGTCGCCAATACACACGTGGGGACAATAGGACAGACATCACTATTCAAATATACAATGTCCCACCTTTTACAGTACACACAGACATTTAACATATCCCCAGATGGCTTGGATCTGAGCGCTCAATATATCCAAACAGCGCTCAGATGCCACAAAAACATTGTTTAGCATGGGCTGATTAGAGGGCCCATAATCCTGGGGCAAGAGGCTGGCAATCTGTCCCCTCCGAAACCCAGTGGTGAGGTTGGTTTCGCCACAATAGATGCGGCGATCCCAAAGATGACCCCCTCGGACGACGTGGAGACGTATCTGGCGGTCTTTGAAAAGGTGGCTGTGAGGGAGAAGTTACCCCGTGACCAGTGGGCTGAGGTGGTCGCTCCGTTCCTGGCATCCGGATCCCAACAAGTTTTTTTGACTTAGCAGATGACCAGGCTGCTGATTACCCCACGGTGAAGGGGGAGATCCTGGCCAGGCTGGGGGTAAACGTGTTAGTCCGGGCTCAACGGGTCCACCAGTGGGACTTTAAAGCGGCTGAACCCGCCCGGCCGCAGTACTATGAGTTGCTGCACAGGTTGCAAAAATGGCTGCAGCCTGATATTCTAAGTCCGACTGCTATGCTGGACCGACTGCTGGCTGACATGTTCTCGAGGGCCTTGCCTTACCCCCTTCAGCACTGGATCGGCCAGGTATCACCCACCAATGCCCTAGAAATGGTCGACCTGGTGGAGCGCTATGAGGCCACCCAAAACTTGAAAGGGGGTGTTGTTGGGAGGGGGCCGGTCAAACCCCGGAGGACTCCCATCCAGTCCTGACGACTGGTACCCGAAAAACCTGCTCGGGGTGTACCCCCTGTAGACCCGGCCCCGATAGTCTGCTGGCGGTGTCACGAGCCTGGCCACGTAAGGGCCGACTGTCCACAGTGGGGAGAACCCATGGAGATTAATTATGGGTACCGGGCTTCCATGTATGCCCGGAGACTGTGTGCAACCGGCACCCCGAGACAGTAGACAATCGTCACCTGTGCCAGGTGCAAGTGGGTGATAACCTGGCAGTGGCGCTGTTGGACTCAGGGAGCCTAGTAACCCTGGTAAGTGCTGCCCTGGTACAGCCCACCCAGTATACGGGCCGGAAAGTTGGTGTGGTGTGCATACATGGAGACTTAAAGGACTATCCCACTGCTGTAATGTCTCTATCCACGGCGGCCGGCACATGGACTTGTGAAGTGGCGATCTCCACAAAGCTACCGTATGAACTAATAATTGGGAGAGACTTCCTGGTTTTCCGTCACTATGGCCTGAGATGAAAGTGACTAATAGCCCTGAGACAGGGGCAACCCTAGCAGAGTGGCCTGGTTCCAGTGGGGGCCAGAGCCCTGGGAGCCCGAGTCCGAAGGGCCTGCGGTAGGGGTGACCACCACTGCTGTGATAGAGGGGAGACACCCCCACTGAGTGTAATGGTGGGAGACATGGAGGACTTGCCACCAGGACCTGAGTTGGCAGACCTCCACGTCTCCGGAGACAATTTTGGGACCGCCCAACACCGGGACCAAACCCTAACTAGGGCCTGGGAGAATGTGGTGGAAATTGATGGTAAACCCCAGAAGCCAGGGGCTGAGTTAATATTTCCCGCTTTGTCGTTCACCAAGAAATGTTATATCGGGTGAACCAAATCCGGGTGAATCTGTTGAACAGTTGGTGGTGCCCACAGCGTATCGCAAGCTGGTCATGGAGCTTGCCCACCAACATGTTCTTGGGGGACACCTGGGGTGGCAGAAAACGCAGGACCGCATACTGCAGCGGTTTTATTGGCCTGGTGTGTTTAAGGAGGTAGAAGAATATTGTAAATCTTGTCCAACCTGTCAGGTAAATAGCCCCCAGCCACATTTCCGTAGTCCCCTTGTGCCTCTTCCAATCATTGAGGTCCCGTTTGAGCGTATCGCTATGGATCTAGTCGGGCCTGTACCGAAGTCTGCCAGGGGCCACCAACACATTCTGGTAGTTCTCGACTACGCCACTCGGTATCCGGAGGCGGTGCCTCTGCGACATACCTCGGCTAAGCTCATTGCCAAAGAGTTAATGGAAATGTTTTCCCGTGTGGGCCTGCCAAAAGAGATTCTGACAGACCAAGGGACCCCTTTTATGTCTAAAGTTATGAGGGAACTGTGTAAATTATTGCGTATAAAGCAATTGCGGACGTCCGTTTACCATCCGCAAACGGACGGTCTTGTCGAAAGGTTTAACCAAACTCTAAAAAATATGTTAAAAAGGGTGGTGTCTAGAGATGGGAAGGACTGGGACCTGCTTCTGCCCTATCTCATGTTCGCAGTGCGAGAGGTGCCCCAGGCCTCTACTGGGTTCTCGCCCTTCGAACTGCTTTATGGCAGACACCCTCGGGGCCTGTTGGATATCGCCAAGGAAGCGTGGGAACAGCAGCCTGTCCCCCACAAAAGTGTCATTGAGTATGTCACCCAGATGCAAGACCGGATGGAAAGGGTGTTGCCGCTGGTCCGGGAGCATATGGAGGCAGCGCAACAAGCCCAGAGTAGGGTGTATAATCGTCAGGCTCGGGTACGGGGCTTCAATCCGGGAGATCGGGTTTTGGTTCTGGTACCCACCCTTGACAGCAAGTTCCTAGCTAGGTGGCAGGGCCCCTATGAGGTGATTGAGAAGGTAGGGGAAGTAAATTACAAGGTACACCAGCCAGGGCGGCGCAAGCCGGAGCAGGTGTATCACGTGAATTTACTAAAGCCGTGGAAGGATAGGAACGCGACCGACGACAACAGCCCCCGGCCAGGGCTTCTGGGTGAGAAGGGCCCAGCCCCACAGTTCGAGGCCTGCGAAGCGGTAGCCACGGTAAAAATTGCAGACAGCCTGTCTTCCAAACAAGTTCAGGAAGTCAGGGAGTTCATCAGTCGGAACACGGATGTGTTCTCGGACCTACCTGGCCGCACGTCTCTCATCCAACATGACATCGTCACTGAGCCTCAGGCCAAGATCCGGTTAAAACCATACCGGGTACCCGAGGCTCGGCGACGGGCCATCGCGGAGGAAGTGCAATTAATGTTGAAGCTTGATGTCATTGAGGAGTCGAAAAGTGAGTGGGCCAGTCCCATAGTTCTAATACCCAAGCCGGATGGGACGTTGCGGTTCTGCAATGATTTTCGCAAGTTAAATGAAGTGTCCAAGTTTGATGCGTATCCCATGCCCCGGGTAGACGAGCTTGTTGAGAATTTAGGACAAGCCCGGTATTTTTCTGTGCTAGACCTCACTAAAGGGTACTGGCAGGTACCCTTAACGGAGTCGGCCAAGGAAAAACCGCTTTGTTACCCCGCAGGGCCTGTATCACTACAAGGTGTTACCCTTTGGCCTGCATGGCGCCCCGCCACCTTCCAAAGGTTAATGGACATAGTGCTGCGACCTCATCGTCGGTACGCCTCGGCCTACTTAGATGATGTAATCATCCACAGCACCGACTGGGAAAGCCATTTGCCCAAAGTGCAGGTGGTAGTGGATGCCCTGAGGAAAGCTGGTCTAACCGCCAATCCAAAGAAGTGTGCGATTGGGTTGGAAGAGACTAAATATCTGGGATATGTTATTGGGCGGGGAGTCATCAAGCCGCAGGTAACTAAGGTAGAAGCCATACGTAACTGGCCCCGACCGGTCACCACCAGGCAGGTAAAGTCCTTCCTGGGAATGGTAGGGTACTACATGCGGTTTGTGCCCCACTTTGCCACAATAGCAGCGCCATTGACAGACCTGTTGAAGGGGCGAAAGTCTGGGAAGGTTAGCTGGAGTGAGAAGGCGGAGGAGGCTTTCTCCGCGTTGAAGTCGGCCCTGTGTGGGTCCCCGGTTTTGGTGACACCCGACTTCAACAGGGAGTTCGTCGTACAGACCGACGCCTCGGAGGTAGGCCTCGGTGCGGTACTGTCTCAGGAGGTCAACGGGAAGAACATCCCGTTGTCTTCCTGAGCCGTAAGCTCAGTCCCGCCGAGTCCAGGTATAGTATAGTGGAGAGGGAGTGCCTGGCTATCAAGTGGGCACTCGAATCTCTCCGCTACTACCTGTTAGGGAGGAGGTTCCGTCTGGTGACCGACCATTCCCTCTCAAGTGGATGAGCCAGGCCAAGGAGAGGAATGCTCGGGTCACCAGGTGGTTCCTATCCCTGCAGAACTTTAAGTTCTCTGTAGAACACAGGGCAGGCCGCTTGCAGGGTAACGCAGATGCCCTGTCCCGCGTCCACTGCCTCACATGTGTTCACCCCTCAGGGTTGAACAAAGGGGGGGTGTAAGAGGGTGCAAGGTACCGTGGTCGATGGCAGGTACGTGTCACCGAGGTTCCTGGCCTCGGTGAGGTAAGAGCCGGGTTTTCGTGTGTCAGCAGCAGCTAGTGCTGTTTGACACTTTTTGTTTTTTAGTTTGGCTGCAAAGCCAATCCGGGCCGGCTCTTACTGGGAGTAGGCAAAGAGTTGGGTGGGTGCCTACTCCCCACGGTCCAGGCCAGACTTTATCCGGGCCTTTAAAAGGCAGCCTCCTCAGCAGCTGAGTGTGATTGTCCTGGAGCTGCTGTTAGGCTGTGGAATCACTTGAGTTTGGGAGTGCTGATCCATGCTGTGCTGTGTGGAGTTTTCTGAGCTGGAAGCAAGACCCCAAGCAAGGAGGAGTGCAGACGGCCTGGAAGCCGGAGGTCGATCGCCTTGCGGCTGGGCTGACAGCCAGGTGCGAATTAGGGTGTGAATTAACACCAAGTGACTGTTTGCTGTGTATTTGCTACAAGTGTGAATTAAACACTGTTTGCTACACTTTCTGGACTCCGTTTTGCCTCTATACTGCACCCGCACTGCTATCTACCAGAGCGACTCCCCACAATATATATATACAGTATACTGTCCTCTGTTGTGTATGTGTATATATATATTATACTGTCCTCTGTAATATATATTCGGTATATATTCAGTATACTGTCCTCTGTTTTGTCTGAGTATGTATATATATATATAATAATATAGTAATATTATACTGTCCTGTGTAGTGTATATATACAGTATACTGTTCCCTGTAGTATATATACAGTATACTGTCCTCTGTAGTATATATATACAGTATACTGTTCCCTGCAGTGTATATATACAGTATACTGTCCTCAGTAGTATATATATATATATATATACAGTATACTGTCCTCTGTAGTGTATATAAACAGTATACTGTCGTTTGTAGAGTATATACAGTATACTGTCCTCTATAGTGTATATATATACACAGTATACTCTCCTCTGGTGTGTGTATGTATACATACATATATATATTATACTGTCCTCTGTAGTATATACACAGTATACTGTCCTCTGTAGTATATACACAGTATACTGTCCTCTGTAGTATATATACAGTATACTGTCCTCTGTAGTATATATACAGTATACTGTCCTCTGTAGAATATATATGCAGTATACTCTCCTCTGTAGTGTATATACAGTATACTGTCCTCTGTAGTGTATATATATACAGTATGCTGTCCTCTGTAGTGTATATACAGTATGCTGTCCTCTGTAGTATATATACAGTATGCTGTCCTCTTTAGTATATATACAGTATGCTGTCCTCTGTGGTATATATACAGTATACTGTCCTCTGTAGTATATATACAGTATACTGTCATCTGTAGTGTATAAACAGTATACTGTCCTCTGTAGTGTACATACAGTATACTGTCCTCTGTAGTATGTATACAGTCCTCTGAAGTGTATATACAGTGTACTGTCCTCTGTACTATATATACAGTATACTGTCCTCTGTATTGTATATACAGTATACTGTCCTCTGTAAAATATATATATACAGTATACTGTCCTCTGTAGTATATATATACAGTATACTGTCCTCTGTAGTGTGTGTGTATATATATATATATATATATATATATATATACATATATATTATACGGTCCTCTGTAGTATATATATACAGTATACTGTCCTCTGTAGTGTATATATACAGTATACTGTCCTCTGTAGTATATATATACAGTATACTGTCCTCTGTAGTATATATATACAGTATACTGTCCTTTATAGTATATATACAGTATACCGTCCTCTGTAGCATATATACACACTATACTGTCCTCTGTAGTGTATATATACAGTATACTGTCCTCTGTAGTATATATATACAGTATACTGTCCTCTGTAGTATATATATACAGTATACTGTCCTTTATAGTATATATACAGTATACTGTCCTCTTCAGTGTTAATTACTTTACACAGTTTAGTGTCATCTGCAAAAATTGATATTTTACTGTGCAGGCCTTCTACAAGATCATTAATAAATATATTGAAGAGAATAGGGCCCAATACTGACCCCTGAGGTACCCCACTAGTGACAGTAACCCCTCCAGTACTGACCCCTGAGGTACCCCACTAGTGACAGTGACCCCTCCAGTACTGACCCCTGAGGTACCCACTAGTGACAGTGACCCCTCCAGTACTGACCCCTAAGGTACCCCACTAGTGACAGTCACCCCTCCAATAATGACCCCTGTGGTAACTCACTAGTGACAGTGATCCCTTCAATACTGTCCCCTGTGGTACCCCACTAGTGATGGTGACCCCCTTCAATACTGACCCCTGTGGTACCTCACTAGTGACAGTGATCCCTCCAATACTGTCCCCTTTGGTACCCCACTAGTGATGGTGACCCCTCCAGTACTGACCTCTGTGGTACCTCACTAGTGACTTTGACCCTTTCCAGTACTGACCCCTGTGGTACCCCACTAGGGACTGTGACCCTCTCCAGTACTGACCCCTGTGATACCCCCCTTGTGACAGTGAACCCTGTGGTACTCCCATAGTGACAGTGACCCCTCCAGTACTGTCCCCTTTTGTACCACACTAGTGACGGTGACCCCTCCAATACTGACCCCTGTGGTACCCCACTAGTGAAGGTCACCCCTCCAATACTGACCCCTGAGGTACCCCACGGTGACCCCTCCAGTACTGTCCCCTTTTGTACCACACTAGTGACAGTGACCCCTCCAATACTGTCCCCTTTGGTACCCCACTAGTGGCGGTGACCCCTCCAATACTGACCCTTGTGGTACCCCACTAGTGATAGTGACCCCTCCAATACTGACCTCTGTGGTACCCCACTAGTGACGGTGACCCCTCCAACACCGACCCCTGTGGTAACCCACTAGAGACGGTGACCCCCTCCAGTACTGACCCATGAGGCACCCCACTAGTGACGGTGACCCCCTCCAGTACTGACCCCTGTGGTACCCCACTAGTGACTGTGACTGTAACGAGGTGCCAGCGACGCGTGCTTTCTTTGCAGCACCGCCGACACCCTGCGCAAGTTGAGGGCCAAGGACGGATCCTGCGTCCTCGTCTCCATGGCAGCAGGCGAGCAGCAGGGGAGTTGAGCGCCAATAATGATAATCGGTGCTCGGCTGAGTTGGGCTGCTGTGAGTCACGTGATGCTGGCCACGTCATGTGACTCACAAGCCAGGCCTATTTAAACATACGCTCCTGTATTCCTGGCATTGTTCTCTTGTATCCTGACCTCGGCTCAGCTTGTTTGACCTCGCTCCTGCTCATCCCCTGTTGTCGTGATCTCCTGGTACTGTCTTCTGGCTTGTGTTTGGACTCGCTCTTGTTTGCTCCCTGGTTCTGACTTGACTTCCTGGTATTGACTTTGGCTAGTTTGACTTGCTTTGTGTTCTGTTTGTTCCCCTGCACTTAAGTTAGGGACTGTCGTCCAGTTGCGCCCCGTTACCTAGGACTGATCATTCAAGTCGGTAGGGGCAGTGGCATGGGTGGCAGTCAGGGGTGCACGATTCCCTACCCCCGTTCGTGACAGTGACCCCTCCAGTACTGACCCCTGTGGTACTCCACTAGTGACAGTGACCCCTCCAGTACTGACCCCTGAGGTACCCCACTAATAACAGTGGCCCCTTCAGTACTGACCCCGAGGTACCCCACTAGTGACAGTGAGCCCTCCAGTACTGACCCCTGAGGTACCCCATTAATAACAGTGGCCCCTCTAGTACTGATCCCTGAGCCACCCATATAGTGACAGTGACCCCTCCAGTACTGACCCCTGAGGTACCCCACTAATAACAGTGACCCCTCCAGTACTGACCCCTGAGATACCCCACTAATAACAGTGGCCCCTCCAGCAGGGCTGTGGAGTCGGTAGATAAATTGTCCGACTCCGACTCCTCAGATTTTGACACTACCGACTCCGACTCCTCGACTCCGACTCCTCTGTATTTAATATGCAAATACGAAGCTGTTCCACCAAGTTCTTCTAATCTCCTCTAGCACAGAGAGGTAGTTGAGCAGAAGCTGCTGCCTTCTCCTTTGTGTGCTGATCTTCTGCTGAAGATAGAGCAGTGGGAGGATCCAGGAAGGGGAAGGGGCATTTATTTTAAAACATGATTTTCCTAGTAGAATCCCATAGTCATGTTTAAAATTTAAGCTAACAATCTGAGTTTACATGTTTTATAGCCTTAGCTGAATGATAGCAGTTTTTCCAATGGTTTACAGCTTCAGTCTTGAACTATTGACTATCCATTCCCTTCACTTATCCAAGTGTCTCCAGTCCTTAATCAGTTATCAGTGAGAGGCGAGGATAACCATGGGGTCCCTGTAACAGCAGACCACAAGACGATGGAAAGTGTAAGTATTGCCGCTCCTTAAAGGGACACTGACAGGCTGACAGATATATATATACTGGTATTCATCAGAGAATTAGGAATAAAACTATACTAATGTTACCCCCAGTTAAGCTGTACTTGTGTTTAAAAAACATTTTAATCTGTATGCAAATTCACTATCTTTGTGCCCAATGGGGCAGCGTCTCCTGCGGCTTTGTGCCCAGCCGCGCCAGTACAGCTTCCCAGCGCTGTTCCCCTCGGTATTATTCACTGCACTGGCCTTTTTTTCAGGCTAGCCGAGCGCTGAATTCCTGCGCAGGCGCACGTGTAGAGTGCTGGCAGCAGCCTCGTCTGGCTATGCTGAGGCTGTGCCAGCTTTCTCTCTTCCTCCTCGCTACCTAGTCCTGTCTAGTGCTGCCAGTACTCTACATGTGCGCCTGCCCCCTTGGGCACAAAGGTAGAGAATTTGCATATTGATTAAAACGTTTTTAAACACAAGTAACGTCAACTGGGGGTAACAGTCGTCTAGTTGTATTCCTGATCCTCGGATGAATACCAGCAGATATATCAGCCTGTCAGTGTCCCTTTAACTGCATAGTAAAGCATATGAAAAGCTTCTTCACCGTCACTTAACGTCTTTGTTTAGCGGTAACGTGACGCACTGCATGCATCGGCCTTTATTCTTACAGTAGAGAAGTCATTCATTATAACTTTATCTGAATTGGGACATTTAAACTTGCTTTTATTTTTATTCCAATTTTTTTTTATTCCAATTTAAATCTAGTAGGAGTCGGAGTCGGTCCATTTTTTGCCGACTCCGACTCCAGGTACCCAAAATTGCCTCCGACTCCGACTCCTCGACTCTGACTCCGACTCCACAGCCCTGCCCTCCAGTACTGACCCCTGTGGTACCCCACTAGTGACAGTGACCCCTCCAGTACTGACCCCTGAGGTACCCCACTAATAACAGTGGCCCCTCCAGTACTGACCCCGAGGTACCCCTCTAGTGACAGTGAGCCCTCCAGTACTGACCCCTGAGGTACTCCACTAGTGACAGTGACCGCTCTAGTACTGACCCCTGAGGTACCCCACTAGTGACAGTCACCCCTCCAGTACTGACCCCTGAGGTACCCCACTAGTGACAGTCACCCCTCCAGTACTGACCCCTGAGGTACCCCACTAGTGACAGTGACCCCTGTGGTACCCCACTAGTGACAGTGACCCCTCCAGTACTGATCCCTGAGGTACCCCACTAGTGACAGTGAGCCCTCCAGTACTGACCCCTGAGGTATTCCAATAGTGACAGTGACCCCTCTAGTACTGACCCCTGAGGTACCCCACTAATAACAGTGACCCCTCCAGTACTGACCCCTGTGGTACCCCACTAGTGACAGTGACCCCTCCAGTACTGACCCTTGTTGTACCCCACTAGTGACAGTGACCCCTCCAGTACTGACCCCTGATGTACCCCACTAGTGACGGTGACACCTCCAGTACTGACCCCTGAGGTACCCCACTAGTGACAGTGACCCCTCTGGTACTGACCCCTGAGGTACCCCACTAGTGGCAGTGACCCCTCCAGTACTGACCCCTGAGGTACCCCACTAGTGACAGTGACCCCTCCGGTACTGACCCCTGAGGTACCCCATTAGTGGCAGTCACCCCTCCAGTACTGACCCCTGAGGTACCCCACTAGTGGCAGTCACCCCTCAAGTACTGACCCTGAGGTACCCCACTAGTGACAGTGACCCAATCTGAGTGTGTACCGTTAATAACCACCCTCTGTTTTCTGTCACTCAGCCAGTTACTTACCCACATACAGACATTTTCTCCCAGTCCGAGCATCCTCATTTTATATACTAACCTTTTATGAGGTACGGTGTCAAATGCTTTGGAGAAGTCCAGATATACGACATCCACTGATTCGCCGCTGTCAAGTCTAGAACTTACCTCCTCATAGAAGCTGATTAAATTAGTCTGACATGACCGATCCCTCATGAAGCCATGCTGATATGGCGGTATTTGCTTATTTCATTGAGATCCTCTAAGATAGCATCTCTCAGAAACCCTTCAAACAGTTTCCCCACAACAGATGTTAAACTTACCGGCCTATAATTTCCAGGCTCTGTTTTTGGACCTTTTTGAATATTGGCACCACATTTGCTATGCGCCAATCCTGTGGAACATTCCCTGTCAGTATGGAGTCCGTAAATATCAGAAATAAAGGTCTGGCTATGACATTACTTAATTCCCTTAGGCCTCTTTCACATTAGCGTTTTTCCTTTCCGTCCTAGAGTTCTGTCCTCGGGGCTCTAGGACGGAAAGATACTGATCAGGATTATCCTAATGCATCCTGAATGGAGAGAAATACGTTCAGGATGCATCAGGATGTCTTCCATTCAGTATGTGAACGTTTTTTGGACGTTGACAAAAGCGCAGCATGCTGCGGATTTGTCTCCGTCCAAAAATCCGGAAGACATGCCGTAACGCCGAATCCAGAATTAATGCCCATTGAAGTGCATTAATCCGGATCCGGCCTTAAGCTAAACGTCGTTTCGGCGCATCGCCGGATCCGACGTTTAGCTTTTTGTCAATGGTTACTATGGCAGCCAGGACGCTAAAGTCCTGGTTGCCATAGTAAAGAGTAGGGGGAGCAGGGGAGCGGCATACTTGCATTCCGTGCGGCTCCCGGGACGCTCCAGGATGACGTCAGGGCGCCCCAGTGCATAGATCACGTGATAGCATGGATCACGTGATCCATGCGCGCGGGGCGCTCTGACGTCATTCAGAGCGCCCGAGCCGCACGGAATGCGGTATGCCGCTCCCCGCTCCCACTGCTACTATGGCAACCAGGACGCTAGTCGCGTCCTGGCTGCCATAGTAACACTGAAAGCATTTTGAAGACTGATCAGTCTTCAAATGCTTTCAGTTCACTTGCGTTGTGCCGGATCCGGCGTGCACTTCCGGCGACGGAAGTGCACGCCGGATCTTCACAACGCAAGTGTGAAAGAGGCCTTAGGATGCGGGGGTGTATGCCATCTGGTACCGCAGATTTGTCTATTTTAATCTTAAGTCGCTGTTGTACTTCTTCCTGGGTCAGACAGGACACTTTTAATGGGGAATTTACTTTCACATTCTGCATTTCATCTGACAGTTTATTTTCCTCAGTGAATATAGTGGAGAAAAAAATATTTAATAGTTTTGCTTTATCCTCGTCGCTCTCTGCAACACCCCCCTCATTGCTATGTAGAGGGCCGACTCCTTCAGATTTATATTTTTTTACTATTTATATAATTGAGGTACATTTTAGGGTTAGTTTTGCTCTCTTTGGCAATTAATCTCTCGGGCTCTAGTTTGGCCGCTTATTTGTTTTCTACATCTTCTTCTATTTTTTTCCTTATAGTTTTTTATTGCTTCCTCGCTCCCCTCCTGTTTTAGTGATTGATATGCTTTCTTTTTGTCAGTTATTGCTTTCTTTACATTGTTTTTTTCCTTATTCCTTAGGCTACATTCACACGACCGTATGAATGGCTCCGCATCCGATCCGCAATTTTACGGAACGGGTGCAGACCCATTAATTTCAATGGGGCCGCAAAAGATGCGGACAGCACACAGTGTGCTGTCCGCATCCGTAGATCTGATCCGCGGCCCCGCAAAAAAGATAGAGCATGTCCTATACTTGTCCGCAATCGCAATTTGCGGATCGCAAAACCCATACGGTCGTGTGAATGTAGCCTTCCCCTTATTTTCATAACGTATGTTCCTCTCACAATGAGAATTTAGGAGGCTTTAATAAATCTCCCATTTTGTGGCCGTATTTTGGTTCCTCCCTTTAGAAACTCTCGTTTGAAGGATAATTGGAAGGTTATTACTTTCTGGTCACTATTTCCCGGGTGTCCCCCGACCTGCACCTCTGTGGTTCTGTCCGGTCTATTGGTTAATACTAAGTCCAGTTATTCCCACTGTCATAGCTATCACGCAGCCGTGTCTCAGTTATTCCGCATCTACAGAGAGATGAGACACCTGAGGCCAGGGTTAGAGACAGCACAGCGACAGGAGAGTGGCATCTGGAGAGAGCTGAGACAACTGGGGCCAGGGTTAGAGACAGCACAGCGACAGGAGAGTGGCATCTAGAGAGATGAGACAGCACAAGGACAGGAGAGCGGCATCTAGAGAGAGATGAGACACCTGAGGCCAGGGTTAGAGACAGCACAGAGACAGGAGAGCGACATCTAGAGAGAGATGAGACACCTGAGGCCAGGGTTGGTGACAGGAGAGCGGCATCTAGAGAGATGAGACACCTGAGGCCAGGGTTAGAGACAGCACAGTGACAGGAGAGCGACATCTAGAGAGAGATGAGACACCTGAGGCCAGGGTTGGTGACAGGAGAGCGGCATCTAGAGAGAGATGAGACACCTGAGGCCAGGGTTAGAGACAGCACAGCAACAGGAGAGTGGCATCTAGAGAGATTAGACAGCACAGTGATAGGAGAGCAGCATCTAGAGAGAGATGAGACACCTGAGGCCAGGGATAGAGACAGCACAGCGACAGGAGAGCGCCATCTAGAGAGATGAGACACCTGAGGCCAGGGTTAGAGACAGCACAGAGACAGGAGAGCGGCATCTAGAGAGATGAGACACCTGAGGCCAGGGTTAGAGACAGCACAACGACAGGAGAGTGGCATCTGGAGAGAGCTGAGACAACTGGGGCCAGGGTTAGAGACAGCACAGCGACAGGAGAGTGGCATCTAGAGAGATGAGACAGCACAGTGACAGGAGAGCGGCATCTAGAGAGAGATGAGACACCTGAGGCCAGGGTTAGAGACAGCACAGAGACAGGAGAGCGGCATCTAGAGAGAGATGAGACACCTGAGGCCAGGGTTAGAGACAGCACAGAGACAGGAGAGCGGCATCTAGAGAGAGATGAGACACCTGAGGCCAGGGTTATAGACAGCACAGCGACAGGAGAGCGGACAGATTGATCTAGAGAGATGAGACACCTGAAGCCAGGGTTAGAGACAGAGACAGGATAGCGGCATGTATAGAGAGATGAGACACCTGAGGCCAGGGATAGAGACAGCACAGCGACAGGAGAGCGCCATCTAGAGAGATGAGACACCTGAGGCCAGGGTTAGAGACAGCACAGAGACAGGAGAGCGGCATCTAGAGAGAGATGAGACACCTGAGGCCAGGGTTAGAGACAGCACAACGACAGGAGAGTGGCATCTGGAGAGAGCTGAGACAACTGGGGCCAGGGTTAGAGACAGCACAGCGACAGGAGAGTGGCATCTAGAGAGATGAGACAGCACAGTGACAGGAGAGCGGCATCTAGAGAGAGATGAGACACCTGAGGCCAGGGTTAGAGACAGCACAGTGACAGGAGAGCGGCATCTAGAGAGAGATGAGACACCTGAGGCCAGGGTTATAGACAGCACAGCGACAGGAGAGCGGACAGATTGATCTAGAGAGATGAGACACCTGAAGCCAGGGTTAGAGACAGAGACAGGATAGCGGCATGTATAGAGAGATGAGACACCTGAGGCCAGGGTTAGAGACAGCACAGCGACAGGAGAGCGCCATCTAGAGAGATGAGACACCTGAGGCCAGGGTTGGTGACAGCACAGTGACAGGAGAGCGGCATCTAGAGAGATGAGACACCTGAGGCCAGGGTTAGAGACAGCACAGAGACAGGAGAGCGACATGTATAGAGAGATGAGACACCTGAGGCCAGGGTTGGTGTCAGGAGAGCGGCTGGGACTCTTCTCAGTTGGAGTGCTGTCTCGGGGGTCCCTGGAGGGCTGCACAGACTGATATTGTGACCCGGTGCCCGTACACTGCTCTGGTTGTGCCACCCTTACTGCTGTGTTGTGGTAGGTGCCGCGGTTGGGCGCACGGTGGTTCCTGCACCTGTTTTGTGGCCTGAAGTTCTGGGGGTCTTCTCACCTCACTGCCAGGGCCAGGAGGACGCTGTGCTCCAAATAGTGACCGGCGACCTTCATGTTTTACCTGTGAACCCCTTAATTCTGAATGTTCTTTCTTATCTCCACAGTTACTTCAGACCTGGGGCGCCCCCTGTCATTAACCCCCTGAGTGCCCACTTCCCTCGAGACACAGCTGTTCCAGGGTCATTTACACTGACTCTTACCTGGACTCTTCCCAACCGAACCACAGGGGTGTTTAACGTCACCAGCCCTCTTCCGGGAGACTGGTTCCTGGCCGCCCATCTGCCGAAGGACGAGGGAAAGATAACAATCAAGGTGCTTCTTCCTCACTTTCATGGATGGCACTCGAGGTGACGCGCAGAGCGCCCTCCTGTGGCCTCCCAGTGTGCAGCATTTTATCCAGCTCAGCTGCTGCGTACTACATCTCCCACTATCCATACTCAGGAAGCATGCAGTCAAGACAATCTGAGGTGTGACAGCTTCACTACTGGGTCCTGTCTGACAGTCTGGTTGCTATGGATACACTGCAGCGTGCAGGACCCTAGTAACCAGCATGCCACAGATGGTCATGCCCTGCAGCATGCATATTGGCCGTATTCTCTTGACTCCTCTTTCCGTCTGTCTTTCAGGGGCTTCATGATGAGTGTCAGTATCTCTTCCAGCCGCAGCTCATTGTGCAAAGGGTGGTCGCTGTGCCCGTCTTATACCCGGGTTACGTCACCGAGCAGATGCTGCCAGCCCACAATCGTTCAGCTCTGTACAAGTAAGTGCCCCCCTCCTCTATAGCCGCTACGGATGTGACCTTGGCCTCTGGGACACAGGAATCTCTCAGGAATCTCTCAGGAGTGTCCAGAAAGGTCTTACATGGATTTTGGGAGCTTTAAATCTTCTTTTAATATAATTCAGCTAAAGAAGACAGGCGTGTGATGGGTTAGGGTCGGTGACGGGCGTGTGATGGGTTAGGGTCGGTGACGGGCGTGTGATGGGTTAGGGTCGGTGACGGGCGTGTGATGGGTTAGGGTCGGTGACGGGCGTGTGATGGGTTAGGGTCGGTGACGGGCGTGTGATGGGTTAGGGTCGGTGACGGGCGTGTGATGGGTTAGGGTCGGTGACGGGCGTGTGATGGGTTAGGAGTCGGTGACGGGCGGTGATGGGTTAGGGTCGGTGACAGGCGCGTGATGGGTTAGGAGTCGGTGACGGGCGCGTGATGGGTTAGGGTCGGTGACGGGCGTGTGATGGGTTAGGAGTCGGTGGCGGGCGTGTGATGGGTTAGGGTCGGTGACTGGGCGTGTGATGGGTTAGGAGTCGGTGACGGGCGCGTGATGGGTTAGGGTCCGGTGACGGGCGCGTGATGGGTTAGAGTCGGTGACGGGCGTGTGATGGGTTAGGGTCGGTGTGACGGCGCGTGATGGGTTAGGGTCGGTGACGGGCGCGTGATGGGTTAGGGTCGGTGACGGGCGTGATGGGTTAGGGTCGGTGACGGGCGTGTGATGGGTTAGGGTCGGTGACGGGCGTGTGATGGGTTAGGGTCGGTGACGGGCGTGTGATGGGTTAGGGTCGGTGACGGGGGTTTGTCGGGTGGCCCTAACCCCTCCAAAGAGTTCAATCAAGAACCTAATTATTTTGTGCAATCAGCAAAACCAGGACAAGTGCAAAAATCTAAATGATTTATTATACAATAATTTGGAAAACAGTCAATGATAATCAATATAAAATTGAAATGAGATCAAAATGATTAGAACAATGTGATATCAAACTTTGCCTCTAGATGGTGCTGACACACAAGGAATTTACCGACACCCTAATATCAAAAATCCACCCCAAACACGTGAAATATGCAAATTCTGCTTAGAAACTCGAGCGCTCCACCATCTAATTGATTATGCACAGAAATCCTACAAAGAAAATGGGAGATATGAACCCATGCTCAGATAATGGTGGTATCGCACTAAAATCTATAAACTATTCGCCTGGTATAGACGGTGGAATAGATATTCCAATCAGAGAGTTTCTACAATATAAGTTATATGCATCGTAACGAAAATCCGAGACAAGATTGATATAGCACCTACCGTCATACGTCCGCAAATAGGCGGGAATCTGACTAAATATCAAGCTAATTACCGTATGTTTCGCTTCATAAGACGCACCTGATGATAAGACGCACCTAGATTTTTTAAGAGGAAAATAAGAAAAAAATATTTTTAACCAAAAGGTGTGCTTTTGGTGGGTTTTAAACGAATGGTGTGTGGATGACACTGTTATGGGGGATCTGTGGATGACACTGTTATGGGGGATCTGTGGATGACACTGTTATGGGGGATCTGTGGATGTCACTGTTATGGGGGATCTGTGGAGGACACTGTTATGGGGGATCTGTGGATGTCACTGTTATGGGGGATCTGTGGATGACACTTTTATGGGGGATCTGTAGATGACACTGTTATGGGGATCTGTGGATGACACTGTTATGGGGGATCTGTGGATGTGACTGTTATGGGGATCTGTGGATGACACTGTTATGAGGGATCTGTGGATGACACTGTTATGGGGGATCTGTGGATGACACACTGTTATGGGGGATCTGTGGATGACACTGTTATGGGGGATCTGGGGATGACACTGTTATGGGGGATCTGTGGGTGCACTGTTATGGGGGATCTGTGGATGTCACTGTTATGGGGGATCTGTGGATGACACTGTTATGGGGGATCTGTGGATGACACACTGTTATGAGGGATCTGTGGATGACACTGTTATGGGGGATCTGTGGATGGCACTGTTATGGGGGATCTGTGGATGTCACTGTTATGGGGATCTGTGGATGGCACTGTTATGGGGATCTGTGGATGTCACTGTTATGGGGGATCTGTGGATGTCACTGTTATAGGGGATCTGTGGATGTCACTGTTATGGGGATCTGTGGATGGCACTGTTATGGGGGATCTGTGGATGACACTGTTATGGGGGATCTGTGGATGTCACTGTTATGGGGGATCTGTGGAGGTCACTGTTATGGGGGATCTGTGGAGGACACTGTTATGGGGGGATCTGTGGATGACACTGTTATGGGGGATCTGTGGATGACACTGTTATGGGGGATCTGTGGATGGCACTGTTATGGGGGATCTGTGGATGGCACTGTAATGGGGGATCTGTGGATGACACTGTTATGGGGGGATCTGTGGATGACACTGTTATGGGTGATCTGTGGATGTCACAGTTATGGGGGATCTGTGGGTGACACTGTTATGGAGGATCTGTGGATGACACTGTAATGGGGGATCTGTGGATGACACTGTTATGGGGGGATCTGTGGATGACACTGTTATGGGTGATCTGTGGATGTCACAGTTATGGGGGGTCTGTGGATGACATTGTTATGGGAGATCTGTGGATGACACTGTTATGGGGGATCTGTGGATGACACTGTTATGGGGGATCTGTGGATGGCACTGTTATGGGGGATCTGTGGATGGCACTGTTATGGGGGATCTGTGGATGACACTGTTATGGGGGATCTGTGGATGACACTGTTATGGGGGATCTGTGGGTGACACTGTTATGGGGATCTGTGGATGTCACTGTTATGGGGGATCTGTGGATGTCACTGTTATGGGGGATCTGTGGATGACACTGTTATGGGGGATCTGTGGATGACACTGTTATGGGGGATCTGTGGAGGTGACTGTTATGGGGGATCTGTGGAGGTGACTGTTATGGGGGATCTGTGGATGGCACTGTTATGGGGGATCTGTGGATGTCACTGTTATGGGGGATCTGTGGATGTCACTGTTATGGAGGATCTGTGGGTGACACTGTTATGGGGGATCTGTGGATGACACTGTTATGGGGGATCTGTGGATGTCACTGTTATGGAGGATCTGTGGATGACACTGTTATGGAGGATCTGTGGATGACACTGTTATGGGGATCTGTGGATGACACTGTTATGGGGATCTGTGGATGACACTGTTATGGGGATCTGTGGATGACACTGTTATGGGGGATCTGTGGATGACACTGTTATGGGGGATCTGTGGATGACACTGTTATGGCGGATCTGTGGATGACACTGTTATGGCGGATCTGTGGACGTCACTGTTATGGGGGATCTGTGGATGACACTGTTATGGGGATCTGTGGACGACACTGTTATGGGGGATCTGTGGACGACACTGTTATGGGGGATCTGTGGACGACACTGTTATGGGGATCTGTGGACGACACTGTTATGGGGATCTGTGGACGACACACTGTTATGGGGGGGATCTGTGGATGACACACATATAGCATCTTATGTAATGGGGGGTCACTATTCACACAGGGACAATATACTATGACACGTATGATACTGTGACCAGCATACGATGATCTTAAGCTGGTCACAGGATCCTATGTGTCCCAGTATATTGTCCTGTGTGAATAGTGACCCCCATTACACCATTGGCCCCCCACTTACCGCAGTCTTTATGCTCCATTACACTCTGCTTTCTGTGTAATGGAGCAGTTTTCACGGGAGGAGGGGATGGAGTCTGGCAACACTCGCAGCGGGGCCCGATGCAGTCACTGTACTGTAATACATCGGGCCCCGAACACAGCAGTTTTTGAAAGTAAAGTCCTGGTACAGTAATCCTCTTCAGCCAATGTTTGTACTTTAAACTCAGGCAATCCTCTGAACAACTTACTATGAAGGCGGCAGGCAGGGCGGCAGCGTAACCTCGCGATGCTCACTCATTCATGAAGACAGAGCAGGAGCGTGAATGAGTGAGCATCGCGAGGGCCCGATGTATTACAGTACAGTGACTGCATCGGGCCCCGCTGCGAGTGTTGCCAGCCTCCATCCCCTCCTCCCATCCCGCTGATACATGGCAGTGCGGCAGCGATGTATCAGCGCCATCAGAGTTTTTTTTTTTTTTTAAGAATTTTAATCTTTTATTCCAATTATCTCAAAACATACAGTTTACAGAGAACATAATTGCAAAATCATCCCCCCCCCCCCGCCTTGCAAAAAAAAAAAAAAAAAAGAAAAGAAAAAATATTAGAGAAAGGAAGATAGAATTTCCTTAATCATCCCATTCCTTCCGATATACTGTCCCACTTTTCATAGGATCCTCTTTGTCTGTACAGAATCCTCTCGTAACTCTTGACCTTATTAACTAAATTTAGCCAATTATTACAATCTGGAGCAGAGGAGGAGAACCATCTTCTAGATACAAGAAGCCTGGCTAAGAACAGCACTTTAATCAGCGATCGGGACTTCATAACCTGGCGGCTAACCTCCGATAGGTCCCCCAAAACCCATACTTTGGGGGATAACGGAATATCCATAGTAAGTCTTTGGGATAGGGTTCTTTGAACCAACCTCCAGTACTTACTCACCGTTCGCAATCCCAGAACAGATGTAAGTGATCTGCCCCGGGATCGCCACAGCGGGGGCACTCAGAGGAGGCTCTAAGTCCTCTCCTGTGGAGCCATAGGGGTGTTACATATATTTTGTGCATAATATTAAACTGTACCACCGTGTGATTAAAATTGTGCGAAGCCCGGCTTGAGTGATCACCTACATTCTCCCAATCCGGGGAACCCAAATCTGACAGTGAAGTGGAGCAGGATCTTTGCCCTGGAGACAAACAGTTATCAAGTGCCTATAACAGTGTGATATTGTAACTTTCATGCCACCCTTCTTTTGGATCAACTTATGTAAAAATTCCGGAGTGTCTATATTAAGTAAGTGCTGATCAGAAATACTAAGCAGTGCGCACGCAGTTGAAGCTATGCATACCAAGCCACCTCACCTACATCTTCCTCTTCTTCTAGCTCCATAAGAGTCAGGATTTGCCCATTTTTAACCACTTGACTCAAATAATAAATGTTTTTTTTCTCTAATATTGCTGACAGTTTAAGTCGTCAAGACTCAGGAGTTTTAAGTTATGCCACAGTGGAGTGCAGATCAGTGATGCCCTAACTTTCAACCAACTTTTTATACCATCCAGGCTTTCATAGCCATTCTGCAGAAAGGTTTATAATCATCCTGTAACTTAAGTAGGTAATCGGACTCCAAAACTGTACAAAAATCCGAAAAACCATCAGAGTTGGCAGCATTTGATTTATAAGACGCACTGTCATTTTCTCCCCACTTTTGGGGGGGAAAAAGTGCGTCTTATAAAGCGAAAAATACGGTAATTTATCTCAAAACTACAGACAAACAAAAGTATACATTACCCGGGTCAAGTAATGTGCAGGGTCTCGGGGAAGTCGGTTCTCCAGATGTTCTGATAATCCGGATTTTCTCCAGGGGTCTCCCTTTGTTTCTTTGTCTCCCTTAGCCTCCATGTTGGTATATGGTTTCTTAACCAAAAACTGATCAGATGAACACACCCTCCTAGTTTGGAGTTTTCCAGTCATGTCAGATAGCCGTGTACATATGATAATGACTCCTGACGTCATGGCATTACCCAGAATGCACTCCTGCTACTGGTGTAATGTCACCTACTCATACCTAGGTGGCACTATTGTATAATCTATTAGCATAATACCATTAAGGGTTAACTTAGACATGCATGCCCTCGCCTACAGTACACGCATCTGGTAGTCTCATATCAGAGCTGAAGGACAGACGTCTGATACATAAACCAACTACAATATACACTCTGAGGAACATCTAGACGCCTCTCACGCTGTGGAATACAATAGGGTCTCCGCTAAACACAGGTCTCCTGTGTCTTCAAACCGGTAAATGGAAGGCAATGACTCTCCATAATGACTAAAATAAGAATATATATAATGGTTTATACCTATGAAAAGGCATAACAGGTTGCATGTGACAGGAGTGTGATGAGAGGGTTGGTGACAGGAGTGTGATGAGAGGGTTGGTGACAGGAGTGTGATGAGAGGGTTGGTGACAGGAGTGTGATGAGAGGGTTGGTGACAGGAGTGTGATGAGAGGGTTGGTGACAGGAGTGTGATGAGAGGGTTGGTGACAGGAGTGTGATGAGAGGGTTGGTGACAGGAGTGTGATGAGATGGGGTTGGTGACAGGAGTGTGATGGTTCAGGGTTGGTGACAGGAGTATGATGGTTCAGGGTTGGTGACAGGAGTGTGATGGTTCAGGGTTGGTGACAGGAGTGTGATGGTTCAGGGTTGGTGACAGGAGTGTGATGGTTCAGGGTTGGTGACAGGAGTGTGATGGTTCAGGGTTGGTGACAGGAGTGTGATGGTTCAGGGTTGGTGACAGGAGTGTGATGAGATGGGGTTGGTGACAGGAGTGTGATGGTTCAGGGTTGGTGACAGGAGTGTGATGGTTCAGGGTTGGTGACAGGAGTGTGATGGTTCAGGGTTGGTGACAGGAGTGTGATGGTTCAGGGTTGGTGACAGGAGTGTGATGGTTCAGGTTGGTGACAGGAGGTGATGGTTCAGGGTTGGTGACAGGAGTGTGATGAGTTCAGGGTTGGTGACAGGAGTGTGATGGTTCAGGGTTGGTGACAGGAGTGTGATGGTTCAGGGTTGGTGACAGGAGTGTGATGAGATGGGGTTGGTGACAGGAGTGTGATGGTTCAGGGTTGGTGACAGGAGTGTGATGGTTCAGGGTTGGTGACAGGAGTGTGATGGTTCAGGGTTGGTGACTGGAGTGTGATGGTTCAGGGTTGGTGACAGGAGTGTGATGGTTCAGGGTTGGTGACAGGAGTGTGATAAGATGGGGTTGGTGACAGGAGTGTGATGGTTCAGGGTTGGTGACAGGAGTGTGATGGTTCAGGGTTGGTGACAGGAGTGTGATGGTTCAGGGTTGGTGACAGGAGTGTGATGGTTCAGGGTTGGTGACAGGAGTGTGATGGTTCAGGGTTGGTGACAGGAGTGTGATGGTTCAGGGTTGGTGACAGGAGTGTGATGGTTCAGGGTTGGTGACAGGAGTGTGATGGTTCAGGGTTGGTGACAGGAGTGTGATGAGATGGGGTTGGTGACAGGAGTGTGATGGTTCAGGGTTGGTGACAGGAGTGTGATGGTTCAGGGTTGGTGACAGGAGTGTGATGGTTCAGGGTTGGTGACAGGAGTGTGATGGTTCAGGGTTGGTGACAGGAGTGTGATGGTTCAGGGTTGGTGACAGGAGTGTGATGGTTCAGGGTTGGTGACAGGAGTGTGATAAGATGGGGTTGGTGACAGGAGTGTGATGGTTCAGGGTTGGTGACAGGAGTGTGATGGTTCAGGGTTGGTGACAGGAGTGTGATGGTTCAGGGTTGGTGACAGGAGTGTGATGGTTCAGGGTTGGTGACAGGAGTGTGATGGTTCAGGGTTGGTGACAGGAGTGTGATGAGATGGGGTTGGTGACAGGAGTGTGATGGTTCAGGGTTGGTGACAGGAGTGTGATGGTTCAGGGTTGGTGACTGGAGTGTGATGGTTCAGGGTTGGTGACTGGAGTGTGATGGTTCAGGGTTGGTGACAGGAGTGTGATGGTTCAGGGTTGGTGACAGGAGTGATAGATGGGGTTGGTGACAGGAGTGTGATGGTTCAGGGTTGGTGACAGGAGTGTGATGGTTCGGGGTTGGTGACAGGAGTGTGATGGTTCAGGGTTGGTGACAGGAGTGTGATGGTTCAGGGTTGGTGACAGGAGTGTGATGGTTCAGGGTTGGTGACAGGAGTGTGATGGTTCAGGGTTGGTGACAGGAGTGTGATGGTTCAGGGTTGGTGACAGGAGTGTGATGGTTCAGGGTTGGTGACAGGAGTGTGATGGTTCAGGGTTGGTGACAGGAGTGTGATGGTTCAGGGTTGGTGACAGGAGTGTGATGGTTCAGGGTTGGTGACAGGAGTGTGATGGTTCGGGGTTGGTGACAGGAGTGTGATGGTTCGGGGTTGGTGACAGGAGTGTGATGGTTCAGGGTTGGTGACAGGAGTGTGATGGTTCGGGTTGGTGACAGGAGTGTGATGGTTCAGGTTGGTGACAGGAGTGTGATGGTTCAGGGTTGGTGACTGGAGTGTGATGGTTCGGGGTTGGTGACAGGAGTGTGATGGTTCGGGGTTGGTGACAGGAGTGTGATGGTTCGGGGTTGGTGACAGGAGTGTGATGGTTCGGGGTTGGTGACAGGAGTGTGATGGTTCGGGGTTGGTGACAGGAGTGTGATGGTTCAGGGTTGGTGACAGGAGTGTGATGGTTCAGGGTTGGTGACAGGAGTGTGATGGTTCAGGGTTGGTGACAGGAGTGTGATGGTTCAGGGTTGGTGACAGGAGTGTGATGGTTCGGGGTTGGTGACAGGAGTGTGATGAGATGGGGTTGGTGACAGGAGTGTGATGGTTCAGGGTTGGTGACTGGAGTGTGATGGTTCGGGGTTGGTGACAGGAGTGTGATGGTTCGGGGTTGGTGACAGGAGTGTGATGGTTCGGGGTTGGTGACAGGAGTGTGATGGTTCAGGGTTGGTGACAGGAGTGTGATGGTTCAGGGTTGGTGACAGGAGTGTGATGGTTCAGGGTTGGTGACCGGAGTGTGATGGTTCAGGGTTGGTGACTGGCATGAGTTAGGGTCGGTCATCATTTTGTCTCCATACATAGTGAACGTCAGATCTTTATTGTCTGTCTCTTATTGCAGGGTCTTCGTTCCTCAGTTTACGTCAGTTCTAAGGATCGAGTTGCTTTGGTGTCGCATGGGCCAGCAATCTGTTGAACGTTGTCCCCTTCTCCTGAGACTCCGTGCCAGAGCTCCTCCTTTGCATAACTCTTCCAGCCAGGACTGCTCTATGCCTCCAATGTGCCAGATGCTTCTGACTATGCCCTTGTGGCAACACTGGTATTATGTGCTGGTGGAGAGGACTGGTGTCACAGGTGCTGCCATTTACTTCCAGCTGACAGCACAGCTACAAGGTGGGTGCAGGTGAGTGGTGCACACCCAGTGAGGTTTGTATCATAGT
This sequence comes from Bufotes viridis, assembly GCA_033119425.1. Taxonomy (NCBI): domain Eukaryota; kingdom Metazoa; phylum Chordata; class Amphibia; order Anura; family Bufonidae; genus Bufotes; species Bufotes viridis. The sequence goes on from CM065589.1 coordinate 20,859,448, forward strand.
GCAGTCTCTTTTTAACCTTCTTTCTTTATTTCTTTGAAGACTGTTCCCGGCCTGGACTGTCTCGCTCATCTTCAGGCCCCAGCTCTTCTCTCAATATGCCTCAGTCTTTTGGAATTGCAGGGGAAGGTCTTCCAGCCCCTGGTTTTTCTCTCTCAGCTCCTAACATATCCTGGGGTGACCCCACAATTCTACAGCCATCATGTTGGCCTATACGTCCTACCTTGAGGAATGAGCTCGACACCTTCTCTGTTCACTTCTACATATTCTTTGGACCTAATGTGGCTGTTCCACCTGACCGACCAGCAGTGTTCAGCATCAATCTACTGCCAGTACTGGATAGTGGTGGGGTGCTGAACCTCGAGCTTCGACTAAACATAGTGAGTAAACAATGAATGAGGTGTCATCAGTATGAGTGGAGGTTTAATGGCGTGCTAAGAATGAGTGTGAATACAAGAGTGTGCTCAGAATTAGTGTACAGTCTTCAAATTTAGTGGAGGTACTGTGGTGGGCTCGAAAGGAGTGGAGGTACAGTGTCGCTCTCGGGATGAGTTAAGGTACAGTAGTTCGCTTGGAATGAGTGGAGGGGTAGTGGTTCCCTCGGGATGAGCGGAGGGGTAGTGGTGCGCTCTGGATGAGTTAAGGTACAGTGTCGCTCTCGGGACGAGTTAAGGTACAGTAGGGCGCTTAGAATGAGTGGAGGGGTAGTGGTGCCCTCGGGATGAGTGGAGGGACAGTGGTGCCCTCGGGATGAGTGGAGGGACAGTGGTGCCCTCGGGATGAGTGGAGGGACAGTGGTGCCCTCGGGATGAGCAGGGGGACAGCGGCGCCCTCGGGATGAGCGGGGGGACAGCGGCGCCCTCGGGATGAGCGGGGGGACAGCGGCGCCCTCGGGATGAGCGGGGGGACAGCGGCGCCCTCGGGATGAGCGGGAGGGACAGCGGCGCCCTCGGGATGAGCGGAGGGACAGCGGCGCCCTCGGGATGAGCGGAGGGACAGCGGCGCCCTCGGGATGAGCGGAGGGACAGCGGCGCCCTCGGGATGAGCGGAGGGACAGCGGCGCCCTCGGGATGAGCGGAGGGACAGCGGCGCCCTCGGGATGAGTGAGGAGTGAATGGAGGCAAGGTTGTGGGATATGGGGTGTGACTGGGGTGAGTGGAGGTACAGTAGTGGGAATTAGGTGTGGATTAGTTGAGTGGAGGCATATTTGTGTGACTGGAGTGAATGGAGGCACAGTTGTGGTATTAGGGTGTTACTAGGGTTCCTTTTGATTCATTTGGTATTTTATTTTCTCACTTGTGTCTTTAAGTCCTCTGCCCAGGGAGAGAATTTGACAGTATTTGGTTGTCTGAACCATGGAGTTCCAATGATTTCTGGAGATAACTTGTCCATAAGCTGCCAGACAGGTCAGTTCCTATATGGCTCTACAGTCCCCACTGGTTACCGTACATTGTGGTCCTCACTAGTTTCTTCCCCCTTCAGTCCCTGCTTTTTAAAGCTTTCTGTGTACCTGGTTGGTTACTGTTCTCCTCAGTTGGTTACCACTCCCTTTGATCTTCACTGGTTAATTCTCCTCTGGACTCCACAAGTCATCGCCCTGTTGGTTACTGTTTGTCCGGTTACAGCCTTCTGTGACCCTACTGGTCCCAGTAGTGACTTTCCCCTTAGATTCTTGCTAGTTATTGTACTCACTGGTTACTCTCCTGAGGTGCTTGATGGTTACTGTCCCTGCTGCTTACTGCCCCATTTGCTCCCTTTGTCCCCAGTAGCTACCACTAGGGATGAGTACATTTCCTGAAATTCATTTTGATTCCAGTTCTATCCGTTCAGCTATTAGATTCAGTTTGATCCAAATGAGTGACACTGACATCTATGGCTATGGTTAAACGCACAGTAGCCAGTGATGACCAGCCTGGTTAATGAGACACTGCACTGACTAGTGTTATGCTTTTTAAAATTAAAAAATGTTCAAAAAAATCATCCACTTCAGGGGCAGATGTCTGCTGGTTTTTATATACACAGAAGTATCAGAAGAAACAATGATATGTATAGACAAGCAGTCCAAAATTCTACCTCTTTGGGGAGTAGCAATAGGTTTGGTGCTATGTTAAACAAGTATATTTCATCTTGGAAAGTGAGGGAGCAATGGCTTTTTTCCAAAGCCCGTTGAAAAATGCTCTTTTTTGGGAGCAGTTTCAAGTTTGTTATACTAATTAGGGTAGGGTTCCCAGCAGCCACAGTGCAATATGAAACAGGAAAGTAGTGAATTATGGAGTATGATGAACAAGGCAGGAGATGTGTGATTATGTAGGGATAGTAGTAGTAGTCACAGTACAGTATGGTGTCGGGTTTATAATAATTCAATTAAGAATTATTAATTATGGTCATAAAAATAATTTATCATAAACTTTTCATAACTACCTGAAATTATGACCTGGTGAATTGTAGATAACCCAATCGATACAATTCACATCTGAGGCCGACTATTTCCTCAGATAATAAGTTCTTTTTATGAGAGATGACATTAATGCTAAAGATGTAGTTTTGACATTAAATAATACGCAGATATTATAAAAATATGCAGATTTTATTAGTTACACGATTATAAACAAATAGGTATATAAACACGATTATATATGCCAAGGAATATATATGGCAATGATATATGAAGCATTACAAGCTTAAAATAAGTAAATAAACAATGATATCTGCCAATTAATATATACGGCATTGATATCAGGCATCTAGAAGCTTCACAATACATGTGGGTAGGAGCAGCTCGTCACATTATAACAAAGCTATTTGGTTAGGATATCAAAACAAGAAGTTACATTACAGTATATCCATCACTTCTGTTCAGAGGAAACCTCATGATATCAGGATGGGCATGTCTAATCCTAGACACCAATATCGAATGCTAACTACATTCTGCCCCCCTCTAACCAACTACACCTCTCATGACTTCAGGAATGGGCAAATCCATCCAAGGATATAACTTAGAAGAGATAACTGTATCCTTCCGCCCTATCCTGGACTATTTTCACATCTATGACTTGGTAAGACTATTAAGACAACAGACATTGGAAGAACTTGGAACAAATCTTCCAGTGGGAATTTATCATCTAGCTTGGCGAAGAATGCTACTATCAATATATTTATATGTGTATATATATACAATCATTTAATACTTTGCTAGATTATGAGTCTTGATTCTTCTGCAGGTAGAATGAAGCCTCACAATATCCTAAGACTACATCTCAATATGGAGATGATTAATTAATTAATGTGTTTATGTATTCGCCAATCTAGATGGTATGACGTCACCCACATTATCCAATTAGTCTTAATAAAATGAAACATCATTCTTTGTGTTTCTTACCAAGTCCTAGCAGGAATCTCACTTCTGCTCCTAGGAAAGCTGGATGGTCCATCACCATGGCTTTCATCTTGGGTGTTGGCTCCTGGCCTTGCTTTTCCCTTCTTGCCTCTCCTCTTTCTTCTTTTTCTCATGCCCTCCTGATGCTATTCTACCTCTACCATAATATCTCAATCCTTATCTTACCATCACTGCCCCCTGGATTAGTATTCTCCAATCAATTGAGGGGGTGTAAACATATGTAATAAGATCCTATGAGATCATAATGCAACTATGGAGGATGGTGTAGCGATATCCATCTGTCTCTGGATGGCACTGTTGCATAAACTATTAACACCATACCATGAAGAGTTAACTAGGGTATTTTTGCATCATATACTTTGACCCTCGTCGTCGTAAATCAGAGATAAGGATAAATGTAGACATTTTGTATCAACTAAAGATAGACAACTTGGAGTCTCTCTGACACTATTGATCTATGGGCCATTATGGTATGAATGGGCCTTGTTCTCTAAGACATGTCTGGAGAATCCAGTGTACTCCTTTATAGATAAGACCACATTTGTGGCAATAACTCTTTTAAAATACAATACTCTCTGTATTTTTACACAGATTGAGCTTGGCATGACTTCATCTTGGCCTGTTTCTACCACACAGCAAAACTTTGGCTCAAACTGTTTCTTAAAGACAATGAGCATGCATTTTGAATATAATATGACCAGGTATCAATATATATACCTATGAAAATGCCCGACAATGGACATGTTGTACAAGGCAGTAGATGTGTTATGTAGGGATAGTAGAAGGCTGTGTGGCTATGTAGGGGTAGTAGTAGCAGAAGCAGTAAAGTATGGAATATGATGAACAAGGCAGGAGATTTGTGGCTGTGTAGGGGTAGTAGTAGCAGCAGCAGTACAATATGGAACATGGTGGACAAATCAGGAGATGTGCAGCTGTGTAGGGATAGTAGCAGCAGCACAGTATGGAATATCATAAACAAAGCAGGAGATGTGTGGCTGTGTAGGGGTAGTAGTAGCAGTGAAGTATGGAATATGATGAACAAGGCAAGAGATGTGTGGCTGTGTAGGGGTAGTAGTAGCAGTGAAGTATGGAATATGATGAACAAGGCAGGAGATGTGTGGCTGTGTAGGGGTAGTAGTAGCAGCAGCAGTACAATATGGAACATGGTGGACAAATCAGGAGATGTGCAGCTGTGTAGGAATAGTAGCAGCAGCACAGTATGGAATATGATGAACAAGGCAGGAGATGTGTGGCTGTGTATGGGTAGTAGTAGCAGCACAGTATGGAGAATGATAAACAAGGCAGGAGATATGTGGCTGTGTAGGGATAGTAGCAGCAGCACAGTATGGAATATCATAAACAAGGCAGGAGATGTGCAGCTGTGTAGGGATAGTAGCAGCAGCACAGTATGGAATATCATAAACAAGGCAGGAGATGTGTGGCTGTGTAGGGGTAGTAGTAGCAGAAGCAGTGAAGTATGGAATATCATAAACAAGGCAGGAGATGTGTGGCTGTGTAGGGGTAGTAGCAGCAGAAGCAGTGAAGTATGGAATATCATAAACAAGGCAGGAGATGTGCAGCTGTGTAGGGATAGTAGCAGCAGCACAGTATGGAATATCATAAACAAGGCAGGAGATGTGTGGCTGTGTAGGGGTAGTAGTAGCAGCAGCACAGTATGGAATATGATGAACAAGGCAGAAGATTTGTGGCTGTGTAGGGGTAGTTGTAGCAGCAGTACAATATGGAACATGGTGGACAAATCAGGAGATGTGTGGCTGTGTAGGGGTAGTAGTAGCAGCAGCAGTGAAGTATGGAATATCATAAACAAGGCAGGATAGGGGGTCACAGCACTCAGATGGCTTCAGGGTTTTTGTAGGGTGCACGTCAAGAGCTTCTTCCCGTCTCCACCTCAGGAATACTATATAGATACAGAATCTGTATGACCGCACACCAAAATTCTTTCAATGCTCTTTTATTTTTGCCGGAAGTTACAGATACTTTGCAACGTTTCGGGCCAATTTGTGTTGCCCTTCATCAGGCTTAAGGAAATAAACAAAAAACAAAATAACATACAATGAGAGACAAACTTTCAAATGGGGATCATGTGCAGATTATAGACCATTATACAGATTAAGTGATTATATTGCCGCCATTTTAGTGTGTAGTAGCAATTAATCATACAACATAGGAGTAATTATATATCCAACCCTTTGTGATAAGGATAGTGTTGGATCATAAACACTTGTGGTCCACTCCATAGAGACATATAAATATCGGACGTTAGATTTAGTCATGATTAAATATAAGTGAACTGAATCACCTACATAGCATCCCCATATATAGTCATTGCCTTACCAAACCATACAATCGTTAGCTGGATCACATGTATAGCTAAAGCATACCTAGAATAGTGTGTAAAAATCGCAATCATACCTAATCGCTGAGCTGCGGGGGCGTTGGGTCCAGCATGGGGAATGAACTGCCGCCCCAGTTTCTAAATACCCGCCCTCCGTCTGTGATAGGCGGCCCGTGCGGCTCCGCCCCTCACCATGATCGTGGTTGACCGGGCCAGTTAGGTGCCGCGTCATCCTAATGCGTCCCAGATATATGCGCATCGTGATGACGTCGTCACGCGACACTGACGTAGTTGCGTCAGGTCAAAGTTTACTGCGCATGCGCCGTATTGGGAGGCAACCTATCGCTTCTGGTTGTTACGGTAACGCTTACTGAGAATTAAAAGAAATGGTTGCTTAATAATGTAATAAAGAATAGCCTAAAATGATGGATTGGTAAGGGCTATATTATACATGCCATGTAATACCTAATTTGGACCATAGTAATCTGGAGCATACTGACCTATCATATCATCAGCAATTTAACAAAACAGTTGGTAATCGGCACATGATACCCCACACATAATCAGTTACATAGAATTCTTGACTATTTCGACCCCAGCTATGGGTGTGTCATTACTCTGGACCGCAGCCCGTGCCGAGAGGGTGTCCCCACCCAACCCTGGATGACCTCGGTCCTAACAAAGAAGAAGACAAGAACATAGCGCCAATTCCATATAAATACAGACACAAAACATTTGCTACAAGACAATAAAGGATGATATCTCATTCCCAGCAGTAGTCCCTATTCAGACCTGCTGGTTGCAATGTATTCAAGCGACGTTTTTCATGAAAGACCATTGATGTCATATAAGAGAGGTCAGAATGTGAGAGACATTCTTGTCAAGTCAGACTTAGGTTCCAATATATAGCAATATAATTATATAGCAATATAATCACTTAATCTGTATAATGGTCTATAATCTGCACATGATCCCCATTTGAAAGTTTGTCTCTCATTGTATGTTATTTTGTTTTTTGTTTATTTCCTTAAGCCTGATGAAGGGCAACACAAATTGGCCCGAAACGTTGCAAAGTATCTGTAACTTCCGGCAAAAATAAAAGAGCATTGAAAGAATTTTGGTGTGCGGTCATACGGATTCTATAAACAAGGCAGGAGATGTGTGGCTGTGTAGGGATAGTAGTAGCAGAAGCAGTGAAGTATGGAATATGAAGAACAAGGCAGGAGATGTGTGGCTATGTAGGGGTAGTAGTAGCAGAAGCAGTGATGTATGGAATATCAGAAACGAGGCAGGAGATGTGTGGCTGTGTAGGGGTAGTAGAAGCAGTGAAGTATGGAATATCATAAACAAGGCAGGAGATGTGTGGCTGTGTAGGGATAGTAGTAGCAGAAGCAGTGAAGTATGGAATATCATAAACAAGGCAGAATATGTGTGGCTGTGTAGGGGTAGTAGAAGCAGTGAAGTATGGAATATCATAAACAAGGCAGGAGATGTGTGGCTGTGTAGGGGTAGTAGTAGCAGAAGCAGTGAAGTATGGAATATCATAAACAAGGCAGAAGATGTGTGGCTGTGTAGGGGTAGTAGAAGCAGTGAAGTATGGAATATCATAAACAAGGCAGGAGATGTGTGGCTGTGTAGGGGTAGTAGTAGCAGAAGCAGTGAAGTATGGAATATCAGAAACAAGGCAGGAGATGTGTGGCTGTGTAGGGGTAGTAGTAGCAGAAGCAGTGAAGTATGGAATATCAGAAACAAGGCAGGAGATGTGTGGCTGTGTAGGGGTAGTAGTAGCAGAAGCAGTGAAGTATGGAATATCAGAAACAAGGCAGGAGACGTGTGGCTGTGTAGGGGTAGTAGTAGCAGAAGCAGTGAAGTATGGAATATCATAAACAAGGCAGGAGATGTGTGGCTGTGTAGGGATAGTAGTAGCAGAAGCAGTGAAGTATGGAATATCAGAAACAAGGCAGGAGATGTGTGGCTGTGTAGGGGTAGTAGTAGCAGTGAAGTATGGAATATCATAAACAAGGCAGGAGATGTGTGGCTGTGTAGGGGTAGTAGTAGCAGAAGCAGTGAAGTATGGAATATCAGAAACAAGGCAGGAGACGTGTGGCTGTGTAGGGGTAGTAGTAGCAGAAGCAGTGAAGTATGGAATATCAGAAACAAGGCAGGAGATGTGTGGCTGTGTAGGGGTAGTAGTAGCAGAAGCAGTGAAGTATGGAATATCATAAACAAGGCAGAAGATGTGTGGCTGTGTAGGGGTAGTAGAAGCAGTGAAGTATGGAATATCATAAACAAGGCAGGAGATGTGTGGCTGTGTAGGGGTAGTAGTAGCAGAAGCAGTGAAGTATGGAATATCAGAAACAAGGCAGGAGACGTGTGGCTGTGTAGGGGTAGTAGTAGCAGAAGCAGTGAAGTATGGAATATCAGAAACAAGGCAGGAGATGTGTGGCTGTGTAGGGGTAGTAGTAGCAGAAGCAGTGAAGTATGGAATATCATAAACAAGGCAGGAGATGTGTGGCTGTGTAGGGATAGTAGTAGCAGAAGCAGTGAAGTATGGAATATCAGAAACAAGGCAGGAGATGTGTGGCTGTGTAGGGGTAGTAGTAGCAGAAGCAGTGATGTATGGAATATCAGAAACGAGGCAGGAGATGTGTGGCTGTGTAGGGGTAGTAGAAGCAGTGATGTATGGAATATCAGAAACGAGGCAGGAGATGTGTGGCTGTGTAGGGGTAGTAGAAGCAGTGATGTATGGAATATCAGAAACGAGGCAGGAGATGTGTGGCTGTGTAGGGGTAGTAGTAGCAGTGAAGTATGGAATATCATAGACAAGGCAGGAGATGTGTGGCTGTGTAGGGGTAGTAGTAGCAGCAGCACAGTATGGAATATCAGAAACAAGGCAGGAGATGTGTGGCTGTGTAGGGGTAGTAGAAGCAGTGAAGTATGGAATATCATAAACAAGGCAGGAGATGTGTGGCTGTGTAGGGGTAGTAGTAGCAGTAGCAGTGAAGTATGGAATATGAAGAACAAGGCAGGAGATGTGTGGCTGTGTAGGGATAGTAGTAGCAGCAGCAGTGAAGTATGGAATATCAGAAACAAGGCAGGAGATGTGTGGCTGTGTAGGGGTAGTAGAAGCAGTGAAGTATGGAATATCATAAACAAGGCAGGAGATGTGTGGCTGTGTAGGGGTTGTTGTAGCAGCAGCAGCACAGTATGGAATATCATAAACAAGGCAGGAGATGTGTGGCTGTGTAGGGGTAGTAGTAGCAGCAGCAGTGAAGTATGGAATATCAGAAACAAGGCAGAAGATGTGTGGCTGTGTAGGGGTAGTAGAAGCAGTGAAGTATGGAATATCATAAACAAGGCAGGAGATGTGTGGCTGTGTAGGGAGTAGTAGCAGAAGCAGTGAAGTATGGAATATCATAAACAAGGCAGGAGATGTGTGGCTGTGTAGGGGTAGTAGTAGCAGAAGCAGTGAAGTATGGAATATCAAGAACAAGGCAGGAGATGTGTAGGCTGTGTAGGGGTAGTAGTAGCAGAAGCAGTGAAGTATGGAATATCAGAAACAAGGCAGGAGATGTGTGGCTGTGTAGGGGTAGTAGTAGCAGAAGCAGTGATGTATGGAATATCAGAAACGAGGCAGGAGATGTGTGGCTGTGTAGGGGTAGTAGAAGCAGTGATGTATGGAATATCAGAAACGAGGCAGGAGATGTGTGGCTGTGTAGGGGTAGTAGAAGCAGTGATGTATGGAATATCAGAAACGAGGCAGGAGATGTGTGGCTGTGTAGGGGTAGTAGTAGCAGTGAAGTATGGAATATCATAGACAAGGCAGGAGATGTGTGGCTGTGTAGGGGTAGTAGTAGCAGCAGCACAGTATGTAATATCAGAAACAAGGCAGGAGATGTGTGGCTGTGTAGGGGTAGTAGAAGCAGTGACGTATGGAATATCATAAACAAGGCAGGAGATGTGTGGCTGTGTAGGGGTAGTAGTAGCAGTAGCAGTGAAGTATGGAATATGAAGAACAAGGCAGGAGATGTGTGGCTGTGTAGGGATAGTAGTAGCAGCAGCAGTGAAGTATGGAATATCAGAAACAAGGCAGGAGATGTGTGGCTGTGTAGGGGTAGTAGAAGCAGTGAAGTATGGAATATCATAAACAAGGCAGGAGATGTGTGGCTGTGTAGGGGTTGTTGTAGCAGCAGCAGCACAGTATGGAATATCATAAACAAGGCAGGAGATGTGTGGCTGTGTAGGGGTAGTAGTAGCAGCAGCAGTGAAGTATGGAATATCAGAAACAAGGCAGAAGATGTGTGGCTGTGTAGGGGTAGTAGAAGCAGTGAAGTATGGAATATCATAAACAAGGCAGGAGGTGTGTGGCTGTGTAGGGGTAGCAGAAGCAGTGAAGTATGGAATATCATAAACAAGGCAGGAGATGTGTGGCTGTGTAGGGGTAGTAGTAGCAGAAGCAGTGAAGTATGGAATATGAAGAACAAGGCAGGAGATGTGAGGCTGTGTAGGGGTAGTAGTAGCAGAAGCAGTGAAGTATGGAATATCAGAAACAAGGCAGGAGATGTGTGGCTGTGTAGGGGTAGTAGTAGCAGCAGCAGTGAAGTATGGAATATCAGAAACGAGGCAGGAGATGTGTGGCTGTGTAGGGGTAGTAGAAGCAGTGAAGTATGGAATATCATAAACAAGGCAGGAGGTGTGTGGCTGTGTAGGGGTAGCAGAAGCAGTGAAGTATGGAATATCATAAACAAGGCAGGAGATGTGTGGCTGTGTAGGGGTAGTAGTAGCAGAAGCAGTGAAGTATGGAATATGAAGAACAAGGCAGGAGATGTGAGGCTGTGTAGGGGTAGTAGTAGCAGAAGCAGTGAAGTATGGAATATCAGAAACAAGGCAGGAGATGTGTGGCTGTGTAGGGGTTGTTGTAGCAGCAGTACAATATGGAACATGGTGGACCAGGCAGGAGATGCGCAGTTGTATATAAATGACCAGTTCACACTGTCAACGATAGCAGATCTGTTCAGTAACATCACCTGGAGGTGTGTGAAAATCCTCACGGGTCCATGCTTGATTCATTTTCACAAATGTTATGTTTTCCACACTTTGGGAATTCAATTTTGTGCACTTTGGTGTGGCAGGACCACATGTCATACTGAATACCCTCTATGACAGTACATTGGAGGCTGGATAAGACACTACACTGATCCTAATGGGTCAAATCTGCTGACCCAGAAGTCCATGGGGCAATAGATCAGGGTATTTGACAGAATAGGGCACAGTCTAAGTACGATTGAACCTGGTTGTTCAGGAAGATCATATTCATTTGCTGATGTGCATCTGGGTGGCCCCAAGAACTATTCCATCATTCTCAGAAAAGTGTCTTGGCTGCTGGTTTTGCTACTTGTAGCGGTAGCACTGGCAGAGGTGGTGGAGCATTGACTCAGCATAGTGGCATACTGATCATACAAGCAGTTGGCAGCTGCGGTTAGCTATGTACAGAGCATATCCTGGTGATTGGCCAATTTTTCCCCCATTTTTCTTTTTATAGCGAGTGTCTAAAAGCTTGGCTATCTGGAAGTCATTCTTTGATTAATCCTATCGATACACTTGTCAGCACATAAGTGAGAAAGCATACAGCTAGCCATTTTTGGCAGCCTGCCCAAGGACCCTGTGCATCTAGTGTCAGTCCAACACTGCAACGTTTGTTCTGTGTCGCCATCATCAGCCTCGTATGTCACAGTAAGTGTCAGCCTCATCCTCTAGCTGTGCCTATGTCCCCTCCACCACCAACTCTTCCTCGAGGTGTAGCTCTTTATCCGTCTCCGCTTTCTTCTGTATGCAATATCGTAACCTCTTTGAAGGGCCAGAGTACGTGACACATGTCCCTGATGAGCTGTCACTGCCTGAGCTCAGTAGCTGGAGTTGGCAAGGAGATGTCCTTTTGGAAATTTGCTGCCTGATGTATATTACCAGTTCATCCGCTGTGTGCTTTCTCACTCCCAAGCTTATCAGGTCTAAGACGGCATCGCACCACTTCAGTTTCCACATATGACCAGGGGGCCTGAGAGGAAGCAATGCTTTGCCTATTTCTTTTCAGAATGGGAAGATATAGTAGGTCGATAAGTGAATCTCTGAAATCCATACCGGCAAAAACATGAAGGTGTCATTAACACATTGAGTTTTGGGCATCCACTTGGAAAATGAGATTTAATATGGATAAATGTAAAGTTCTGTATCTGGGTAACATAGTATATAAGACCGAAAAAAGCCCTCTGTCCATCCAGTTCTGCCTGTTTCCTACAAGTTAATCCAGAGGAAGGAAAAAAAACCTGTGAGGCAGAAGCCAATTTTCATCACTTAAGGGGAAAAAATTCCTTCCCGACTCCAATCAGAATAACTCCCTGGATCAACGACCCCTCTCTAGTAGCTATAACCTGTAATATTATTACACTCCAGAAATACAACCAGGCCCCTCCTGAATTCCTTTATTGTACTCACCATCACCACCTCCTCAGGGAGAGAGTTCCATAGTCTCACTGCTCTTACAGTAAAGAGTCCATAGTCTCACTGCTCTTACAGTATAGAGTCCATAGTCTCACTGCTCTTACAGTATAGAGTCCATAGTCTCACTGCTCTTACAGTATAGAGTCCATAGTCTCACTGCTCTTACAGTATATAGTCCATAGTCTCACTGCTCTTACAGTATATAGTCCATAGTCTCACTGCTCTTACCGTAAAGAGTTCCATAGTCTCACTGCTCTTACAGTAAAGAGTTCCATAGTCTCACTGCTCTTACAGTAAAGAGTCCATAGTCTCACTGCTCTTACAGTATAGAGTCCATAGTCTCACTGCTCTTACAGTATAGAGTCCATAGTCTCACTGCTCTTACAGTAAAGAGTCCATAGTCTCACTGCTCTTACAGTAAAGAGTCCATAGTCTCACTGCTCTTACAGTAAAGAGTTCCATAGTCTCACTGCTCTTACAGTAAAGAGTTCCATAGTCTCACTGCTCTTACAGTATAGAGTCCATAGTCTCACTGCTCTTACAGTAAAGAGTCCATAGTCTCACTGCTCTTACAGTAAAGAGTCCATAGTCTCACTGCTCTTACAGTAAAGAGTCCATAGTCTCACTGCTCTTACAGTAAAGAGTCCATAGTCTCACTGCTCTTACAGTAAAGAGTCCATAGTCTCACTGCTCTTACAGTATAGAGTCCATAGTCTCACTGCTCTTACAGTATAGAGTCCATAGTCTCACTGCTCTTACAGTATAGAGTCCATAGTCTCACTGCTCTTACAGTATAGAGTCCATAGTCTCACTGCTCTTACAGTATAGAGTCCATAGTCTCACTGCTCTTACAGTAAAGAATCCTCTTCTATGTTTGTGTAGAAACCTTCTTTCCTCCAGACGCAGAGGATGTCCCCTCGTCACAGTCACAGTCCTGGGGATAAATAGATGATGGGAGTGATCTCTGTACTGACCCCTGATATATTTATACATAGTTATTAGATCGCCCCTCAGTCGTCTCTTTTCTAAAGTGAATAACCCTAATTTTGATAACCTTTCAGGGTACTGTAGTTGCCCCATTCCAGTTATTACTTTAGTTGCCCTCCTCTGAACCCTCTCCAGCTCTGCTATGTCTGCCTTGTTCACAGGAGCCCAGAACTGTACACAGTCCTCCATGTGTGGTCTGACCAGTGATGTGTAAAGTGGTAGGACTATGTTCTCATCACCGCCGTCTATGCTCCTTTTGATGCAATCCATTATCTTATTGGCCTTGGCAGTAGCTAGCTTAAAATTCCTAGATCCCTTTTCAGTATTACCGAGTGTTTTACCATTTAGTATGTATGGGTGACTTGCATTATTCCTTCCCATTTGCATACCTTTACATTTGTCAGTGTTAAACCTCATCTGCCATTTCTCTGCCCAAACCTCCAATCTATCCAGATCCCTCTGTAGCTGTATACTGTCCTCTGTAGTATATACACAGTATACTGTCCTCTGTAGTATATATACAGTACACTGTCCTCTGTAGTATATATACAGTACACTGTCCTCTGTAGTGTGTGTGTGTGTATATATATATATATATATATATATATATATACACAGTATACTGTCCTCTGTAGTGTATATACAGTATACTGTCCTCTGTAGTGTATATATACAGTATACTGTCCTCTGTAGTGTATATACAGTATACTGTCCTCTGTAGTATATATATACAGTATGCTGTCCTCTGTAGTATATATACAGTATACTGTCCTCTGTAGTATATATACAGTATGCTGTCCTCGGTAGTATATATACAGTATGCTGTCCTCGGTAGTATATATATACAGTATACTGTCCTCTGTAGTATATATACAGTATACTGCCCTCTGTAGTATATATACAGTATGCTGTCCTCTGTAGTATATATACAGTATGCTGTCCTCTGTAGTATATATACAGTATGCTGTCCTCTGTAGTATATATACAGTATACTGTCCTCTGTAGTATATATACAGTATGCTGTCCTCTGTAGTATATATACAGTATACTGTCCTCTGTAGTATATATATATACAGTATACTGCCCTCTGTAGTATATATACAGTATACTGTCCTCTTCAGTGTTAATTACTTTACACAGTTTAGGGTCATCTGCAAAAATTGATATTTTACTGTGCAGGCCTTCTACAAGATCATTAATAAATATATTGAAGAGAATAGGTCCCAACACTGACCCCTGAGGTACCCCACTAGTGACAGTGACCCCCTCCAGTACTGACCCCTCCACTAGTGACAGTGACCCCTATAGTATTGATCCCTGAGATACCCCACTAGTGACACCTCCAGTACTGACCTCTGTGGTACCCCACTATTGACACTGACACCTCCAGTACTGACCCCTGTGGTACCCCACTAGTGGTGACCCCTCGTACTCCAGGGATAGTGAGCCCTCCAGTACTGACCCCTGAGGTACCCCACTAGTGACAGTGACCCCTCCAGTATTGACCCCTGAGGTACCCCACTAGTGACAGTGACCCCTCCAGTGCTGACCCCTGAGGTACCCCACTAGTGACAGTGACCCCTCCAGTACTGACCCCTGTGGTACCCCACTAGTGACAGTGACCCAATCTGAGTGTGTACCGTTAATAACCTCCCGCTGTTTTCTGTCACTCAGCCAGTTACTTACCCACATACAGACATTTTCTCCCAGTCCGAGCATCCTCATTTTATATACTAACCTTTCATGAGGTACGGTGTCAAATGCTTTGGAGAAGTCCAGATATACGACATCCATTGATTCGCCGCTGTCAAGTCTAGAACTTACCTCCTCATAGAAGCTGATTAAATTAGTCTGACATGACCGATCCCTCATGAAGCCATGCTGATATGGCGGTATTTGCTTATTTCATTAAGATCCTCTAAGATAGCATCTCTCAGAAAACCTTCAAACAGTTTACTAACAACAGATGTTAAACTTACCGGCCTATAATTTCCAGGCTCTGTTTTTGGACCCCTTTTGAATATTGGCACCACATTTGCTATGCGCCAATCCTGTGGAACATTCCCTGTTATTATAGAGTCCATAAATATCAGAAATAAGGGTCTGACTATGACATTACTTAATTCCCTTAGGATACGGGGCTGTATGCCATCTGGTACCGCAGATTTGTCTATTTTAATCTTTTTAAGTCGCTGTTGTATTTCCTACTGGGTCAGACAGGGCACTTTTAATGGGGAATTTACTTTCACATTCAGCATTTCATCTGATAGTTTATTTTCCTGAGTGAATATAGTGGAGAAAAAAAAATATTTAATAGTTTTGCTTTATCCTCGTCGCTCTCTGCAACATCCCCCTCATTACTATGTAGAGGGCCGTCTCCTTCAGATTTATATTTTTTACCATTTATATAATTGAAGAACATTTTAGGGTTAGTTTTACTCTCTTTGGCAATTAATCTCTCTGTCTCTAGTTTGGCCGCTTTTATTAGTTTTTTACATATTTTATTTTTTTCCTTATAGTTTTTCAGTGCTTCCTCGCTCCCCTCCTGTTTGTGTTTTATATACTTTCTTTTTGTCATTTATTGCTTTCCTTACAGTTCTATTTATCCACATTGGTTTTTTATTGTTTCTCATTATGATTTGCCGCCTCGTCTATCTCATTTAGCAGTAGATTTTCTGTGGACTCTGGTATATTAGGTGGTTTATAATACACTCCTATTAGTATTTTATTATTGTTTTTTGCTCCATGTATTTCTACCCACAGAGACTCCACATCTTCATGTCCCTCAGAGATGTATTCTCGAATTACGGGATTTAGACACGACTTCACGTAGAGGCAGACCCCTCCACCTCTCCGGTTTTGACGATCCTTTCTAAACAGATTGTAACCTTTTATATTAACTGCCCAGTCATAGCTATCATCCAGCCATGTCTCAGTTATTCCCACTGTCATAGCTATCATCCAGCCATGTCTCAGTTATTCCCACTGTCATAGCTATCCTCCAGCCGTGTCTCCGTTATTCCCACTGTCATAGCTATCCTCCAGCCGTGTCTCAGTAATTCCCACTGTCATAGCTATCCTCCAGCCATGTCTCAGTTATTCCCTCTGGCATAGCTATCCTCCAGCTTCGTCTCAGTTATTCCCAGTGTCCTAGCTATCCTCCAGCTACGTCTTAGTTGCTACCACTGTCATAGCTATCCTCCGCCTGTGTCTCAGTTATTCCCACTGTCATAGCTATCATCCAGCCATGTCTCAGTTATTCCCACTGGCATAGCTATCCTCCAGCCATGTCTCAGTTATTCCCACTGTCATAGCTATCATCCAGCTGTGTCTGTTATTCCCACTGTCATAGCTATCATCCAGCCATGTCTCAGTTATTCCCACTATGTCATAATCCTCCTCACACATCACTAATTCCAGTTCCCCAGTCTTGTTAGTCAGGCTTCTGGCATTAGTATACATACATTTGAGAGGTTTATGTGTATTTTTTACCCTACATCTTTCATTCTGAGCTGCTCTAGTCCCCCCTTCCATTCCTCCCCCAGTCACACTACCTCTGCCCTGATCTGCAATTTCTTCCCTGTTTTGGGTACAACAAAATAAAGATGTATGATACGTTCCTGGGGGAGTAATGCTGGAAAGCCATTTGTAGAGAAACATCGAGGTTTACTTGTAGATCATAGAGTCAATCAGCTGCTTCCAAGGCTTGCAGAATAGTGTCAGGATAGAGATGTAATATTGCGGCCTCATCCGGAATATCCAGTTCAGTGCTGGGTACCGGTCTATAGAAAGGATGCCCTGGAGCAGGAGAGAGTACAATGGAGCAACTACCCTGATAAGAGGAATGGAAGGGTCTTAGTTATGAGGGAAGATTAGAACAATTAGATGTATTTAGTCTTCAGGAGTCGCTAAAAAGGGACAAGATGAAACTAAATATAAATATAAATATCCCACACAAAAAATATGGGGAAAATCTCTTATGTAAAATCCCCTCAAAAGACAAGGGGCACTGCCTCCATCTTCCGAGATGACACATAAATACTGTGACTCCTCAGGACATGGGAACAGCAGGAAAGTGAGAGAGGCTAAGATCGGCACGAAATAATGTTAATTCTTAGGAAAATGTGTATAATTCTGGTTTCTCCCTCCCCTTACCATAATTCACATCCCCACCCATCCTTTGGTTAGGGTTAGGTATTTTTTCAATTGTTCTATGTAAAAATGTAGGATCATGAAAGACTGGAACCATTCCTGGCTGCAATTTCTGCTCCACATGCTGATGGTGGCTACACAGCGACAATTCCAATTAGCGATGAGCGAAGCCATCTTCAGATGTTACATCCGAAGTTGCTTCGTTCCACACTTCAGAGGTACCAGTTGGAACTGAAGACAAGTTCGGTTTTAAGTGGTTTTTCACTTTAAAAATCAACTACCAATGTTATTCAAGGAAGTCACACTCGACTTTGCAAAAAACTAACTTCTGCTCCTCGGAGCCCATACATTTTAATACTGTATCGAGAGTCACAGTTTCTACATTTCTGTCTAAACGGTCATGTCGTATTCTCTGTGTTAAAGCGGCAACTACAACTCGCCGTGCCCCGGCCCACCTCCCGCTGTCCTCCTCCAGACCGGTCCAGCCATGGGGTTCAGTCTTTCCCTCCTTGCAGGTTGTGACCACTCCTCCTGTGCTTGTAGGGAGCACGCTCCCTCTGGCTCTTATTATAAGGCTAGCACGTGCCCTAACCTTCACCAGTTAATGGCTGATAATCCTGGGGTACTTAAGGCACCTTTCCCTGTGTGATGGTGCCTGAGCAATAGGTTCCTTAGCTTACTAAGTTCTGTTCAAAGGTGTGCTGATCTGTTGTCTGCTCATGTCTCTTAGGAGAAAATAAGTCACCCCACTAGAAGCGGTCAGTGATGACAGCAATGTCCATCAAATCTCAGATTACCTGTTATACAGGAGGAGCAGAGGGAATGGGTTAACACCGGCTCAAGGGTGTCAGAGGTGACATCAGTGTGACCGAGAGGAGGAGGAACTCATTGAAACCACAATGTCATCCACGTGCTGACATTCCCACTGCCGGATGATGTGGCAGTCAAGTCTTACAAACCTAAGAATACATAATGAATGTAAAAAAGCAGGTGATGACGAAGGTCATGTTTAGTCCGATTTACAGTAATATAAAAGGAGTACGTGTGTAAATCAGAAATGGTAGGGTAGACCGTGAAGAAACACACAAAGAATGCACCAGAGGCACAATATGACGGAGACCATCACTGATGGCGTGTGAGAAGGCCTAGGAGCAGACAATAGGTGGAAGGAGTATCCCCCACAAACATTTTATATTTAAAGGGGTTGTCCGCTTTTTACTACTGATGACCTATCCGACTCCTGCCACCTCCGCCGATCAGCTGTTTGAAGAGAAAGCAGCTCTTATATGAGAGCTGCCTTCTCTGCTCTGTTTACCTGCTCGTCCCAGCCATTGCAATGGTGATCAAGTGTATTTACAAGTATGGCGTCCCCATTCACTTCTAAAGGGCGGCTCTGTCTAGTCAAGTGCATAAGAATGAGCCTTCCGATAGAAGTGAATGGGGACGCCATACTTACACTGCTCACCACTGGAATTGCTGTGGCAAGAAGGCGTTGCTGCTTTCTCTTCAGACTGCTGATTGGTGGGGGTGCCAGGAGTCTGACCCCCGCCTATCTGATATTGATTACCTTTCCTGAAGATAGGTAATTAATAGTAAAAGGCAGACAACCCGTTTAACACTATACCCGGTAAGAAGCACAACTAATCCACTAAAAGGGCACGGTATTGTTGGACAGTACAATATGCAGTAACTGTGACACTGAACAATACGCCCGGCACAATAGCGTCAATAGGGTATATGGCCAGGAGCTCTGGTGCTCACCTATACGTCAGATGGCACACGGTCAGCACCTGGAGTAATATTTGAAAAGATTTGTTGTGAATGATGTGAAGATTGTGGTGGTTCACAACCTGAGTGCTATAACCAGCACTACCAGCCTCCCTGAGGCAGACTGAATGAGTTACACCATGAGACTCGCTGACTCCTGGCAGGAAAAGAATTCTAAATGTAACTAGCTATAGTCTTCTCCACAACAGCTGTATTCTGTGTGTTAAGATCTACTCCCCCCTCAAAAAACATGGCAGATCCTGGCTGAGATCATGTATCATGCCTATAATGCATCCATTGACATCACAGCTGTAGTGCCTAATGATTAGCTAAGTTTGACCTCAAGGCATTATGGGCAAGCCCACAGCCCTACTGCCCCCTGTGGTCCCTGCTGATTACTGTCCCTTTGGGTCCCCATGGGTTACTGCTCCCTGTGGTCCCTGCTGGTTATTGTCCCCCGAGGTTCCTGCTGATTACTGTCCATGCTGGTTACTGCCCCCTGTGGTCCCTGCTGGTTATTGTCCCCTGAGGTCCCTACTGATAACTGTCCCCTATGGATCCCCATAGGTTACTGCCCCCTGTGGTCCCTGCTGGTTACTGCTCCCTTGGGTCCCTGCTGGTTACTGTCCCCTGAGGTACCTGCTGATTACAGTCCCCTATGGGTCCCCATGGGTTACTACCCCCTGTGGTCCCTGCTGGTTACTACCCCCTGTGGTCCCTGCTGATTACTGTCCCCTTTGGGTCCCCATGGGTTACTGCCCCCTGTGGTCCCTGCTGGTTATTGTCCCCCGAGGTTCCTGCTGATTACTGCCTCCTGTGGTCCCTGCTGGTTATTGTCCCCTGAGGTCCCTGCTGGTTATTGTCCCCTGAGGTCCCTGCTGGTTATTGTCCCCTGAGGTCCCTGCTGGTTATTGTCCCCTGAGGTTCCTGCTGATTACTGTCCCTTTGGGTTACTGCCCCCTGTGGTCCCTGCTGGTTACTGCCTCCCTGAGGTCCCCATGGTAACCCTAGTTACTGCTTCTTTCCTTCCTGCGCTCCTCGCTGGTTACATGAGGTGCTCTGCCTTTACGTGTTGGCAGCAGGAGCACAGGGCAGGTATGTGCCGTCCAGGTGACATTTTCTTTCTCTTTAGAGTCGCTGTCTGGCTTTTCGTTGTCAGTGAATACAATGAATGGCATCAGCCGCCTGCGAATCCCGTACCCCCAGACTGGCACCTGGTATCTAAACCTGCGCTCCCTCTGTGGCACTGAGCATGGGTGAGAACTACATACATACAGTCATACATACATCTAAACCTGCGCTCCCTCTGTGGCTCTGAGCATGGATGAGAACTACATACATACAGTCATACATACATCTAAACCTGCGCTCCCTCTGTGGCTCTGAGCATGGGTGAGAACTACATACATACATACAGTCATACATACATCTAAACCTGCGCTCCCTCTGTGGGTCTGAGCATGGGTGAGAACTACGTACATACATACAGTCATACATACATCTAAACCTGCGCTCCCTCTGTGGCTCTGAGCATGGGTGAGAACTACATACATACATACAGTCATACATACATCTAGATCTGCGCTCCCTCTATGGCTCTGAGCATGGATGAGAACTACATACATACATACAGTCATACATACATCTAAACCTGCGCTCCCTCTGTGGGTCTGAGCATGGGTGAGAACTACATACATACATACAGTCATACATACATCTAAACCTGCGCTCCCTCTGTGGGTCTGAGCATGGGTGAGAACTACATACATACAGTCATACATACATCTAAACCTGCGCTCCCTCTGTGGCTCTGAGCATGGGTGAGAACTACATACATACAGTCATACATACATCTAAACCTGCGCTCCCTCTGTGGCTCTGAGCATGGGTGAGAACTACATACATACAGTCATACATACATCTAAACCTGCGCTCCCTCTGTGGCTCTGAGCATGGGTGAGAACTACATACATACAGTCATACATACATCTAAACCTGCGCTCCCTCTGTGGCTCTGAGCATGGGTGAGAACTACATACATACAGTCATACATACATCTAAACCTGCGCTCCCTCTGTGGCTCTGAGCATGGGTGAGAACTACATACATACAGTCATACATACATCTAAACCTGCGCTCCCTCTGTGGCTCTGAGCATGGGTGAGAACTACATACATACAGTCATACATACATCTAAACCTGCGCTCCCTCTGTGGCTCTGAGCATGGGTGAGAACTACATACATACAGTCATACATACATCTAAACCTGCGCTCCCTCTGTGGGTCTGAGCATGGGTGAGAACTACATACATACAGTCATACATACATCTAAACCTGCGCTCCCTCTGTGGCTCTGAGCATGGGTGAGAACTACATACATACAGTCATACATACATCTAAACCTGCGCTCCCTCTGTGGCTCTGAGCATGGGTGAGAACTACATACATACAGTCATACATACATCTAAACCTGCGCTCCCTCTGTGGCTCTGAGCATGGGTGAGAACTACATACATACAGTCATACATACATCTAAACCTGCGCTCCTCTGTGGCTCTGAGCATGGGTGAGAACTACATACATACAGTCATACATACATCTAAACCTGCGCTCCCTCTGTGGCTCTGAGCATGGGTGAGAACTACATACATACAGTCATACATACATCTAAACCTGCGCTCCCTCTGTGGCTCTGAGCATGGGTGAGAACTACATACATACAGTCATACATACATCTAAACCTGCGCTCCCTCTGTGGCTCTGAGCATGGGTGAGAACTACATACATACAGTCATACATACATCTAAACCTGCGCTCCCTCTGTGGCTCTGAGCATGGGTGAGAACTACATACATACAGTCATACATACATCTAAACCTGCGCTCCCTCTGTGGCTCTGAGCATGGGTGAGAACTACATACATACAGTCATACATACATCTAAACCTGCGCTCCCTCTGTGGCTCTGAGCATGGGTGAGAACTACATACATACAGTCATACATACATCTAAACCTGCGCTCCCTCTGTGGCTCTGAGCATGGGTGAGAACTACATACATACAGTCATACATACATCTAAACCTGCGCTCCCTCTGTGGGTCTGCGCATGGGTGAGAACTACATACATACAGTCATACATACATCTAAACCTGCGCTCCCTCTATGGCTCTGAGCATGGATGAGAACTACATACATACAGTCATACATACATCTAAACCTGCGCTCCCTCTGTGGCTCTGAGCATGGGTGAGAACTACATACATACAGTCATACATACATCTAAACCTGCGCTCCCTCTGTGGGTCTGAGCATGGGTGAGAACTACATACATACATACAGTCATACATACATCTAAACCTGCGCTCCCTCTGTGAGTCTGAGCATGGGTGAGAACTACATACATACAGTCATACATACATCTAAACCTGTGCTCCCTCTGTGGCTCTGAGCATGGGTGAGAACTACATACATACACTCATACATACATCTAAACCTGCGCTCCCTCTGTGGCTCTGAGCATGGGTGAGAACTACATACATACAGTCATACATACATCTAAACCTGCGCTCCCTCTGTGGGTCTGAGCATGGGTGAGAACTACATACATACAGTCATACATACATCTAAACCTGCGCTCCCTCTGTGGCTCTGTGCATGAGTGAGAACTACATACATACAGTCATACATACATCTAATCCTGCGCTCCTTCTGTGGGTCTGAGCATGGGTGAGAACTACATACATACAGTCATACATACATCTAAACCTGCGCTCCCTCTGTGGGTCTGAGCATGGGTGAGAACTACATACATACAGTCATACATACATCTAAACCTGCGCTCCCTCTGTGGCTCTGAGCATCAGTGAGAACTACATACATACAGTCATACATACATCTAAACCTCTGCTCCCTCTGTGGCTCTGAGCACCGGTGAGAACTACATACATACAGTCATACATACATCTAAACCTGCGCTCCCTCTGTGGCTCTGAGCATGGGTGAGAACTACATACATACAGTCATACATACATCTAAACCTGCGCTCCCTCTGTGGCTCTGAGCATGGGTGAGAACTACATACATACAGTCATACATACATCTAAACCTGCGCTCCCTCTGTGGCTCTGAGCATGGGTGAGAACTACATACATACAGTCATACATACATCTAAACCTGCGCTCCCTCTGTGGGTCTGAGCATGGGTGAGAACTACATACATACAGTCATACATACATCTAAACCTGCGCTCCCTCTGTGGCTCTGAGCATGGGTGAGAACTACATACATACAGTCATACATACATCTAAACCTGCGCTCCCTCTGTGGGTCTGAGCATGGGTGAGAACTACATACATACAGTCATACATACATCTAAACCTGCGCTCCTCTGTGGCTCTGAGCATGGGTGAGAACTACATACATACAGTCATACATACATCTAAACCTGCGCTCCCTCTTTAGCTCTTAGCATGGATGAGAACTACATACATACAGTCATACATACATCTAAACCTGCGCTTCCTCTGTGGGTCTGAGCATGGGTGAGAACTATATACCTACATACAGTCATACATACATCTAAACCTGCGCTCCCTCTGTGGCTCTGAGCATGGATGAGAACTACATACATACAGTCATACATACATCTAATCCTGCGCTCCCTCTGTGGCTCTGAGCATGAGTGAGAACTACATACATACAGTCATACATACATCTAAACCTGCGCTCCCTCTGTGGCTCTGAGCATGGGTGAGAACTACATACATACAGTCATACATACATCTAAACCTGCGCTCCCTTTGTGGCTCTGCGCATGGGTGAGAACTACATACATACAGTCATACATACATCTAAACCTGTGCTCCCTCTGTGGCTCTGAGCATGGGTGAGAACTACATACATACAGTCATACATACATCTAAACCTGCGCTCCCTCTGTGGGTCTGAGCATGGGTGAGAACTACATACAGTGGAGGAAATAATTATTTGACCCCTCACTGATTTTGTAAGTTTGTCCAATGACAAAGAAATGAAAAGTCTCTGAACAGTATCATTTCAATGGTAGGTTTATTGTAACAGTGGCAGATAGCACATCAAAAGGAAAATCGAAAAAATAACTTTAAATAAAAGATAGCAACTGATTTGCATTTCATTGAGTGAAATAAGTATTTGAACCCTCTAACAAAAAAAGACTTAATACTTGGTGGAAAAACCCTTGTTTGCAAGCACAGAGGTCAAACGTTTCTTGTAATTGATGACCAAGTTTGCGCACATTTTAGGAGGAATGTTGGTCCACTCCTCTTTGCAGATCATCTCTAAATCCCTAAGGTTTCGAGGCTGTCTCTGTGCAACTCTGAGCTTGAGCTCCCTCCATAGGTTTTCGATTGGATTAAGGTCCGGAGACTGACTAGGCCACTCCATGACCTTAATGTGCTTCTTCTTGAGCCACTCCTTTGTTGCCTTTGCTGTATGTTTTGGGTCATTGTCGTGCTGGAACACCCATCCACGACCCATTTTCAGTTTCCTGGCAGAGGGAAGGAGGTTGTCGCTCAGGATTTCACGATACATGGCTCCGTCCATTTTCCCGTTAATACTGAATAAGTTGTCCTGTGCCCTTAGCAGAAAAACACCCCCAAAGCAAAATGTTTCCACCCCCATGCTTGACGGTGGGGACGGTGTTTTAGGGGTCATAGGCAACATTTTCTTCCTCCAAACACAGCGAGTTGAGTTAATGCCAAAGAGCTCTATTTTGGTCTCATCAGACCACAGCACCTTCTCCCAGTCACTCTCTGAATCATTCAGGTGTTCATTGGCAAACTTCAGACGGGCCTGCACATGTGCCTTCCTGAGCAGGGGGACCTTGCGAGCCCTGCAGGATTTTAATCCATTGCGGTGTAATGTGTTTCAATGGTTTTCTTGGTGACTGTGGTCCCTGCTAATTTGAGGTCATTAACTAACTCCTCCCGTGTAGTTCTAGGATGCTTTTCACCTTTCTCAGAACCATTGACACCCCACGAGGTGAGATCTTACGTGGAGCCCCAGAGCGAGGTCGATTGATGGTCATTTTGTGCTCCTTCCATTTTCGAACAATCGCACCAACAGTTGTCACCTTCTCTCCCAGCTTCTTGCTAATGGTTTTGTAGCCCATTCCAGCCTTGTGCAGGTCTACAATTTTGTCTCTGACATCCTTGGACAGCTCTTTGGTCTTTCCCATGTTGGAGAGTTTGGAGTCTGCTTGATTGATTGATTCTGTGGACAGGTGTCTTTTATACAGGTGACTAGTTAAGACAGGTGTCCTTAATGAGGGTGACTAATTGAGTAGAAGTGTCTAACCACTCTGTGGGAGCCAGAACTCTTAATGGTTGGTAGGGGTTCAAATACTTATTTCACTCAATGAAATGCAAATCAGTTGCTATCTTTTATTTAAAGTTATTTTTTCGATTTTCCTTTTGATGTGCTATCTGCCACTGTTACAATAAACCTACCATTGAAATGATACTGTTCTGAGACTTTTCATTTCTTTGTCATTGGACAAACTTACAAAATCAGTGAGGGGTCAAATAATTATTTCCTCCACTGTACATACAGTCATACATACATCTAAACCTCTGCTCCCTCTGTGGCTCTGAGCACCGGTGAGAACTACATACATACAGTCATACATACATCTAAACCTGCGCTCCCTCTGTGGCTCTGAGCATGGGTGAGAACTACGTACATACATACAGTCATACATACATCTAGATCTGCGCTCCCTCTGTGGGTCTGAGCATGGGTGAGAACTACATACATACATACAGTCATACATACATCTAAACCTGCGCTTCCTCTGTGGCTCTGAGCATGGGTGAGAACTACATACATACAGTCATACATACATCTAAACCTGTACTCCCTCTGTGGCTCTGAGCATGGGCGAGAACTACATACATACAGTCATACATACATCTAAACCTGCGCTTCCTCTGTGGCTCTGAGCATGGGCGAGAACTACATACATACAGTCATACATATATCTAAACCTGTACTCCCTCTGTGGCTCTGAGCATGGGTGAGAACTACATACATACAGTCATACATACATCTAAACCTGCGCTTCCTCTGTGGCTCTGAGCATGGGTGAGAACTACATACATACAGTCATACATATATCTAAACCTGTACTCCCTCTGTGGCTCTGAGCATGGGCGAGAACTATATACCTACATACAGTCATACATACATCTAAACCTGCACTCCCTCTGTGGCTCTGAGCATGGGTGAGAACTACATACATACAGTCATACATACATCTAATCCTGCGCTTCCTCTGTGGCTCTGAGCATGGGTGAGAACTACATACATACAGTCATACATACATCTAAACCTGCGCTCCCTCTGTGGCTCTGAGCATGGGTGAGAACTACATACATACATACATCTAAACCTGATCAGACCCACAGAGGGATTGCAGGTTTATAACTTCATTTATACTTGCATGTCTGGAAATACACATAAATACAGATGTACATACACGCATAATGCACGCACACATGTTTAAAGGCATTTAGATATACGGTACATTCATACACACATACTGTATATGCATACAGACATACATATAGACATTCAAAATTATTGTAAACACATATGACATTCACATTCAGATATACTGCACACATACACAATACATACAGTCATTCCTACATATACAGATATATATGCTGACATGAAGTGATAGAAACAGACACGTAAACACACAGGCGCACACACAGACACATACAGGCACAGACAGACACATACAGGCACACACAGACAGACACATACAGACACACACAGACACATACAGGCACACACAGACACATACAGGCACACACAGACACATACAGGCACAGACAGACACATACAGGCACAGACAGACACATACAGGCACACACAGACACATACAGGCACACACAGACACATACAGGCACACACAGACACATACAGGCACACACAGACACATACAGGCACACACAGACACATACAGGCACACACAGACAGACACATACAGGCACACACAGACACATACAGGCACACACAGACACATACAGGCACAGACAGACACATACAGACACACACAGACACATACAGGCACACACAGACACATACAGGCACACACAGACACATACAGGCACACACAGACACATACAGGCACACACAGACACATACAGGCACACACAGACACATACAGGCACACACAGACACATACAGGCACACACAGACACATACAGGCACACAGACAGACACATACAGACACACACAGACAGACACATACAGGCACATACAGGCACACACAGACACATACAAACACATACCTAAATATACAAGGAAAGACATGCAAACCTACACACTTTAAAAAACATGCATTTACAGACGCATGAACAAACATATAGACATACATACACACAGACATACAAAATGCATACAGCCATGAAAACAGACAGACCGTACATGTGCCTGTGCTTACCATACCAAAATGAAAATGACCATAACTCTCATTATGTACCACTCCCTGATGTGACTATAACCCTCATTATGTACCTCCATATGACTATAACCCCCATTATGCACCGCTATGCCTCTCCTTCTGTTCCTCTCCTTAGGTGGCGGCAGTGCGGTAACGTCAGCGCAGAGCTCAACCTGCGCACCTTCCTGTCTCCGTGCATCAATGACTGCGGGACGTATGGACAGTGCAAGCTGCTGCGCACCAACAACTACCTGTATGCCGCCTGCGAGTGCCGAGCCGGTAATGAAGGGGTTGTGACATCACCTGTGACGTTGTGATGTCATTGGTACAAATTCAAATCTTTTTAGTCATATATAGATGGATCTTGGGCAGAGAAGGGACAGATGAGGTTTAAAGGGTTCCTCTCACCTGCCTATGTACATACATTATATGTCAGTGTTAAAGGGGTCCTCTCACCTCAGCAGACGGCATGTCTCCTGTGGATGCAGTTAATACCAGGCCCTTACTGATGTCTTGTGATTCGCCATACTCTCTCCTGTGCTGCTTCATTCATTTTTCCATCACATTATACACGGCTCGTTTCCTTGGTTGTGACCACCCCGTAACCCATCAGTGGTGGTCGTGCTTGCACACAATAGGAAAAAGTGGCGGCCTCTCTGGTGGCGGGTCTGTGGGAGCTCACATAGGCCAGTGCTCGTTTCTATAATGTGCAAGCACAACCACCGCTGAAGGGTTACGGGGTGGCCACAACCAAGGAAACGAGCCGTGTATAATGTGATGGAAAAATGATCGAAGCAGCACAGGAGAGAGTATGGAGAATCACAAGACATCAGTAAGGGCCTGGTATTAACTGCATCCACAGGAGACATGCCGTCTGCTGAGGTGAGAGGACCCCTTTAACACTGACATATAAGGTAAGTGCATAGGCAGAAATAGTGCCCGCCACAGGTTCATGCTGCCCGCCACCGATACATGCTGCCCGCCACTGATACATGCTGCCCGCCACTGATACATGCTGCCCGCCACCCAAATCAGGTTCCCAGAAAGGTTATCAAAATTAGGGTTATTCACTTTAGAAAAAAGACGACTGAGGGGCGATCTAATAACTATGTATAAATATATCAGGGGTCAGTACAGAGATCTCTCCCATCATCTATTTATCCCCAGGACTGTGACGAGGGGACATCCTCTGCGTCTGGGGAAAGAAGGTTTGTACACAAACATAGAAAAGGATTCTTCACTGTAAGAGTAGTGAGACTATGGACTCTATACTGTAAGAGCAGTGAGACTATGGACTCTATACTGTTAGAGCAGTGAGACTATGGACTCTATACTGTAAGAGCAGTGAGACTATGGGCTCTATACTGTAAGAGCAGTGAGACTATGGGCTCTATACTGTAAGAGCAGTGAGACTATGGACTCTTTACTGTAAGAGCAGTGAGACTATGGACTCTATACTGTAAGAGCAGTGAGACTATGGGCTCTATACTGTAAGAGCAGTGAGACTATGGGCTCTATACTGTAAGAGCAGTGAGACTATGGACTCTATACTGTAAGAGCAGTGAGACTATGGACTCTTTACTGTAAGAGCAGTGAGACTATGGACTCTTTACTGTTAGAGCAGTGAGACTATGGACTCTATACTGTAAGAGCAGTGAGACTATGGACTCTTTACTGTAAGAGCAGTGAGACTATGGACTCTATACTGTAAGAGCAGTGAGACTATGGACTATATACTGTAAGAGCAGTGAGACTATGGACTCTGTACTGTAAGAGCAGTGAGACTATGGACTCTTTACTGTAAGATCAGTGAGACTATGGACTCTATACTGTAAGAGCAGTGAGACTATGGACTCTACTGTAAGAGCAGTGAGACCATGGACTCTTTACTGTAAGAGCAGTGAGACTATGGACTCTTTACTGTAAGAGCAGTGAGACTATGGACTCTTTACTGTAAGAGCAGTGAGACTATGGACTCTATACTGTAAGAGCAGTGAGACTATGGACTCTATACTGTAAGAGCAGTGAGACTATGGACTCTTTACTGTAAGAGCTGTAAGACTATGGACTCTTTACTGTAAGAGCAGTGAGACTATGGACTCTATACTGTAAGAGCAGTGAGACTATAGACTCTTTACAGTAAGAGCAGTGAGACTATGGACTCTGTACTGTAAGAGCAGTGAGACTGTGGACTCTTTACTGTAAGAGCAGTGAGACTATGGACTCTATACTGTAAGAGCAGTGAGATTATGGACTCTATACTGTAAGAGCAGTGAGACTATGGACTCTATACTGTAAGAGCAGTGAGACTATGGACTCTTTACTGTAAGAGCTGTAAGACTATGGACTCTCTACTGTAAGAGCAGTGAGACTATGGACTACACTGTAAGAGCAGTGAGACTATGGACTCTACTGTAAGAGCAGTGAGACTATGGACTCTATACTGTAAGAGCAGTGAAACTATGGACTCTATACTGTAAGAGCAGTGAGACTATGGACTCTTTACTGTAAGAGCAGTGAGACTATGGACTCTATACTGTAAGAGCAGTGAGACTATGGACTCTTTACTGTAAGAGCAGTGAGACTATGGACTCTTTACTGTAAGAGCTGTAAGACTATGGACTCTCTACTGTAAGAGCAGTGAGACTATGGACTACACTGTAAGAGCAGTGAGACTATGGACTCTATACTGTAAGAGCAGTGAGACTATGGACTCTATACTGTAAGAGCAGTGAGACTATGGACTCTATACTGTAAGAGCAGTGAGACTATGGACTCTTTACTGTAAGAGCAGTGAGACCATGGACTCTTTACTGTAAGAGCAGTGAGACTATGGACTCTTTACTGTAAGAGCAGTGAGACTATGGACTCTTTACTGTAAGAGCAGTGAGACTATGGACTCTATACTGTAAGAGAAGTGAGACTATGGACTCTATACTGTAAGAGCAGTGAGACTATGGACTCTATACTGTAAGAGCAGTGAGACTATGGACTCTTTACTGTAAGAGCAGTGAGACTATGGATTCTTTACTGTAAGAGCAGTGAGACTATGGACTCTTTACTGTAAGAGCTGTAAGACTATGGACTCTCTACTGTAAGAGCAGTGAGACTATGGACTCTTTACTGTAAGAGCTGTAAGACTATGGACTCTTTACTGTAAGAGCAGTGAGACTATGGACTCTTTACTGTAAGAGCAGTGAGACTATGGACTCTTTACTGTAAGAGCAGTGAGACTATAGACTCTTTACAGTAAGAGCAGTGAGACTATGGACTCTGTACTGTAAGAGCAGTGAGACTATGGACTCTATACTGTAAGAGCAGTGAGACTATGGACTCTATACTGTAAGAGCAGTGAGACTATGGACTCTATACTGTAAGAGCAGTGAGACTATGGACTCTATACTGTAAGAGCAGTGAGACTATGGACTCTTTACTGTAAGAGCAGTGAGACTATGGACTCTTTACTGTAAGAGCTGTAAGACTATGGACTCTCTACTGTAAGAGCAGTGAGACTATGGACTACACTGTAAGAGCAGTGAGACTATGGACTCTTTACTGTAAGAGCAGTGAGACTATGGACTCTATACTGTAAGAGCTGTGAGACTATGGACTCTATACTGTAAGAGCAATGAGACTATGGACTCTTTACTGTAAGAGCAGTGAGACTATGGACTCTTTACTGTAAGAGCAGTGAGACTATGGACTCTTTACTGTAAGAGCAGTGAGACTATGGACTCTGTACTGTAAGAGCAGTGAGACTATGGACTCTGTACTGTAAGAGCAGTGAGACTATGGACTCTATACTGTAAGAGCAGTGAGACTATGGACTCTATACTGTAAGAGCAGTGAGACTATGGACTCTTTACTGTAAGAGCAGTGAGACTATGGACTCTATACTGTAAGAACAGTGAGACTATGGACTATACTGTAAGAGCAGTGAGACTATGGACTCTGTACTGTAAGAGAAGTGAGACTATGGACTCTTTATTGTAAGAGCAGTGAGACTATGGACTCTATACTGTAAGAGCAGTGAGACTATGGACTCTATACTGTAAGAGCAGTGAGACTATGGACTCTATACTGTAAGAGAAGTGAGACTATGGACTCTTTATTGTAAGAGCAGTGAGACTATGGACTCTATACTGTAAGAGAAGTGAGACTATGGACTCTATACTGTAAGAGCAGTGAGACTATGGACTCTATACTGTAAGAGAAGTGAGACTATGGACTCTATACTGTAAGAGAAGTGAGACTATGGACTCTATACTGTAAGAGCAGTGAGACTATGGACTCTATACTGTAAGAGCAGTGAGACTATGGACTCTTTACTGTAAGAGCAGTGAGACTATGGATTCTTTACTGTAAGAGCAGTGAGACTATGGACTCTTTACTGTAAGAGCAGTGAGACTATGGACTCTATACTGTAAGAGCAGTGAGACTATGGACTCTTTACTGTAAGAGCAGTGAGACTATGGACTCTTTACTGTAAGAGCAGTGAGACTATGGGCTCTATACTGTAAGAGCAGTGAGACTATGGACTACAGTGTAAGAGCAGTGAGACTATGGACTCTATACTGTAAGAGCAGTGAGACTATGGACTCTATACTGTAAGAGCAGTGAGACTATGGACTCTATACTGTAAGAGCAGTGAGGCTATGGACTCTATACTGTAAGAGCAGTGAGACTATGGACTCTTTACTGTAAGAGCAGTGAGACTATGGACTCTTTACTGTAAGAGCAGTGAGACTATGGACTCTATACTGTAAGAGCACTGAGACTATGGACTCTATACTGTAAGAGCAGTGAGACTATGGACTCTTTACTGTAAGAGCAGTGAGACTATGGACTTCTTACTGTAAGAGCAGTGAGACTATGGACTCTTTACTGTAAGAGCTGTGAGACTATAGACTCTTTACTGTAAGAGCAGTGAGACTATGGACTTCTTACTGTAAGAGCAGTGAGACTATGGACTCTATACTGTAAGAGCAGTGAGACTATGGACTCTATACTGTAAGAGCAGTGAGACTATGGACTCCTTACTGTAAGAGCAGTGAGACTATGGACTCTATACTGTAAGAGCAGTGAGACTATGGACTCTATACTGTAAGAGCAGTGAGACTATGGACTCTATACTGTAAGAGCAGTGAGACTATGGACTCCATACTGTAAGAGCAGTGAGACTATGGACTCTATACTGTAAGAGCAGTGAGACTATGGACTCTATACTGTAAGAGCAGTGAGACTATGGACTCTATACTGTAAGAGCAGTGAGACTATGGACTCTATACTGTAAGAGCAGTGAGACTATGGACTCTATACTGTAAGAGCAGTGAGACTATGGACTCTATACTGTAAGAGCAGTGAGACTATGGACTCTTTACTGTAAGAGCAGTGAGACTATGGACTCTTTACTGTAAGAGCAGTGAGACTATGGACTCTTTACTGTAAGAGCAGTGAGACTATGGACTCTTTACTGTAAGAGCAGTGAGACTATGGGCTCTATACTGTAAGAGCAGTGAGACTATGGACTCTGTACTGTAAGAGCAGTGAGACTATGGACTCTATACTGTAAGAGCAGTGAGACTATGGACTCTTTACTGTATGAGCAGTGAGACTGTGGACTCTTTACTGTAAGAGCAGTGAGACTATGGACTCTCTCCCTGAGGAGGTGGTGATGGTGGAGTCACTATAAGAGATCAGGAGGGGACTGGATGTATTTCTGGAGTGTAATAATATTACAGGTTATAGTTACTAGAGAGCGGTCGTTGATCCAGGGAGTTATTCTGATTAGATTCGGGAAATGAGGAATTTTGGATTCCTATTTATTGTTGTGCAGGAGAAGAGGCTGAACCGGGTGGCGGAGGATTACTTCAGCCGTATAGACTATATTACTATGGGATGCATACCAAACCACTCATACAGTATACATGGATGTGACACACTGGGTGCAGGCAGTCTGGAGGTCTCTTACACTGGGTGCCGGCAGTCTGGAGGTCTCTGGGATGTGATACACTGGGTGCAGGCAATCTGGAGGTCTCTCACACTGGGTGCAGACAGTCTGGATGTCTCTGGGATTTGACACACCGGGTGCAGGCAGTCTGGATGTCTCTGGGATGTGACACACTGGGTGCAGGCAGTCTGGATGTCTCCGGGATGTGACACACTGGGTGCAGGCAGTCTGGAGGTCTCTGGGATGTGACACACTAGGTACAGGCAGTCTGGAGGTCTCTGGGATGTGACACACTGGGTGCAGGCAGTTTGGATGTCTCTGGGATGTGACACACCGGGTGCAGGCATTCTGGATGTCTCTGGGATGTGACACACTGGGTGCAGGCAGTCTGGATGTCTCTGGGATGTAACACACCGGGTGCAGGCAGTCTGGAGGTCTCTGGGATGTGACACACTGGGTGCAGGCAGTCTGGATTTCTCTCACACTGGGTGCAGGCAGTCTGGATGTCTCTGGGATGTAACACACTGGGTGCAGGCAGTTTGGATGTCTCTGGGATGTGACACACCGGGTGCAGGCATTCTGGATGTCTCTGGGATGTGACACTCTGGGTGCAGGCAGTCTGGCTGTCTCTGGGATGTGACACACTGGGTGCAGGCAGTCTGGATGTGACACACTGGGTGCAGGCAGTCTGGAGGTCTCTGGGATGTGACACACCGGGTGCAGGCAGTCTGGAGGTCTCTGGGATGTGACACACCGGGTGCAGGCAGTCTGGAGGTCTCTGGGATGTGACACACCGGGTGCAGGCAGTCTGGATGTCTCTGGGATGTAACACACTGGGTGCAGGCAGTCTGGATGTCTCTGGGATGTAACACACTGGGTGCAGGCAGTTTGGATGTCTCTGGGATGTGACACACCGGGTGCAGGCAGTCTGGAGGTCTCTCACACCGGGTGCAGGCATTCTGGATGTCTCTGGGATGTGACACTCTGGGTGCAGGCAGTCTGGCTGTCTCTGGGATGTGACACACTGGGTGCAGGCAGTCTGGATGTGACACACTGGGTGCAGGCAGTCTAGAGGTCTCTGCGATGTAAGACACCAGGTGCAGGCAGTCTGGAGGTCTCTGGGATGTGACACACTGGGTGCAGGCAGTCTGGAGGTCTCTGGGATGTGACACACTGGGTGCAGGCAGTCTAGAGGTCTCTGGGATGTGACACTCTGGGTGCAGGCAGTCTGGAGGTCTCTGGGATGTGACACACTGGGTACAGGCAGTCTGGAGGTCTCTGGGATGTGACACACCGGGTGCAGGCAGTCTGGAGGTCTCTGGGATGTGACACTCTGGGTGCAGGCAGTCTGGCTGTCTCTGGGATGTGACACACTGGGTGCAGGCAGTCTGGATGTGACACACTGGGTGCAGGCAGTCTAGAGGTCTCTGCGATGTAAGACACCAGGTGCAGGCAGTCTGGAGGTCTCTGGGATGTGACACACTGGGTGCAGGCAGTCTGGAGGTCTCTGGGATGTGACACACTGGGTGCAGGCAGTCTGGAGGTCTCTGGGATGTGACACACTGGGTGCAGGCAGTCTGGAGGTCTCTGGGATGTGACACACCGGGTGCAGGCAGTCTGGAGGTCTCTGGGATGTGACACACCGGGTGCAGGCAGTCTGGAGGTCTCTGGGATGTGACACACCGGGTGCAGGCAGTCTGGAGGTCTCTGGGATGTGACACACTGGGTGCAGGCAGTCTGGAGGTCTCTGGGATGTGACACACTGGGTGCAGGCAGTCTGGAGGTCTCTGGGATGTGACACACTGGGTGCAGGCAGTCTGGAGGTCTCTGGGATGTGACACACTGGGTGCAGGCAGTCTGGAGGTCTCTGGGATGTGACACACTGGGTGCAGGCAGTCTGGAGGTCTCTGGGATGTGACACACTGGGTGCAGGCAGTCTGGAGGTCTCTGGGATGTGACACACTGGGTGCAGGCAGTCTGGAGGTCTCTGGGATGTGACACACTGGGTGCAGGCAGTCTGGAGATCTCTCACACTGGGTGCAGGCAGTCTAGAGGTCTCTGGGATGTGACACTCTGGGTGCAGGCAGTCTGGAGGTCTCTGGGATGTGACACACTGGGTACAGGCAGTCTGGAGGTCTCTGGGATGTGACACACTGGGTGCAGGCAGTCTAGAGGTCTCTGGGATGTGACACACTGGGTGCAGGCAGTCTGGATGTCTGGGATGTGACACACTGGGTGCAGGCAGTCTAGAGGTCTCTGGGATGTGACACACTGTGTGCAGGCAGTCTGGAGGTCTCTGGGATGTGACACACCGGGTGCAGGCAGTCTGGAGGTCTCTGGGATGTGACACACTGGGTGCAGGCAGTCTAGAGGTCTCTGGGATGTGACACTCTGGGTGCAGGCAGTCTGGAGGTCTCTGGGATGTGACACACTGGGTACAGGCAGTCTGGAGGTCTCTGGGATGTGACACACCGGGTGCAGGCAGTCTGGAGGTCTCTGGGATGTGACACTCTGGGTGCAGGCAGTCTGGATGTCTGGGATGTGACACACTGGGTGCAGGCAGTCTGGAGGTCTCTGGGATGTGACACACTGTGTGCAGGCAGTCTGGAGGTCTCTGGGATGTGACACACCGGGTGCAGGCAGTCTGGAGGTCTCTGGGATGTGACACTCTGGGTGCAGGCAGTCTGGATGTCTCATGGATGGGACACACTGGGTACAGGCAGTCTGGATGTCTCTCACTCTGGGTGCAGGTGGTCTGGATGTCTCTCACTCTGGGTGCAGGCAGTCTGGAGGTCTCTCACACTGGGTGCAGGCAGTCTGGATGTCTCATGGATGGGACACACTGGGTACAGGCAGTCTGGATGTCTCTCACTCTGGGTGCAGGTGGTCTGGATGTCTCTCACTCTGGGTGCAGGCAGTCTGGAGGTCTCTCACACTGGGTGCAGGCAGTCTGGATGTCTCTGGGATGTGACACACTGGGTGCAGGCAGTCTGGAGGTCTCATGGGTGGGACACACTGGGTACAGGCAGTCTGGATGTCTCTCACTCTGGGTGCAGGCGGTCTGGATGTCTCTCCACTGGGTGCAGGCGGTCTGGATGTCTCTCTCCTCTGACGGTCTCGTTGTACCTCTCTTGCAGGCTGGAGCGGCTGGGGCTGCACAGATAACGCTCAGGCCTTCACCTATGGCTTCCAGCTCCTCTCCACTCTCCTGCTGTGTCTGAGTAACCTGATGTTCCTGCCGCCCGTCCTCATCGCCCTGCGCAGCCGCTACCTCCTGGAGGCCTCCATCTACATCTTCACCATGTTCTTCTCCACGGTGAGTTCCCGGCTGGTGGACTGTCAGTGTGCGGGGTCCATGTCACTGCTGTCCTCTTCTCTCCGCAGTTCTATCATGCCTGTGACCAGCCTGGCATCGTGGTCTTCTGTATCATGGACTACGACGTGCTGCAGTTCTGTGACTTCCTGGGGTCCCTCATGTCGGTGTGGGTGACAGTCATCAGCATGGCGCGGCTGCAGCCCATCATCAAGCAGGTGGGAGGAAGCGTCGGCATCTCTGTGCTGTAATGTGCGATGGCCTGATGGGTGCAGTAGTTGGTAGTCGGGTTTCTGCAGCTCCCGGCGTGCAGTGACGAGAAGGCATCGGATTCTTACGGGGCGCACTCTGGTGTTGAGGGGTCTCCTGCCAGATGTTGGTTGAGTAGAGGGTTTCATGTGCAGGGAAGACAGGGTCTTGAGATTCTAGAACGCTGTAAAAACAAACCCCATAAAACTATATAAATGTGGTATCACTGTAATCGTACTGACCCGGAGAATGAAGAGAACAGGTCAGTTTTATCTCATAGGGAACGCTGTAATAACAAACCCATAAAACTATATAAATGTGGTATCACTGTAATCGTACTGACCCGGAGAATGAGGAGAACAGGTCAGTTTTATCTCATAGGGAACGCTGTAATAACAAACCCATAAAACTATATAAATGTGGTATCACTGTAATCGTACTGACCCGGGGAATGAGGAGAACAGGTCAGTTTTATCTCATAGGGAACGCTGTAAATACAAAACCCATAAACTATATAAATGTGGTATCACTGTAATCGTACTGACCCGGAGAATGAAGAGAACAGGTCAGTTTTATCTCATAGGGAACGCTGTAATAACAAACCCATAAAACTATATAAATGTGGTATCACTGTAATCGTACTGACCCGGGAATGAGGAGAACAGGTCAGTTTTATCTCATAGGGAACGCTGTAAATACAAAACCCATAAACTATATAAATGTGGTATCACTGTAATCGTACTGACCCGGAGAATGAAGAGAACAGGTCCGTTTTATCTCATAGGGAACGCTGTAAATACAAAACCCATAATACTATATAAATGTGGTATCACTGTAATCGTACTGACCCCGAGAATGAAGGGAACAGGTCAGTTTTATCTTATAGGGAATGCTGTAAAAACAAAACCCATAAAACTATATAAATGTGGTATCACTGTAATCGTACTGACCCCGAGAATGAAGGGAACAGGTCAGTTTTATCTCATATGGAACGCTGTAATAACCAAACCCATAAAACTATATAAATGTGGTATCACTGTAATCGTACTGACCCGGAGAATGAAGAGAACCGATCAGTTTTATCTCATAGAGAACGCTGTAAAAACAAAACCCATAAAACTATATAAATGTGGTATCACTGTAATCGTACTGACCCGGAGAATGAAGGGAACAGGTCAGTTTTATCTCATAGGGAACAATGTAAATACAAAACCCATAAAACCTATATAAATGTGGTATCACTGTAATCGTACTGACCCGGAGAATGAAGGAAACAGCTCAGTTTTATCTCATAGGGAACGCTGTAAATACAAAACCCATAAAACTATATAAATGTGGTATCACTGTAATCGTACTGACCCCGAGAATGAAGGGAACAGGTCAGTTTTATCTCATAGGGAACGCTGTAAATACAAAACCCATAAAACTATATAAATGTGGTATCACTGTAATCGTACTGACCCAGAGAATGAGGCGAACAGGTCAGTTTTATCTTATAGGGAACGCTGTAAATACAAAACCCATAAAACTATATAAATGTGGTATCACTGTAATCGTACTGACCCGGAGAATAAAGAGAACAGGTCAGTTTTATCTCATAGAGAACGCTGTAAAAACAAAACCTATAAAACTATATAAATGTGGTATCACTGTAATCGTACTGACCTGGAGAATGAAGGGAACAGGTCAGTTTTATCTCATAGGGAACGCTGTAAATACAAAACCCATATAACTATATAAATGTGGTATCACTGTAATCGTACTGACCTGGAGAATGAAGAGAAAAGCTCAGTTTTATCTCATAGGGAACACTGTAAAAACAAACCCATAAAACTATATAAATGTGGTATCACTGTAATCGTACTGATCCCTATGAGATAAAACTGACCTGTTCTCTTCATTCTCTGGATCAGTACGATTACAGTGATACCGCATATATATAGTTTTATAGGTTTTGTTTTTACAGTGTTCCCTATGAGATAAAACTGACCTGTTCTCTTCATTCTCTGGAACACTGTAAAAACAAAACCTATAAAACTATATAAATGTGGTATCACTGTAATCGTACTGACCTGGAGAATGAAGGGAACAGGTCCGTTTTATCTCATAGGGAACTCTGTAAAAACAAAACCCATAAAACTATATAAATGTGGTATCACTATAATCGTACTGACCCAGAGAATGAAGGGAACAGGTCAGTTTTATCTCATGGGGAACACTGTAAAAACAAACCCCATAAAACTATAGAAATGTGGTATCACTGTAATCGTACTGACCCGAGAATGAAGAGAACAGGTCAGTTTTATCTCATAGGGAACGCTGTAAAAACAGAACCCATAAACTATATAAATGTGGTATCACTGTAATCGTACTGACCGGAGAATGAAGAGAACAGGTCAGTTTTATCTCATAGGGAACGCTATAAAAACAAACCCCATAAAACTATATAAATGTGGGATCACTGTAATCGTACTGACCCGGAGAATGAAGGGAACAGGTCAGTTTTATCTCATAGGGAACGCTGTAAAAACAAAACCCGTAAACTATATAAATGTGGTATCACTGTAATCGTACTGACCTGGACAGTGAAGGGAACAGGTCAGTTTTATCTCATAGGGAACGCTGTAAAAACAAAACCCATAAAACTATATAAGTGTGGTATCACTGTAATCGTACTGACCCCGGAGAATGAAGAGAACAGGTCAGTTTTATCTCATAGGGAACGCTGTAAAAACAAAACCCATAAAACTATATAAATGTGGTATCACTGTAATCGTACTGACCTAGAGAATGAAGAGAACAGGTCAGTTTTATCTCATAGGAAACACTGCAAAAACAAACCCCATAAATCTACATAAATGTGGTATCTCTGTAATCGTACTGACCCGGAGAATGAAGGGAACAGGTCAGTTTTATCTCATAGGGAACAATGTAAATACAAAACCCATAAAACTATATAAATGTGGTATCACTGTAATCGTACTGACCTAGAGAATGAAGAGAATAGGTCAGTTTTATCTCATAGGGAACGCTGTAAAAACAAACCCCATAAAACTATATAAATGTGGTATCACTGTAAACTGACCTGTTCCCTTCATTCTCCGGGTCAGTATGATTACAGTGATATCACATTTCTTTCACATTTTTATAGTTTTTCTTGTGCTTTATTACTGCCAAAAAAAAATATGGGGGTCAGAATATGGTAATGCAAAAGGAAGTTTTTGCAAAATTTTTCATTTTATTTACACAACTTAGGACTTGTGGGGGTTAACTTTTTTGCAGGCTGATCAGTAGATTTTATTGATACCATTTGAAGGGACAAATGGTTCTCTTCCTATCTCTCTGGCCGCTCCTTTAGTGTATCATTCGCCGGTTCCTCTTGATGTTGGCGTTCCTCAGGGCTCAGTACTAGGTCCCTCTATACAGCCCCCACCGGATAGACTATCAGTAGATTTGGCTTTTAGTATCATCTCTATTCGGACGACACCCAACTCTACACTTCATCCCCTGACATCACCCCTGCTTTACTCCAAAACACCAGTAACTGTCTGGCAGCGGTCTCTAACATCATGTCCTCTCTGTATCTAACACGGATCTTTCCCCCATCTACTAACCCACCTAAACTTTATATTTCAATTTCGGTCTGCAGCATTATCATAACTCCTGTGTAACACTCCCGCTGTCTTGGGCCACATTTGACTCTGATCTTTCCTTTGTTCCCCATATTTAATCACTTACATGCTCTTGTCGTCCGCACCTCAAGAATATCGCCAGAATGCGCCCTTTTCTTACGGTAGAAATGGCAAAAATGTATGTTGTTGCCTTGATTTATTCTCATCTTGACTACTGCAACTCATTACTAATTGGTCTCCCTCTCACTAAACTCTCCTCCTTTAGTCTGTCCTAAATGCTGCAGCCAGGCTCATCTATCCACCCGCTATATTGATG
The DNA here is from genome assembly GCA_033119425.1 of Bufotes viridis. Classification (NCBI taxonomy): domain Eukaryota; kingdom Metazoa; phylum Chordata; class Amphibia; order Anura; family Bufonidae; genus Bufotes; species Bufotes viridis. The sequence goes on from CM065589.1 coordinate 20,900,551, forward strand.
CTACTAGTCTGTGCCAGTCACTTTACTGGTTGCCCATCCTCCACAGAATGCAGTTCAAACTTCTCACCTACAAAGCTCTAAACAGTGCTGCACCTCCATAGATCTCCTCCCTCATCTCTGTCTACCATCCTACCCGTGCTCTCCACAGTGCTGCACCTCCATAGATCTCCTCCCTCATCTCTGTCTACCATCCTACCCGTGTTTTCCACAGTGCTGCACCTCCTACATCTCCTCCTCATCTCTATCTGCCACCCTACCTATGCTCTCCACAGTGCTGCACCCCTACATCTCCTCCTCATCTCTACCATCCTACCCGTGTTTTCCACAGTGCTGCACCTATTACATCTCCTCCTCATCTCTGTCTACCATCCTACCTTTACTCTCCACAGTGCTTCACCCCTCTACATTTCCTCCTCATCTGTCTACCATCCTACCTGTACTCTCCACAATGCTGCACCCCCTACATCTTCTCCTCATCTCTGTCTACCATCCTACCCGTGTTCTCCACAGTGTTGCATCCCCCTACATCTCCTCCTCATCTGTTTACCATCCTACCCATGTTCTCCACAGTGCTGCACCCTCTACATCTTCTCCTCATCTGTCTACCATCCTACCCGTGCTCTCCACAGTGCTGCACCTCCTACATCTCCTCCTTATCTCTGTCTACCATCCTAGCTGTGCTCTACACCGTGCTGCACCCCTCTACATCTCCTCCTTATCTCTGTCTACCATCCTACCCGTGTTCTCCACAGTGCTGCATCTCCTCCTCATCTCCATCTACCATCCTACCCGTGCTCTCCGTTTTGTTAGTGAAATAAGATTAATAACCTCCATAATTCGGACCTCTCACTCCAGTCTTCAAGACTTTTCTCGAGCTGCACCTACTCTATGGAATACTCTGTCCCGAATTATTAGGTCAATTCACAACTTCTCCACCTTCAAACCTGCCTTAAAAACGCATCTTTTCAGGCAGGCTTATCAAGCTACCTAAAATGAACTTTCCCCGACTAAACCTCTCCCACACCAACTCCTCTGGCCTAAACACGATCCTCTAGTAGTCCCAAACCTGAAGCAGATTGGCCGGCCCCACTCCTGTCAGTCCAATAATGTCTCGAATCCTACTTATCACAATCAACTACCTTATGTGTCACCCCCCATTCCTCATAGATTGTAAGCTCTTGCGAGCAGGGCCCTGACTCCTAGTGTTTCCGTTGTATATTAGCCATTCCGTTGTTACTTTTGTTTTGTACATGAACCCTATGAATTTGTAAAGCGCTGCGGAATAGGGTGGTGCTGTATAGAAATAAATATTATTATTTTTACAAGGATTAGGCCATGGCTCATTGGTGATTGGCCTAGAATTATGGGAAAGGAAGTCTAGAGCAGTACTAGACTTCCCTGGACACAGCCACCTGCTGTCCTGCCTTCCCTGGACACCGCGACACACAGCCGCATCCTGCCCTGCCTTCCCTGGACACCGCCACACACAGCCGCATCCTGCCCTGCCTTCCCAGGACACCGCCACACACAGCTGCCTCCTGCCCTGCCCTCCCTGGACACTGCCACACACAGCAGCCTTCTGCCATGCCTGGACACCGCCACACACAGCCACCTCCTGTCCTGCCTGGACACCGCCACACACAGCCACCTCCTGTCCTGCCTGGACACCGCCACACACAGCCGCCTCCTGTCCTGCTCTCCCTGGATGTTAAGGAAATGGGATCTGGATAAGTATATGTTACGGGCCACAACATATACTGTCTACTGGATCTAGACTTCTATCCAGACAGGCCCTCGCTGCATTAACCAGATGACAATAGGTAGACAAAGGGATTTCACTCTGATGAAGCAAAAAGAAGGCAGGTGTCTTAGGAAGAACATGAGTAGTGATATATCTACACATCAATAAACCTGTACAAACCACAGGATCTTCCGCCCATGTGTAAATGGAATACAACTACAGATATCTACATGTGTACACATATAGGGGGTCATTTATTAAACAGAATATAGGCATATTTCTGGCGCAGATTTCTGCACAAAGGTCCTTTGCCCTGCAATCTGCAACTTCTCCCCACTCACGCCAGATCTGAAAATAATGGTCGTGGCATGGGCGGGGAAGGGAACCTGTTTTAGGCGTAGAAAAGGGTCTAAATGTAAGACAGCGAAGAAGCCATCTTACATTTAGAAGTTGAGGCCCCTTCATAATTCCGACTGATCCACGACCAGGTGTAGGGGGTTAAGACCAGCGTCTACAACTCCAGTCTTAATAAATGACCCGCATTTATTAAGGGGGTCTGGCTAGGAACCTGGTGGCCTGTATTGGTATATACCAGCGATGGGTATCAGTAAGGGGTGAAAGACCCGACTTCTACTGTAGTAAAGTTACTAAATAACGTTACTGTAATCTCCACAGGCGGAGTGTTACTTGGTGTAAATGGCGTTATTTGTAATCTCCCTTCTATACAGAGGGTTCTGGGTTCAGTTCCTACCAGAGACTTGTGATATAATTTCTTTAGTAGTTCGATAGAGCAGTGGTAAGCCTGCTATACAGAGGGTTCGGGGTTCAGCTCCTACCAGAGACTTGTGATATAATTTCTTTAGTAGTTCGATAGAGCAGTGGTAAGCCCGCTATACAGAGGGTTCGGGGTTCAGCTCCTACCAGAGACTTGTGATATCATTTCTTTAGTAGTTCGATAGAGCAGTGGTAAGCCTGCTATACAGAGGGTTCGGGGTTCAGCTCCTACCAGAGACTTGTGATATCATTTCTTTAGTAGTTCGATAGAGCAGTGGTAAGCCTGCTATACAGAGGGTTCGGGGTTCAGCTCCTACCAGAGACTTGTGATATCATTTCTTTAGTAGTTCGATAGAGCAGTGGTAAGCCTGCTATACAGAGGGTTCGGCAGAAGAAATAACATGTTCAGCACAGACATTACAGGACCTGGGATGATCTTTCTTTGTTTTTACCAGGTCTTGTACCTACTGGGGGCCATGCTGCTGTCTATGGCACTGCAGCTGGATCGTCATGGATTGTGGAACCTCCTGGGGCCCAGTTTGTTTGCTGTGGGAATCATGGCCATTGCTTGGGTGAGTGAATTATGATTCTTCTTCAGACTTCGAGGCTGGGGCTTGAATGGTTTCATAAGAAGAAATAACCCTGACCCCATCACAGAAGCAGAACTGGGACGCGGTATGCACCACAAAGTTGTTGTGCTTGAATCTATCACAAAGGGATCTCATTCCTACTCGCTTTGATTTGCTAGTCTTTATAACATCCTCAGCAGCGTCAATGCTATGAAATCGGCCATACTGCCTGGTGAAGTTGATCCTGACTATTAAAATGATACCTGTATGAGGAATACCCTATACGCCATTGTGATTTGAATCTATGTGCAAAGGCCTTCAGTGAGGGGTGGGTCAGAGCCCCTCAGTGCACCACAGCTGCTCTACTCTGTAGACTTTGGTATGCACCCCCTTTCCATGAGTGAGAAGACTAGATATCCCCATTGTGCTGTAGTATGGCCCTGTAATCCTGTGCATGCACGGTACGTCTCATTCGGGTTTGCCAAGATGTTTACCTCACTGATGTCGCCCTCCACCCACTCCTTTACCAAGATAAAGTGGAACATCAGTGCACACGCAGTAATCATCTAGGCCAGGCATGCTCAACCTGCGGCCCTCCAACTGTTGTAAAACTACAACTCCCACAATGCCCTGCTGTAGGCTGATAGCTGTAGGCTGTTCGGGCATGCTGGGAGTTGTAGTTTTGCAACAGCTGGAGGGCCGCAGGTTGAGCATGCCTGATCTAGGCCATGGGAAAACCTGAACAAGATGCACTGCACATGCACCAATTATAAAAGTGAGGGCGCATGCACAGGTTTACAGGGCCAGGCATCAGAACAACGAGGATGTTTGGTCCTCTCATTTAAGGGAGGGAAGTCTGGAAAGTGGAGGAGCTGTGGTGTATTGAGGGGCTTGGACCCAGCCTTTGGTGCACTGAAAGCTTAATTTGCAAGTGGATTCAACCCATGATATCTCCAGAATGGCTAGTCGTACGGCAGAAGCATTGCTCAGAGTTTCCGACCCCTTTGGCGCTCATCGCCTCCTTGAGCATGTGGAGTATGGATCCATAAAGCGTAGACACACCAACAAGACTTGTAAGGTTGTTTTTATGGCTTATTTACACCAGCATACAAGAGTCTTACGTGGCGGCCTTTTATACGGGGGCTGTAGCCAGGGCCCGTACCGCACACTAGATTTTCAGCTCGATATTGACATTAGCCTAGTGTACAGTGGGCAGATCCCTTTATTAAGAGTTTGGTGGGGTCCTGTATATAACACCTACTCTTCTTTTTCAGACTTTCCGCACAATCCGGCGACGTCATTGTTACCCACCAACCTGGAAGCGATGGCTCTTCTACCTGTGCCCGGGGACACTGATCGCCAGCTCAGCTATAGCGCTCTATGCGTTTGTGGAGACAGAGGAAAACTATTTCTACATTCACAGTATCTGGCACATGCTGATTGCGGGCAGCGTGGGCTTTCTGCTTCCACCTCGTGCCAAGCCTGACGGGAGGGTTGCCCCACTGGCACGCCGGAAGGGCTGTGGGTACCAGCTGTGTGTGAATGAGCAGGAGGAGCTGGGACTGGTGGACCCCGGGTCAGTTTCCATAAACAGCATCTGCACCAGTTGACACGAAGGCTAAATGTGAGGAAGGACATCTGTGAATGTGTGGGTCAGTGGTGGCCCGATGATTAAAGCCACAAATTGCGCTCAGCTCCAGTGCCGGACATCAACTGGAACCATCAGTATTACCTCATTCAGGATGTGCCTGTTCTTTCATAGTCCCACCTTGTGGACAGCTGGAGAATGGGTTATGGGGGAACACCCACTGTGGTAGAAGTTTGGGAGGGCAGATCCGTGCTCCCATGACCACCCCCAGACCAGGTCACTTGATCTTATTTGCTTCCAGATTTACTTGAATAGAAGCTCATGGCTCCCCAAGACTCCTGGGTCATTTCCTCGATCTTCTGACTCCAGGTCTTCATTACTACAATCGCAGCGGTCAGTGTAGGGGGCGAGGAGTTGTACACGGATACGCTGTGGCACAGGCAGTGCATCCATTCGGTGACAGACATGGTCTTACAATGGTACATTCCTGCAGGGAGCATGTGGGGCAAATGTTTACATTTTACAATAAAAGTGTAATGAATGCCACAAGTGCCTGTCATCTGCTCGGTGGAGAGATGCACCTCATCAACAGCTACCAGCAGAGAGCAGCTGCAGGATAAAGGAGGGGGGCTGCTCTCCTGGCAGGCAGGCTGGATCCTATTCTTATCTTTCCAAGTTATAGAATAGGCACCAAATGCACATGGTAACATGCCAGGAGACGTGTAGGAAAACCTGACAAACCACGTGAGTAGTCGCATCCTCTAGTCTATAAACAAGATCTGGGATAGGGAAACAAGGCGCTTAAAGGGGTTGTCTCATCATGGACAATGGGGGCATATTGCTAGGATATTGTCTTATAGGTGCGGTTACCAGGGGTGGGACCCGCACCTATATTGAGAACGAAGCCGTACATATGCAGCCGCCCTTCATTCATTTTCTATGGGGCCAGAGAAAATAACCGAGCGCTGGCTCGACTATTTCTGCTGGCCCCATAGAAATGAATAGAAGTGAGGGCCGCGCATGTGCAGTACGCTCCCATTCACTTCTATGGGGAGCTGGCTTGGTGGGGTCCGGACCGGCATCCTCCAGCCATCACCTTGCGGGGCTCCCTTCTCGATATAGGTGAGGGTCCCACACCTATAAGACAAGGGGGGCATATGTCAGTGCTGTGCCCCCGTTGTCCATGATGAGACAACGTCTTTAATGGAGGTCGAGAAGCGTTCACCTGGTATGTTCAGGCACTGGAGACCAGGTCCTGTGGGGTCGGGAGATAGATCTGACATAAGGCGTCATGCATTGCGCTCGTGCCACAGATTATACTGCATGACATGACCAGTAAACACTGAGCGGCACTGGGACAAGGTGCTGGACTCTAGCTAGGGATGGGGTGTGGGTCCTGGATGTCTGGACCCCCTCCCCCAAGGGTTGGTGAGACCAACATCCATTGAGACTGTAATTGTAGGAGAAGGCTTCCTCTGATCAGGAAGTTTCTAAGCATTGAGACCCAACAGAACAATTGCTTGTAGGAGCGTCAGGGACAGGCATACATGCCCACCATATTTCATAGAACTGCACACAAGATTGGACATAAAAGTGAAGGTCTGGACATTTTGCATATCTAATGAAACCAGAGAACATGATGGGAGTGGTTGTACCACCTTATACCCATCCCTCAGATTCTGAAGCTCTCTAGAATAAACAGATAAAAGGCAGGGCGCATCATGTAATAACGTGTTCCACGTGGTGACATCTTCTAAAGTCCTGCAGGGTGACAAGAGCAGCTTTGTGATGTAGCTACATGTACATGCTCTGATCGCACCTCTATTGCCATGGCCGGCACAACACCCTGTAAACCAAAGTATTTAAGCCACGGGTCCGAGGCTGCAGGTATAAGTTCTGTCAAGGTCCCATTGATAGATTCTGTAAGGTCCATCTTCAGCAGAACATGACGTAAGAGAACACGAGCCAAAGAGAAAGGCAGAGAGCTTCCGCCTCGGGCTGCTAAGCCCATTGCATCATTATCTGAACCAAACAATACTACTGTGGGGCAGGCCCAGAATGAGAAAGTGGCAGGTGCCGTTGAAGCTGCCCCCTGAACAAAGTCACTAAGGAGGATTCCTGTGGAGGGCGACACAAATCCAGACCCAAATGTGCTGTTTAGTGTGAGGGAAATCACCAACACGTTGCCACCAGAGTCAGCTACGAGAACATTGCTACCAACAGGTGCCAAGTCCCAAGGGCGCGGTGCTCCAGCTGAGCGGTCAGTCGTAAAATCTGAAGGCGTCACACCGGCCATAGAGTACATAGTCTTAGAGGCATTGATGAGAAGGTCAGAGATTGGAGAAGAATAAGGATTCCTCAGTTTCTGAGACATTTCCTGGACAGAACTGGCAAGGATTCTCCCCATGGTGGGCGCTGAGGAACTATACAGAGTGAGCCCATCAAGGTGAAGCTGCAATGGATTTTCACTTTTAAGGTGCATACCTGAAAGAGCCTCTCGCAACTGCTCTCGGTCTGAGACCTCAAGGTCTCCCAACAGTTGCTGGACAAGAACATCTGGAAGTGCAGAATCCCTCATGGTTTGGGCAATCTCTAGTACATTTCCCAGCTGCACATTCGAGACTGAAGCTCCAGCCCTTTTCAGGATATTCTGATGATAGAAGAGACCCTGCAGACTCTCTGAGGACCTTGTTTTGTTCTGGTTCTTCTCCAGCGCTGCATGCAGGCTGCTGTCCACCACAAACCCCTGCTTAGCCAGATGAATGGCTGGGCTGAACAGCTCTGACCAAAGTTTTCTGCCATGATTCTGATGGAGCGACCACAGGCCCTGAAGCAAAGAAGGAATCCCGTAGGTAATGGGAGAGGCTTCACTGGGGATTGCAGTCAACACGGATGCATTCTGGGATCTTCTAGTAAGGTAAATGGAGGCAAAAATTCCACCTGCAGGGACACAAGAAGAAACTTGTAAAACAATCACACCTCATAGACTGCAAGATGGCGGGACTGCTCTTCACAGAGCACCAATCGTGTCTAATGTGGTATAGAGCAGAATATCATCTCCAGGAAGATGGCACTGACATTACTACCACCAAGTACTAAGAAAATACCCCCATCCTCCAGCCAGCGTCACCCCAACCATTAGAAATACCGCTGCCGCTTCAATAACCATCATCTCCATGTGACCTAAAACATAATACTGTATAAGTGGTGAGTAACTTACCTAAACTTACAGTATGAGGGTGAACAACCGCAAGACACAGGACAGCAGCAATGCCAGCATCGACAACGGACCCCCCACCGGCCAGCAAATCTCGAGCCACCGCAGAACAGGTCTCTGTGGAAGATCAGATATAACTATACAGTACAGAGACATCGAGGCCTGACCATAGGAGCTTACAATCTATAAGAGGAGGAGGAGGAGTCCTGACCATTGGAGCTTACAATCTATAAGAGGAGGAGGAGGAGTCCTGACCATAGGAGCTTACAATCTATAAGAGGAGGAGGAGGAGTCCTGACCATAGGAGCTTACAATCTATAAGAGGAGGAGGAGGAGTCCTGACCATAGGAGCTTACAATCTATAAGAGGAGGAGGAGGAGTCCTGACCATGGGAGCTTACAATCTATAAGAGGAGGAGGAGGAGTAAGAGTCCTGACCATGGGAGCTTACAATCTATAAGAGGAGGAGGAGTAAGAGTCCTGACCATAGGAGCTTACAATCTATAAGAGGAGGGGGAGTAAGAGTCCTGACCATAGGAGCTTACAATCTATAAGAGGAGATACAAGAGGAGGAGGAGGAGTAAGAGTCCTGACCATAGGAGCTTACAATCTATAAGAGGAGGAGGAGGAGGAGTAAGAGTCCTGACCATAGGAGCTTACAATCTATAAGAGGAGGAGGAAGAGTCCTGACCATAGGAGCTTACAATCTATAAGAGGAGGAGGAGGAGTCCTGACCATAGGAGCTTACAATCTATAAGAGGAGGAGGAGGAGTAAGAGTCCTGACCATAGGAGCATACAATCTATAAGAGGAGGAGGAAGAGTCCTGACCATAGGAGCTTACAATCTATAAGAGGAGGAGGAGGAGTCCTGACCATAGGAGCTTACAATCTATAAGAGGAGGAGGAGGAGTCCTGACAATGGGAGCTTACAATCTATAAGAGGAGAAGGAGGAGTAAGAGTCCTGACCATAGGAGCTTACAATCTATAAGAGGAGGAGGAGTAAGAGTCCTGACCATAGGAGCTTACAATCTATAAGAGGAGGAGTAAGAGTCCTGAACATAGGAGCTTACAATCTATCAGAGGAGATACAAGAGGAGGAGGAGGAGGAGTCCTGACCATAGGAGCTTACAATCTATAAGAGGAGGAGGAGTAAGAGTCCTGACCATAGGAGCTTACAATCTATAAGAGGAGATACAGGAGGAGGACGAGTAAGAGTTCTGACCATAGGAGCTTACAATCTATAAGAGGAGATACAAGAGGAGGGGGAGTAGTAAGAGTCCTGACCATAGGAGCTTACAATCTATAAGAGGGGGAGGAGGAGGAGTAAGAGTCCTGACCATAGGAGCTTACAATCTATAAGAGAAGATACAGGAGGAGGAGGAGTAAGAGTCCTGACCATAGGAGCTTACAATCTATAAGAGGAGGAGGAGAAAGAGTCCTGACCATAGGAGCTTACAATCTATAAGAGGAGATACAAGAGGAGGAGGAGGAGTAAGAGTCCTGACCAGAGGAGCTTACAATCTATAAGAGGAGGAGGAGGAGGAGTAAGAGTCCTGACCATAGGAGCTTACAATCTATAAGAGGAGATACAGGAGGAGTAAGAGTCCTGACCAGAGGAGCTTACAATCTATAAGAGGAGATACAGGAGGAGGAGGAGGAGTAAGAGTCCTGACCAGAGGAGCTTACAATCTATAAGAGGAGATACAAGAGGAGGAGGAGGAGTAAGAGTCCTGACCATAGGAGCTTACAATCTATAAGAGGAGATACAAGAGGAGGAGGAGGAGTAAGAGTCCTGACCATAGGAGCTTACAATCTATAAGAGGAGATACAAGAGGAGGAGGAGGAGTAAGAGTCCTGACCATAGGAGCTTACAATCTAAAAGAGGAGGAGGAGTAAGAGTCGTGACCATAGGAGCTTACAATCTATAAGAGGAGGAGGAGGAGTAAGAGTCCTGACCACAGGAGCTTACAATCTATAAGAGGAGGAGGAGTAAGAGTCCTGACCATAGGAGCTTACAATCTATAAGAGGAGATACAGGAGGAGGAGAAGTAGGAGTCCTGACCATAGGAGCTTACAATCTATAAGAGGAGGAGGAGGAGTAAGAGTAAGAGTCCTGACCATAGGAGCTTACAATCTATAAGAGGAGATACAAGAGGAGGAGGAGTAAGAGTCCTGACCATAGGAGCTTACCATCTATAAGAGGAGATACAGGAGGAGGAGTAAGAGTCCTGACCATAGGAGCTTACAATCTATAAGAGGAGGAGGAGGAGGAGTAAGAGTCCTGACCATAGGAGCTAACAATCTATAAGAGGAGATACAGGAGGAGGAGTAAGAGTCCTGACCATAGGAGCTAACAATCTATAAGAGGAGATACAGGAGGAGGAGGAAGAGTCCTGACCATAGGAGCTTACAATCTATAAGAGGAGATACAGGAGGAGTAAGAGTAAGAGTCTTGACCATAGGAGGTTACAATCTATAAGAGGAGGAGGAGAAGTAAGAGTCCTGACCATAGGAGCTTACCATCTATAAGAGGTGGAGGAGAAGTAAGAGTCCTGACCATAGGAGCTTACAATCTATAAGAGGAGGAGGAGGAGGAGGAGTAAGAGTCCTGACCATAGGAGCTTACAATCTATAAGAGGAGGAGGAGGAGGAGTAAGAGTCCTGACCATAGGAGCTTACAATCTATAAGAGGAGATACAGGAGGAGGAGGAGTAAGAGTCCTGACCATAGGAGCTTACAATCTATAAGAGGAGGAGGAGAAGTAAGAGTCCTGACCATAGGAGCTTACAATCTATAAGAGGTGGAGGAGAAGTAAGAGTCCTGACCATAGGAGCTTACAATCTATAAGAGGAGGAGGAGGAGGAGGAGTAAGAGTGCTGACCATAGGAGCTTACAATCTATAAGAGGAGGAGGAGGAGGAGGAGTCCTGACCATAGGAGCTTACAATCTATAAGAGGAGGAGGAGGAGTAAGAGTCCTGACCATAGGAGCTTACAATCTATAAGAGGAGGAGGAGGAGGAGGAGGAGTAAGAGTCCTGACCATAGGAGCTTACAATCTATAAGAGGAGATAGAGGAGGAGGAGGAGGAGTAAGAGTCCTGACCATAGGAGCTTACAATCTATAAGAGAGGAGGAGGAGTAAGAGTCCTGACCATAGGAGCTTACAATCTATAAGAGGAGATACAAGAGGAGGAGGAGTAAGAGTCCTGACCATAGGAGCTTACAATCTATAAGAGGAGGAGGAGTAAGAGTCCTGACCATAGGAGCTTACAATCTATAAGAGGAGGAGTAAGAGTCCTGACCATAGGAGCTTACAATCTATAAGAGGAGGAGGAGTAAGAGTCCTGACCATCGGAGCTTACAATCTATAAGAGGAGGAGGAGGAGTAAGAGTCCTGACCATAGGAGCTTACAATCTTTAAGAGGAGGAGGAGGAGTAAGAGTCCTGACCATAGGAGCTTACAGTCTATTAGAGGAGATACAGGAGGAGGAGTAAGAGTCCTGACCATAGGAGCTTACAATCTATAAGAGGAGGAGGAGGAGTAAGAGTAAGAGTCCTGACCATAGGAGCTTACAATCTATAAGAGGAGATACAAGAGGAGGAGGAGTAAGAGTCCTGACCATAGGAGCTTACAATCTATAAGAGGAGATACAAGAGGAGGAGGAGTAAGAGTCCTGACCATAGGAGCTTACAATCTATAAGAGGAGGAGGAAGAGTCCTGACCATAGGAGCTTACCATCTATAAGAGGAGATACAGGAGGAGGAGTAAGAGTCCTGACCATAGGAGCTTACAATCTATAAGAGGAGGAGGAGGAGGAGTAAGAGTCCTGACCATAGGAGCTTACAATCTATAAGAGGAGGAGGAAGAGTCCTGACCATAGGAGCTTACAATCTATAAGAGGAGATACAGGAGGAGGAGTAAAAGTCCTGACCATAGGAGCTTACAATCTATAAGAGGAGGAGGAGGAGTAAGAGTCCTGACCATAGGAGCTTACAATCTATAAGAGGAGGAGGAGTAAGAGTCCTGACCATAGGAGCTTACAATCTATAAGAGGAGATACGGAGGAGGAGTAAGAGTCCTGACCATAGGAGCTTACAATCTATAAGAGGAGGAGGAGGAGTAAGAGTCCTGACCATAGGAGCTTACAATCTATAAGAGGAGGAGGAGGAGTAAGAGTTCTGACCATAGGAGCTTACAATCTATAAGAGGAGGAGGAGGAGGAGTAAAAGTCCTGACCATAGGAGCTTACAATCTATAAGAGGAGGAGGAGGAGTAAGAGTCCTGACCATAGGAGCTTACAATCTATAAGAGTAGGAGGAGGAGGAGTAAGAGTCCTGACCATAGGAGCTTACAATCTATAAGAGGAGGAGGAGGAGTAAGAGTCCTGACCATAGGAGCTTACAATCTATAAGAGGAGGAGGAGGAGGAGGAGAAGTAAGAGTCCTGACCATAGGAGCTTACAATCTATAAGAGGAGATAGGAGGAGGAGTAAGAGTCCTGACCATAGGAGCTTACAATCTATAAGAGGAGGAGGAGGAGTAAGAGTCCTGACCATAGGAGCTTACAATCTATAAGAGAGAGGAGGAGGAGTAAGAGTCCTGACCATAGGAGCTTACAATCTATAAGAGGAGGAGGAGGAGTAAGAGTCCTGACCATAGGAGCTTACAATCTATAAGAGGAGGAGGAGTAAGAGTCCTGACCATAGGAGCTTACAATCTATAAGAGGAGGAGGAGGAGTAAGAGTCCTGACCATAGGAGCTTACAATCTATAAGAGGAGGAGGAGGAGTAAGAGTCCTGACCATAGGAGCTACAATCTATAAGAGGAGGAGGAGGAGTAAGAGTCCTGACCATAGGAGCTTACAATCTATAAGAGGGAGGAGGAGTAAGAGTCCTGACCATAGGAGCTTACAGTCTATAAGAGGAGGGGGAGTAAGAGTCCTGACCATAGGAGCTTACAATCTATAAGAGAGGAGGAGGAGTAAGAGTCCTGACCACAGGAGCTTACAATCTATAAGAGAGGAGGAGGAGTAAGAGTCCTGACCATAGGAGCTTACAATCTATAAGAGAAGGGGGAGGAGTAAGAGTCCTGACCATAGGAGCTTACAATCTATAAGAGGAGGAGGAGTAAGAGTCCTGACCATAGGAGCTTACAATCTATAAGAGGAGGAGGAGTAAGAGTCCTGACCATAGGAGCTTACAATCTATAAGAGGAGGAGGAGTGAGAGTCCTGACCATAGGAGCTTACAGTCTATAAGAGGAGGAGGAGGAGTAAGAGTCCTGACCATAGGAGCTTACAATCTATAAGAGGAGATACGAGGAGGAGAAGTAAGAGTCCTGACCATAGGAGCTACAATCTATAAGAGGAGGAGGAGGAGTAAGAGTCCTGACCATAGGAGCTACAATCTATAAGAGAGGAGGAGGAGTAAGAGTCCTGACCATAGGAGCTTACAATCTATAAGAGGAGGAGGAGGAGTAAGAGTCCTGACCATAGGAGCTTACAATCTATAAGAGGAGGAGGGAGTAAGAGTCCTGACCATAGGAGCTTACAATCTATAAGAGGAGGAGGAGGAGTAAGAGTCCTGACCATAGGAGCTTACAATCTATAAGAGGAGGAGGAGTAAGAGTCCTGACCATAGGAGCTACAATCTATAAGAGGAGGAGGAGGAGTAAGAGTCCTGACCATAGGAGCTACAATCTATAAGAGGAGGAGGAGGAGTAAGAGTCCTGACCATAGGAGCTTACAATCTATAAGAGGAGATAGAGGAGGAGTAAGAGTCCTGACCATAGGAGCTTACAATCTATAGGAGGAGAGAGGAGGAGTAAGAGTCCTGACCATAGGAGCTTACAATCTATAAGAGAGATACAGGAGGAGGAGTAAGAGTCCTGACCATAGGAGCTACAATCTATAAGAGGAGATACAGGAGGAGGAGTAAGAGTCCTGACCATAGGAGCTTACAATCTATAAGAGGAGGAGGAGGAGTAAGAGTCCTGACCATAGGAGCTTACAATCTATAAGAGGAGGAGGGGGAGTAAGAGTCCTGACCATAGGAGCTTACAATCTATAGGAGGAGATAAAGGAGGAGGAGTGAGAGTCCTGACCATAGGAGCTTACAATCTATAAGAGGAGGAGGAGAAGTAAGAGTCCTGACCATAGGAGCTTACAATCTATAAGAGGAGGAGGAGAAGTAAGAGTCCTGACCACAGGAGCTTACAATCTATAAGAGGAGATACAGGAGGAGGACGAGTAAAAGTCCTGACCATAGGAGCTTACAATCTATAAGAGGAGGAAGAGTAAGAGTTCTGACCATAGGAGCTTACAATCTATAAGAGGAGGAGGAGGAGTAAGAGTCCTGACCAGAGGAGCTTACAATCTATAAGAGGAGATACAGGAGGAGGACGAGTAAGAGTCCTGACCATAGGAGCTTACAATCTATAAGAGGAGGGGGAGTAAGAGTCCTGACCATAGGAGCTTACAATCTATCAGAGGAGGAGGACGAGTAAAAGTCCTGACCGTAGGAGCTTACAATCTATAAGAGGAGATACAAGAGGAGGAGGAGTAAGAGTCCTGACCATAGGAGCTTACAATCTATAAGAGAAGATACAGGAGGAGGAGTAAGAGTCCTGACCATAGGAGCAGGGGCGTAGCTAACGGCTCATGGGCCCTGGTGCAAGAGTTTAGCTTGGGCCCCTCTTCCCTCAGTGCTTTGTGTGTCTTCTTATGCGGCACAAGGGTCTTTGGGCCCCCTCAGGCTCCTGGGCCCGGTAGCGACTGCTACCTCTGCACCCCCTATAGCTACGCCCATGGAGCTTACAATCTATAAGAGGAGGAGGAGGAGGAGTAAGAGTCCTGACCATAGGAGCTTACAATCTATAAGAGGAGGAGGAGTAAGAGTCCTGACCACAGGAGCTTACAATCTATAAGAGGAGATAGGAGGAGGAGTAAGAGTCCTGACCATAGGAGCTTACAATCTATAAGAGGAGATACAGGAGGAGGAGGAGTAAGAGTCCTGACCATAGGAGCTTACAATCTATAAGAGGTGGAGGAGGAGTAAGAGTCCTGACCATAGGAGCTTACAATCTATAAGAGGAGGAGGAGGAGTAAGAGTCCTGACCATAGGAGCTTACAATCTATAAGAGGAGGAGGAGGAGTAAGAGTTCTGACCATAGGAGCTTACAATCTATAAGAGGAGGAGGAGTAAGAGTCCTGACCATAGGAGCTTACAATCTATAAGAGAAGATACAGGAGGAGGAGAGTAAGAGTCCTGACCATAGGAGCTTACAATCTATAAGAGGAGATACGAGGAGGAGTAAGAGTCCTGACCATAGGAGCTTACAATCTATAAGAGGAGGAGGAGGAGTAAGAGTCCTGACCATAGGAGCTTACAATCTATAAGAGGAGGAGGAGTAAGAGTCCTGACCATAGGAGCTTACAATCTATAAGAGGAGGAGGAGTAAGAGTCCTGACCATAGGAGCTTACAATCTATAAGAGGAGAACAGGAGGAGAGTAAGAGTCCTGACCATAGGAGCTTACAATCTATAGAGGAGGAGGAGGAGGAGGAGTAAGAGTCCTGACCATAGGAGCTTACAATCTATAAGAGGAGATACAGGAGAAGGAGTAAGAGTCCTGACCATAGGAGCTTACAATCTATAAGAGGAGGAGTAAGAGTTCTGACCATAGGAGCTTACAATCTATAAGAGGAGGAGGAGGAGGAGAAGAAGTAAGAGTCCTGACCATAGGAGCTTACAATCTATAAGAGGAGGAGTAAGAGTCCTGACTAAAGGAGCTTACAATCTATAAGAGGAGGAGGAGGAGGAGGACAAGTAAGAGTCCTGACCATAGGAGCTTACAATCTATAAGAGGAGGAGTAAGAGTCCTGACCATAGGAGCTTACAATCTATAAGAGGAGGAGGAGGAGTAAGAGTCCTGACCACAGGAGCTTACAATCTATAAGAGGAGATACAAGAGGAGGAGTAAGAGTCCTGACCATAGGAGCTTACAATCTATAGGAGGAGATAAAGGAGGAGGACGAGTAAGAGTCCTGACCATAGGAGCTTACAATCTATAAGAGGAGATACAGGAGGAGACGAGTAAGAGTCCTGACCATAGGAGCTTACAATCTATAGGAGGAGATAAAGGAGGACGAGTAAGAGTCCTGACCAAAGGAGCTTACAATCTATAAGAGAGGAGGAGAAGTAAGAGTCCTGACCAAAGGAGCTTACAATCTATAAGAGGAGGAGGAGGAGTAAGAGTCCTGACCATAGGAGCTTACAATCTATAAGAGGAGATACAGGAGGAGAAGTAAGAGTCCTGACCACAGGAGCTTACAATCTATAAGAGAAGATACAGGAGGAGGAGGAGTAAGAGTCCTGACCATAGGAGCTTACAATCTATAAGAGGTGGAGGAGGAGTAAGAGTCCTGACCATAGGAGCTTACAATCTATAAGAGAAGATACAGGAGGAGGAGTAAGAGTCCTGACCATAGGAGCTTACCAGGGGCGTAGCTAACGGCTCATGGGCCCTGGTGCAAGAGTTTAGCTTGGGCCCCTCTTCCCTCAGTGCTTTGTGTGTCTTCTTATGCGGCACAAGGGTCTTTGGGCCCCCTCAGGCTCCTGGGCCCGGTAGCGACTGCTACCTCTGCACCCCCTATAGCTACGCCCATGGAGCTTACAATCTATAAGAGGAGGAGGAGGAGGAGTAAGAGTCCTGACCATAGGAGCTTACAATCTATAAGAGGAGGAGGAGTAAGAGTCCTGACCACAGGAGCTTACAATCTATAAGAGGAGATACAGGAGGAGGAGTAAGAGTCCTGACCATAGGAGCTTACAATCTATAAGAGGAGGAGGAGGAGTAAGAGTCCTGACCATAGGAGCTTACAATCTATAAGAGGAGGAGGAGTAAGAGTCCTGACCACAGGAGCTTACAATCTATAAGAGGAGATACAGGAGGAGGAGTAAGAGTCCTGACCATAGGAGCTTACAATCTATAAGAGGAGATACAGGAGGAGGAGGAGTAAGAGTCCTGACCATAGGAGCTTACAATCTATAAGAGGAGGAGGAGGAGTAAGAGTCCTGACCATAGGAGCTTACAATCTATAAGAGGATGGAGGAGGAGGAGTAAGAGTCCTGACCATAGGAGCTTACAATCTATAAGAGGAGGAGGAGGAGGAGTAAGAGTCCTGACCATAGGAGCTTACAATCTATAAGAGGAGATACAGGAGGAGGAGTAGTAAGAGTCCTGACCATAGGAGCTTACAATCTATAAGAGGAGATACAAGGAGGAGGAGTAAGAGTCCTGACCATAGGAGCTACAATCTATAAGAGGAGATACAGGAGGAGGAGAGTAAGAGTCCTGACCATAGGAGCTTACAATCTATAAGAGGAGAGAGGAGGAGAGTAAGAGTCCTGACCATAGGAGCTTACAATCTATAAGAGAGACAGGAGGGAGGAGGAGTAAGAGTCCTGACCATAGGAGCTTACAATCTATAAGAGGAGGAGGAGGAAGTAAGAGTCCTGACCATAGGAGCTTACAATCTATAAGAGGAGGAGGAGGAGGAGTAAGAGTCCTGACCATAGGAGCTTACAATCTATAAGAGGAGTAGTAAGAGTCCTCATTACGGCACATCCATAAAGGGGTTCTGCAGTTTGTTTAAACTGATGATCTATCCAGTTGATACAAGTCGTGATGTCACTGGTAGAGATGAGCGAACTTCATAAATTAGTTCAGGTTATCGCCGCATCCGATATGGATTCCACTACCGCGGACTATCTCGGCATATGGAATTCATAGGGCGGCTTCCACGAACTCGAACTTTGGAAAGTCGAAGACCTGGGGTGACGTCACCATCATGTGATCAGTGCAGGGGCGTGGCTCAGCACTGGATCACCTCTTATCCAATCCAGTGCTGAGCCACGCCCCTGCACTGATCACATGACGGTGACGCCACCCCAGGTCTTTCGGCTTTTCCAAAGTTCGGGTTCGTGGAAGCCGCCCTTATGGATTCCATATGCCAGGATAGTCCGCGGTAGTGGAATCCATAACAGAATGCGGCGATTACCCCAACCCGAACGTCAAACTAATTTTTGAAGTTCGCTCATCTCTAGTCACTGGTCCTGCGGTAAACAGTGAGATGGCCGCAGCACTCCAGGAGCACCGCTACCTTTCAAATAGCTGATCGGCGGGGGTCCCGGGTGTCGGACCCCGCCGATCAGATGCTGATGATCTATTCAGAGGATAGATCATCAGTTTAAAGAAACTGCAGATCCCCTTTAAGGAACGGGAATACAGACAAGCGGAGGCTGGATGTTATTTTCTGGTCTGAGGATGATGAGAGACATAGCAGAAGCACATGGTGCAGCCCGTCACACTCCTCGGCTGCCCCGTCACACTCCTCGGCTGCCCCGTCACACTCCTCGGCTGCCCCGTCACACTCCTCGGCTGCCCCGTCACACTCCTCGGCTGCCCCGTCACACTCCTCGGCTGCCCCGTCTCTGGCTGAAGGCTGTGCCGGCTGCCACTTCTTTGGTAATTGGCTCTCCTGAGCACCGATTAGCCCACAGCCGAGGATCTCAATGCCTGGATTTCCTGCAGCCATCTTCTGGATGGTGCTCATCACCCAGGAAAATCTTGTGACGTACAATGATCTCATGGGGTAAGGCTGGAAAGGATGGACATGGACTCCCTAGGGTCTATGTGATGGGGTACTCACCAGAATCTGTGACAACTGCAGCATGGTGGTAGGTGCCTGCTGAGTGGCTGTGGCCGGCAGGGTCAGAGCCCTCACTGTGCTCATCATCTCCATGCTTATGGGCCTCATGTTCCTCTGTTACTTCAAGGTCTTCTGAATGGTGATGGGCACCACGATGGTTGGTTGGAACAGAGATGGTGCTGGTGTTCCAGGACGGGCCCAGGCGGCCACCAAAGCTCTCATGTGCTGATGGTGGCTCTAAGCTTCCATATTGTAGTTCATACAAGACAACGCCAATAGCCACAGCCAGCAGGAACAGCGAGGAGCAGATCCGAAGGCCGGCGTCCCTGCAGCGAGCCCGGAGGACAGGGCCAGAAGAATGGCTGCAATAAAAGAAGGGGACATTATGGAGTCCCGAAGGGACCATCCTATACCTGGGGCATCCTCCTCTCCACGGTTACTTATAGAGGACTTCCTGCCCCCTGACACGTGATTACTTATGAGGATTCTGGAGCACACGTCTGTTATCCACGCCGAGGACACATGACCCCGGCCTCGCTGTACAGTCCCCGAGGATGCACATTACCCGGCCACGCTGTACAGTCACGCTGAGGACACATGACCCCGGCCACGCTGTACAGTCACACCAAGGACACATGACCCCGGCTACGCTGTACAGTCACGCCGAGGACACATGACCCCGGCTACGCTGAACAGTCACGCCGAGGACACATGACCCCGGCTACGCTGAACAGTCACGCCGAGGACACATGACCCCGGCTACGCTGAACAGTCACGCCGAGGACACATGACCCCGGCCACGCTGTACCAGTCACGCCGAGGACACATGACCCCGGCCACGCTGTACAGTCACGCCGAGGACACATGACCCCCGGCCACGCTGTACAGTCACACCGAGGACACATGACCCCGGCCACGCTGTACAGTCACGCTGAGGACACATGACCCCGGCCACGCTGTACAGTCACGCTGAAGACACATGACCCCGGCCACGCTGTACAGTCACCGAGGATGCACATTACCCGGCCACGCTGTACAGTCACATCAAGGACACATGACCCGGCCACGCTGTACAGTCACGCTGAGGACACATGACCCCGGCCACGCTGTACAGTCACGCTCGAGGACACATGACCCCGGCCACGCTGTACAGTCACGCTGAGGACACATGACCCCGGCCACGCTGTACAGTCACGCCGAGGACACATGACCCCGGCCACGCTGTACAGTCACGCCGAGGACACATGACCCCGGCCACGCTGTACAGTCACGCCGAGGACACATGACCCCGGCCACGCTGTACAGTCACGCCGAGGACACATGACCCCGGCCACGCTGTACAGTCACACCGAGGACACATGACCCCGGCCACGCTGTACAGTCACGCTGAGGACACATGACCCCTGGCCACGCTGTACAGTCACACCGAGGACACATGACCCCGGCCACGCTGTACAGTCACATCAAGGACACATGACCCCGGCCACGCTGTACAGTCACGCCAAGGACACATGACCCGGCCACGTTGTACAGTCACGCCGAAGACACATGACCCCGGCCACGCTG
Organism: Bufotes viridis; assembly: GCA_033119425.1. Classification (NCBI taxonomy): domain Eukaryota; kingdom Metazoa; phylum Chordata; class Amphibia; order Anura; family Bufonidae; genus Bufotes; species Bufotes viridis. Next base: position 20,920,714 of record CM065589.1, read on the forward strand.
TACAGTCAACGAGGATGCACATTACCCGGCCACGCTGTACAGTCACAGCGAGGACACATGACCCCGGCAACGCTGTACTGTCACAGCGAGGACACATGACCCCGGCCACGCTGTACTGTCACAGCGAGGACACATGACCCTGGCAACGCTGTACTGTCACAGCGAGGACACATGACCCCGGCAACGCTGTACTGTCACAGCGAGGACACATGACCCCGGCCACGCTGTACAGTCACACCGAGGACACATGACCCCGGCCATGCTGTACAGTCACAGCAAGGACACATGACCCCGGCCATGCTGTACAGTCACAGCGAGGACACATGACCCCGGCAACGCTGTACAGTCACCGAGGACACACACGCACGACCCCAGTGCACGGTATAGTCACAGGAAGCACATGTTCTACTGGTTAATACTGGGGGCCATACACCACAGGGACTTTCGGGGTCCAGTACCTCGTGCAGACTGCACAGTACTGGAGCGGCTGCCCCTAAGTGTCAGGTTATTGGGGCACAAGGCGCACTCAGGTCACACCCAGTTCTAGAATCACAGCTCAGCAAACACAGGACGCCTGCCGCGGAAGGTGCACACCTAAACCACAGGGAGGCACACCCACAGACACCAGAGGCCCCGGGAGGCTAGTTAGGGCCTTCTCCGCCTACTACCTGTCCAGGTGCACGGTGACTTCCTCCTGGTCGTCGTTCTCCGCCTCCTGCAGCCGCTGGTACCGGACCTCCTGCCGGGCACTCATCCCCGCCGCCCCTGGTGTCTCAGGCTGTCAGCGCTCCCGATCCTCCCCGCCCGGCGACTGCTGCACCTGCCGAGACCACGCCCCCACCTGCCGGGATCCCGCCCCTCAGGTGTAGCGGCCTGAAGACGCGGCTGCCGTTGTAGTCACGTGAGGGGTGGAGTTGGATTTTGTGGCTGAATTATGAGGGGACTGATAACCCCCCTTGCTGAGGGAGAATTGGGCGGCATTGTGGGGCTGAAAGGGTAAAAGAGGCTGCCCCAGTATACGGTGACACCAGCGTGGGGTTGGTTCAGATGGCGGCTTGGTCAGGCTGTGCCGCTCGGCGGCTTGGTCAGGCTGTCCCGGTCGGCGGCTTGGTCAGGCTGTCCCGGTCGGCGGCTTGGTCAGGCTGTACCGCTCGGTGGCTTGGTCAGGCTGTCCCGGTCGGTGGTTTGGTCAGGCTGTCCCGGTCGGTGGTTTGGTCAGGCTGTACCGGTCGGTCGTTTGGTCAGGCTGTACCGGTCGGTCGTTTGGTCAGGCTGTACCGGTCGGTGGTTTGGTCAGGCTGTACCGGTCGGTCGTTTGGTCAGGCTGTACCGGTCGGTGGCTTATTGGAGCAGTATTTAGACTTTAACTATATGTTCTTTTCCGCTGAGCTCCATGTGGCTTACACTATACACCGGTGACTGCTTCATCTTGTGCAGAATTATGAGGGGACTGATAACCCCCCCTTCCTGAGGGAGAATTGGGCGGCATTGTGGGGCTGAAAGGGTTGAAAGAGGCTGCCCCAGTATACGGTGACACCCGCGTGGGGTTGGTTCAGATGGTGGCTTGGTCTGGCTGTCCCGGTCGGTGGTTTGGTTAGGCTGTACCGGTCGGTGGCTTGGTCAGTCTGTACCGCTCGGTGGCTTGGTCAGTCTGTAGCGGTCGGTGGCTTGTTCAGGCTGTACCGCTTGGTGGCTTGGTCAGGCTGTACCGCTCGGTGGCTTGGTCAGGCTGTACCGCTCGGTGGCTTGGTCAGGCTGTACCGCTCGGTGGCTTGGTCAGGCTGTACCGCTCGGTGGCTTGGTCAGGCTGTACCGCTCGGTGGCTTGGTCAGGCTGTACCGCTCGGTGGCTTGGTCAGGCTGTACCGGCTCGGTGGCTTGGTCAGGCTGTACCCGGTCGGTGGCTTGGTCAGGCTGTCCCGGTCGGTGGCTTGGTCAGGCTGTCCCGGTCGGTGGCTTGGTCAGGCTGTCCCGGTCGGTGGCTTGGTCAGGCTGTCCCGGTCGGTGGCTTGGTCAGGCTGTCCCGGTCGGTGGCTTGGTCAGGCAGTCCCGGTCGGTGGCTTGGTCAGTCTGTCCCGGGCGGTGGCTTGGTCAGTCTGTCCCGGGCGGTGGCTTGGTCAGTCTGTCCCGGGCGGTGGCTTGGTCCAGTCTGTCCCGGGCGGTGGCTTGGTCAGTCTGTCCCGGCGGTGGCTTGGTCAGTCTGTACCGCTCGGTGGCTTGGTCAGGCTGTACCGCTCGGTGGCTTGGTCAGGCTGTACCGCTCGGTGGCTTGGTCAGGCTGTACCGCTCGGTGGCTTGGTCAGGCTAGGCTGTACCGTTCGGTGGTTTATTGGAGCAGTATTTAGACTTTCACTGTATGTTCTTTTCCGCTGAGCTCCATGTGGCTTACACTATACACCGGTGACTTCTTCATCTTGTGCAGAATTATGAGGGGACTGATAACCCCCCTTCCTGAGGGAGAGTTGGGCGGCATTGTGGGGCTGAAAGGGTTAAAATAGGCTGCCCCAGTATACGGTGACACCCGCGTGGGGTTGGTTCAGATGGTGGCTTGGTCAGGCTGTCCCAGTTGGTGGCTTGGTCAGGCTGTACTGGTCGGTGGCTTGGTCAGGCTGTATCGGTCGGTGGCTTGGTCAGGCTGTATCGGTCGGTGGCTTGGTTAGGCTGTATCGGTCGGTGGCTTGGTCAGGCTGTCCCGGTCGGTGGCTTGGTCAGGCTGTCCCGGTCGGTGGCTTGGTCAGGCTGTCCCGGTCGGTGGCTTGGTCAGGCTGTCCCGGTCGGTGGCTTGGTCAGGCTGTCCCGGTCGGTGGCTTGGTCAGGCTGTCCCGGTCGGTGGCTTGGTCAGGCTGTCCCGGTCGGTGGCTTGGTCAGGCTGTCCCGGTCGGTGGCTTGGTCAGGCTGTCCCGGTCGGTGGCTTGGTCAGGCTGTCCCGGTCGGTGGCTTGGTCAGGCTGTCCCGGTCGGTGGCTTGGTCAGGCTGTCCCGGTCGGTGGCTTGGTCAGGCTGTCCCGGTCGGTGGCTTGGTCAGGCTGTCCCGGTCGGTGGCTTGGTCAGGCTGTCCCGGTCGGTGGCTTGGTCAGGCTGTCCCGGTCGGTGGCTTGGTCAGGCTGTCCCGGTCGGTGGCTTGGTCAGGCTGTCCCGGTCGGTGGCTTGGTCAGGCTGTCCCGGTCGGTGGCTTGGTCAGGCTGTCCCGGTCGGTGGCTTGGTCAGGCTGTCCCGGTCGGTGGCTTGGTCAGGCTGTCCCGGTCGGTGGCTTGGTCAGGCTGTCCCGGTCGGTGGCTTGGTCAGGCTGTCCCGGTCGGTGGCTTGGTCAGGCTGTCCCGGTCGGTGGCTTGGTCAGGCTGTCCCGGTCGGTGGCTTGGTCAGGCTGTCCCGGGCGGTGGCTTGGTCAGGCTGTCCCGGTCGGTGGCTTGGTCAGGCTGTCCCGGGCGGTGGCTTGGTCAGGCTATACTGGTCTGTGGCTTGCTCAGGCTGTAGCGGTCGGTGGCTTGGTCAGGCTGTCCCGGGCGGTGGCTTGGTCAGGCTGTACCGCTCGGTGGCTTATTGTAGCAGTATTTAGACTTTCACTGTTTTTTTACTTTTCCGCTGAGCTCCATGTTACACTATACACCGGTGCCTTGTTAATCTTGTGCAGAATTATGAGGGGACTGATAACCCCCCTTCCTGAGGGAGAATTGGGCAGCATTGTGGGGCTGAAAGGGTTAAAATAGGCTGCCCCAGTATACGGTGACACCCGCGTGGGGTTGGTTCAGATGGTGGCTTGGTCAGGCTGTCCCAGTTGGTGGCTTGGTCAGGCTGTACCGCTCGGTGGCTTGGTCAGGCTGTACCGCTCGGTGGCTTGGTTATGCTGTACCGCTCGGTGGCTTGGTTATGCTGTACCGCTCGGTGGCTTGGTTATGCTGTGCCGGTCGGTGGCTTGGTCAGGCTGTATCGGTCGGTGCCTTGGTCAGGCTGTACTGGTCGGTGGCTTGGTCAGGCTGTATCGGTCGGTGGCTTGGTCAGGCTGTACCGTTCGGTGGCTTAGTCAGGCTGTACCGTTCGATGGCTTGGTCAGGCTGTACCGTTCGATGGCCTGATCAGTCTGTAGCGGTCGGTGGTTTGGTCAGGCTGTATCGGTCAGTGGCTTATTGGAGCACTATTTTGACTTTAACTGTATGTTCTTTTCCGCTGAGCTCCATGTGGCTTACATTATACAGCGGTGACTTCTTCATCTTGTGCAGAATTATGAGGGGACTGATAACCCCCCTTCCTGAGGGAGAATTGGTTGGCATTGTGGGGCTGAAAGGGTTAAAAGAGGCTGCCCCAGTATATGGTGACACCCGTGTGAGGTTGGTTCAGATGGTGGCTTGGTCAAGCTGTCCCGGTCGGTGGCTTGGTCAGGCTGTCCAGGTCAGGGGCTTGGTCAGGCTGTAGCGCTCGGCGGCTTGGTCAGGCTGTAGCGCTCGGCGGCTTGGTCAGGCTGTAGCGCTCGGCGGCTTGGTCAGGCTGTAGCGCTCGGCGGCTTGGTCAGGCTGTAGCGCTCGGCGGCTTGGTCAGGCTGTAGCGCTCGGCGGCTTGGTCAGGCTGTAGCGCTCGGCGGCTTGGTCAGGCTGTAGCGCTCGGCGGCTTGGTCAGGCTGTCCCGGTCGGCGGCTTGGTCAGGCTGTCCCGGTCGGCGGCTTGGTCAGGCTGTCCCGGTCGGCGGCTTGGTCAGGCTGTCCCGGTCGGCGGCTTGGTCAGGCTGTCCCGGTCGGGCGGCTTGGTCAGGCTGTCCCGGTCGGCGGCTTGGTCAGGCTGTCCCAGGCGTCGGCGGGCTTGGTCAGGCTGTCCCGGTCGCGGCGGCTTGGTCAGGCTGTCCCGGGTCGGGCGGCTTGGTCAGGCTGTCCCGGTCGGCGGCTTGGTCAGGCTGTCCCGGTCGGCGGCTTGGTCAGGCTGTCCCGGTCGGCGGCTTGGTCAGGCTGCACCGGTCTGCGGCTTGGTCAGGCTGTACCGGTCGGTGGCTTATTGGGGCAGTATTTAGACTTTCACTGTATGTTCTTTCCGCTGAGCTCCATGTGGCTTACACTATACACCGGTGACTGCTTCATCTTGTGCAGTGTACCTTCACCTACTCTTATCGGATTTCTCTGTACAACCTTCTGCCCTTCCTGAGACACTTTCCCATCTACTTGAGGGAGTGGTGCTTTTTCGGTTTCTTCTGGGCAGACCAGCATTAGGTGATTTTCAGGGCCCCTTCGCATCTGCTCCCTCTTTTCACCTATGTACCTGGGCCCCAAACTTCATTGCTGTACTGGTGGATTGGGGCTATGATGCTATCAATGATTTTACCTCCTAGTCACTCTCCGAAAGCCAGGAAACTATTTTGGCAGCTGTCTTCTTTACCCTTTAGCAACGAGATCCCCTGGATTATCTTCTGAAGTGTGATTGGTAGATCCAGAGGGTTTGGGAAATTTATGATTTTTTTCCCTCCATATCCTTCAGTTTTTCCTTTGATTTCATTTTGAGATTTTCAGTATTCAGAACATAGCTTCCAGGAAGCATTAGATTTTAGCTTTACAGACACTGCTGCATGTGATAGACTATGTCTCAGACACCCATTACCCAGAATATTCACCAGGCCAGACTAACATCAAGCCTGTAGCCAACAATGGACACCTAGATCCACACGTGCTTTCTACTGCTTTGAAATTGCCACACAACCAGCCACCATAACACCTCATCTGGTGCCAGAAACTTAATTTTGTATTTATTCCTGCTGGATGTGCCGCAAGTTATATTTTGCAGTAAGTAAAGACTTTTATACATTTACTTCTGGCCTGATTCTTCAAATTACCTTTCCGCTGGACTGATCCCCAGGAAGCAATGGCCTGAGAGAGGACACACTGACACAACCTCATCAGGGCCACGACCAGTCCCATCCTATGCACTGACTCCTCGGGGGCTCGCTGTCTCTGAAAGCAGAAGGAGAGGCTCTCAAACGCACCCCCAGGTCAGCTACAGTGACTGTGTGTGAACCAGGCACTGTGCATTACAACTGGAAGAAGCCGAGCAGTTAGTAGGGACCGTTCATCAGGGCCACGACCAGTCCCATCCTATGCACTGACTCCTCGGGGAGCTCGCTGTCTCTGAAAGCAGAAGGAGAGGCTCTCAAACGCACCCCCAGGTCAGCTACAGTGACTGTGTGTGCCCCAGGCACTGTGCATTAGAACTGGAAGAAGCCGAGCAGTTAGTAGGGACCGTTCATCAGGGCCACGACCAGTCCCATCCTATGCACTGACTCCTCGGGGCTCGCTGTCTCTGAAAGCAGAAGGAGAGGCTCTCAAACGCACCCCCAGGTCAGCTACAGTGACTGTGTGTGAACCAGGCACTGTGCATTACAACCAGAAGAAGCCGAGCAGTTAGTAGGGACCGTTCATCAGGGCCACGACCAGTCCCATCCTATGCACTGACTCCTCGGGGGCTCGCTGTCTCTGAAAGCAGAAGGAGAGGCTCTCAAACGCACCCCCAGGTCAGCTACAGTGACTGTGTGTGCCCCAGGCACTGTGCATTACAACCAGAAGAAGCCGAGCAGTTAGTAGGGACCGTTCATCAGGGCCACGACCAGTCCCATCCTATGCACTGACTCCTCGGGAGCTCGCTGTCTCTGAAAGCAGAAGGAGAGGCTCTCAAACGCACCCCCAGGTCAGCTACAGTGACTGTGTGTGAACCAGGCACTGTGCATTAGAACTGGAAGAAGCCGAGCAGTTAGTAGGGACCGTTCATCAGGGCCACGACCAGTCCCATCCTATGCACTGACTCCTCGGGGGCTCGCTGTCTCTGAAAGCAGAAGGAGAGGCTCTCAAACGCACCCCCAGGTCAGCTACAGTGACTGTGTGTGAACCAGGCACTGTGCATTACAACCAGAAGAAGCCGAGCAGTTAGTAGGGACCGTTCATCAGGGCCACGACCAGTCCCATCCTATGCACTGACTCCTCGGGAGCTCGCTGTCTCTGAAAGCAGAAGGAGAGGCTCTCAAACGCACCCCCAGGTCAGCTACAGTGACTGTGTGTGCCCCAGGCACTGTGCATTACAACCAGAAGAAGCCGAGCAGTTAGTAGGGACTGTTCATCAGGGACTTTGAGAGAAAATACCGGCAATTATATCTGCCAGTTTAAAAAATGACTGCCACCAGCAGCTACAGGAAAACCCCATGTGCGCCAGTACAGTACTGACCAGGGGCAACCCTAGTTCCCAGTGAATTACTTCTCCTCTCTCGTCTTGATTCTAACTTTTTAACACTTACATGGAGTCCCATCCCAGTTACTTGCTTATTTACCACCGGAAGTTGTGGAGTGTCTGATACTCGGAAGGCCTCCTGACCCTGCGACAGACAGAGCAAAGCACTGCCGGCCCACAGTATCTGGAGATTGCGGAAAATGCTGAAATCAGCACATTGCAGTGCAATAGTGTAAAGGTCTCTGGAGTGCGTGCTGCAGGACTTGGACCTTGAACCGTTCACTGATCCACTATTTAGTCTCTCCATGTAATGAGCACCTTTAATGGCTGTCAGAAAAGCTTGGTTCTTCAAGGTCCTGCTGTGTGTCACCAGCTTCATCATTATCATCCTTCTCTGGGGAAGTCATCTAGAAACCCGGAATGCTGGACAGTTGCTTTCCTTTTCTCCTCTTGTGTCCAATAGAAGAGGGATGGACTTCAGTCTGTTAAGTAAAGACCTTCTAGAGCCGACTTGCCTGTCAGGACTTGGCCTCCTTATCCTGGTCACCTCACATGCTCAGCACCGTGCATTACGGACAGCTATACGGAAGACCTGGGCACTGCAGTATCAAGACTCTGCTTACCCGTGGCAGGTGGTATTCTTAGTGGGACGTCCACTAGATGTGGAGCTAGACTGGGATGTGCACAGTGAGTATGAGACAAATGGTGATATTCTCATGGGTAACTATGTGGACACCTACCGTAACCTGACCTTAAAAGTCATGCATGGAATAAAGTGGGCAGTCGACAGGTGCCAGCCGCTCCACATTCTGAAGACTGATGACGATTGCTACATAAATACACTTCAACTTCCATCCCTTCTGAGCAAGCATAGTCCAAGCAACAGGCTATATGTTGGCTCCGTATTTCCAGAAGACAAGCGAATAGTTATACGAGATCCATCAAGCAAGTGGTACGTTTCCCATCAGGATTATGAGCATGAAGTGTATCCGCCCTATGCCAGCGGGATCGGCTACATTTTATCCTTAGATGCTGCTAAGATAATATTACAAACAGCCAGAAGGACTAAACCGCTGCCTGTTGAGGATGCATATGTGGGCATTTTAGCTGCCAGAGCCCACATAACACCTCTCTCCAGTGCCAGGTTTGCCAAACACAATGCCAAATGGAGTACGTGTAACTACAGATACTTACTGGTGATCCACGGACTGTCACCAGAGGACCAGATGTTGGCACAGAAGAACGTCCTAAGAACTAGAACTGCCTGTACTCATAGCACTGAGGTTACACACTGGAAATGACTGACATAGAATTATCACCTACAAACCATAGTGCTTCTACAGCCATACGGACACTGCACAGTACAGTGTCAGATACTCTGGGTGTAATACTCTGTATCTGCTCTTATTCAGAATACAGTATACAGCAATTGCACAATACCACTTCTCCTGTCCTGTATACCGGGTGTAATCCTCCGTATCTGCTCTTATTCTGTATATATACACTGCACAGTACCACTTCTCCTGTCCTGTATACCGGGTGTAATCCTCAGTATCTGCTCTTATTCTGTATATATACACTGCACAGTACCACTTCTCCTGTCCTGTATACCGGGTGTAATCCTCAGTATCTGCTCTTATTCTGTATATATATACACTGCACAGTACCACTTCTCCTGTCCTGTATACTGGGTGTAATCCTCAGTATCTGCTCTTATTCTGTATATATATACACTGCACAGTACCACTTCTCCTGTCCTGTATACTGGGTGTAATCCTCAGTATCTGCTCTTATTCTGTATATATATACACTGCACAGTACCACTTCTCCTGTACTGTATACCGGGTGTAATCCTCAGTATCTGCTCTTATTCTGTATATATACACTGCACAGTACCACTTCACCTGTCCTGTATACCGGGTGTAATCCTCAGTATCTGCTCTTATTCTGTATATATATACACTGCACAGTACCACTTCTCCTGTCCTGTATACCGGGTGTAATCCTCAGTATCTGCTCTTATTCTGTATATATATATACACTGCACAGTACCACTTCTCCTGTATACTGGGTGTAATCCTCAGTATCTGCTCTTATTCTGTATATATATACACTGCACAGTACCACTTCTCCTGTCCTGTATGCTGGGTGTAATCCTCCAGTATCTGCTCTTATTCTGTATATGATATACACTGCACAGTACCACTTCTCCTGTCCTGTATACTGGGTGTAATCCTCAGTATCTGCTCTTATTCTGTATATATATACACTGCACAGTACCACTTCTCCTGCCCTGTATACTGGGTGTAATCCTCAGTATCTGCTCTTATTCTGTATATATATACACTGCACAGTACCACTTCTCCTGTCCTGTATACTGGGTGTAATCCTCAGTATCTGCTCTTATTCTGTATATATATACACTGCACAGTACCACTTCTCCTGTCCTGTATACTGGGTGTAATCCTCAGTATCTGCTCTTATTCTGTATATATATACACTGCACAGTACCACTTCTCCTGTCCTGTATACTGGGTGTAATCCTCAGTATCTGCTCTTATTCTGTATATATACACACTGCACAGTACCACTTCTCTGTCCTGTATACCGGGTGTAATCCTCAGTATCTGCTCTTATTCTGTATATATACACTGCACAGTACCACTTCACCTGTCCTGTATACCGGGTGTAATCCTCAGTATCTGCTCTTATTCTGTATATATACACTGCACAGTACCACTTTTCCTGTCCTGTATACCGGGTGTAATCCTCAGTATCTGCTCTTATTCTGTATATATATACACTGCACAGTACCACTTCTCCTGTATACTGGGTGTAATCCTCAGTATCTGCTCTTATTCTGTATATATATACACTGCACAGTACCACTTCTCCTGTCCTGTATGCTGGGTGTAATCCTCCGTATCTGCTCTTATTCTGTATATATATACACTGCACAGTACCACTTCTCCTCTCCTGTATACTGGGTGTAATCCTCAGTATCTGCTCTTATTCTGTATATATATACACTGCACAGTACCACTTCTCCTGTCCTGTATACTGGGTGTAATCCTCAGTATCTGCTCTTATTCTGTATATATATATATACACTGCACAGTACCACTTCTCCTGTATACCGGGTGTAATCCTCAGTATCTGCTCTTATTCTGTATATATATACACTGCACAGTACCACTTCTCCTGTCCTGTATACTGGGTGTAATCCTCAGTATCTGCTCTTATTCTGTATATATATACACTGCACAGTACCACTTCTCCTGTCCTGTATACTGGGTGTAATCCTCAGTATCTGCTCTTATTCTGTATATATATACACTGCACAGTACCACTTCTCCTGTCCTGTATACTGGGTGTAATCCTCAGTATCTGCTCCTATTCTGTATATATATACACTGCACAGTACCACTTCTCCTGTCCTGTATACTGGGTGTAATCCTCAGTATCTGCTCTTATTCTGTATATATATATACACTGCACAGTACCACTTCTTCTGTCCTGTATACTGGGTGTAATCCTCAGTATCTGCTCTTATTCTGTATATATACACTGCACAGTACCACTTCTCCTGTCCTGTATACCGGGTGTAATCCTCAGTATCTGCTCTTATTCTGTATATGTATATACACTGCACAGTACCACTTCTCCTGTCCTGTATACTGGGTGTTATCCTCAGTATCTGCTCTTATTCTGTATATATATACACTGCACAGTACCACTTCTCCTGCCCTGTATACCGGGTGTAATCCTCAGTATCTGCTCTTATTCTGTATATATATACACTGCACAGTACCACTTCTCCTGTATACTGGGTGTAATCCTCAGTATCTGCTCTTATTCTGTATATATATACACTGCACAGTACCACTTCTCCTGTCCTGTATACCGGGTGTAATCCTCCGTATCTGCTCTTATTCTGTATATATACACACTGCACAGTACCACTTCTCCTGACCTGTGTACTGGGTGTAATCCTCAGTATCTGCTCTTATTCTGTATATATACACACTGCACAGTACCACTTCCACTGTCCTGTATACCGGGTGTAATCCTCAGTATCTGCTCTTATTCTGTATATATACACTGCACAGTACCACTTCTCCTGTCCTGTGTACTGGGTGTAATCCTCAGTATCTGCTCTTATTCTGTATATATATACACTGCACAGTACCACTGCTCCTGTCCTGTATACCGGGTGTAATCCTCAGTGTCTGCTCTTATTCTGTATATATATACACTGCACAGTACCACTTCTCCTGTCCTGTATACTGGGTGTAATCCTCAGTATCTGCTCTTATTCTGTATGTACGGACACTGCACAGTACCACTTCTCCTGTCCTGTATACCGAGTGTAATCCTCAGTATCTGCTCTTATTCTGTATATATATACACTGCACAGTACCACTTCTCCTGTATACTGGGTGTAATCCTCAGTATCTGCTCTTATTCTGTATATATATACACTGCACAGTACCACTTCTCCTGTCCTGTATACTGGGTGTAATCCTCAGTGTCTGCTCTTATTCTGTATATATACACTGCACAGTACCACTTCTCCTGTCCTGTATACTGTGTGTAATCCTCAGTATCTGCTCTTATTCTGTATATATACACACTGCACATTACCACTTCTCCTGTCCTGTATACCGGGTGTAATCCTCAGTATCTGCTCTTATTCTGTATATATATACACTGCACAGTACCACTTCTCCTGTCCTGTATACTGGGTGTAATCCTCAGTATCTGCTCTTATTCTGTATATATATACACTGCACAGTACCACTTCTCCTGTCCTGTATACCGGGTGTAATCCTCAGTATCTGCTCTTATTCTGTATATATATACACTGCACAGTACCACTTCTCCTGTCCTGTATACTGGGTGTAATCCTCAGTATCTGCTCTTATTCTGTATATATACACACTGCACAGTACCACTTCTCCTGTCCTGTATACTGGGTGTAATCCTCAGTATCTGCTCTTATTCTGTATATATATACACTGCACAGTACCACTTCTCCCTGTATACTGGGTGTAATCCTCAGTATCTGCTCTTATTCTGTATATATATACACTGCACAGTACCACTTCTCCTGTCCTGTATACCGGGTGTAATCCTCAGTATCTGCTCTTATTCTGTATATATATACACTGCACAGTACCACTTCTCCTGTCCTGTATACTGGGTGTAATCCTCAGTATCTGCTGTTATTCTGTATATATACACTGCACAGTACCACTTCTCCTGTATACTGGGTGTAATCCTCAGTATCTGCTCTTATTCTGTATATATATACACTGCACAGTACCACTTCTCCTGTCCTGTATACCGGGTGTAATCCTCAGTATCTGCTCTTATTCTGTATATATACACTGCACAGTACCACTTCTCCTGTCCTGTATACTGGGTGTAATCCTCAGTATCTGCTCTTATTCTGTATATATATACACTGCACAGTACCACTTCTCCTGTCCTGTATACTGTGTGTAATCCTCAGTATCTGCTCTTATTCTGTATATATACACACTGCACAGTACCACTTCTCCTGTCCTGTATACCGGGTGTAATCCTCGAGTATCTGCTCTTATTCTGTATATATACACTGCACAGTACCACTTCTCCTGTATACTGGGTGTAATCCTCAGTATCTGCTCTTATTCTGTATATATATACACTGCACAGTACCACTTCTCCTGTCCTGTATACCGGGTGTAATCCTCAGTATCTGCTCTTATTCTGTATATATACACTGCACAGTACCACTTCTCCTGTCCTGTATACTGGGTGTAGTCCTCAGTATCTGCTCTTATTCTGTATATATACACTGCACAGTACCACTTCTCCTGTCCTGTATACTGGGTGTAATCCTCAGTATCTGCTCTTATTCTGTATATATATACACTGCACAGTACCACTTCTCCTGTCCTGTATACTGGGTGTAATCCTCAGTATCTGCTCTTCTTCTGTATATATATACACTGCACAGTACCTCTTCTCCTGTCCTGTATACTGGGTGTAATCCTCAGTATCTGCTCTTATTCTGTATATATATACACTGCACAGTACCACTTCTCCTGTCCTGTATACTGGGTGTAATCCTCAGTATCTGCTCTTATTCTGTATATATATATATATATATATACACTGCACAGTACCACTTCTCCTGTATACTGGGTGTAATCCTCACTGTCTGCTATTATTCTGTATACATACACTGCACAGTACCACTTCTCCTGTCCTGTATACTGGGTGTAATCCTCAGTATCTGCTCTTATTCTGTATACATACACTGCACAGTACCACTTCTCCTGTCCTGTATACTGGGTGTAATCCTCAGTATCTGCTCTTATTCTAGCATATATATACACTGCACAATTACCACTTCTCTGTCTGTATACTGGGTGTAATCCTCAGTATCTGCTCTTATTCTGTATTGTATATATATACACTGTACAGTACCACTTCTCCTGTCCTGTATGCCGGGTTGTAATCCTCAGTATCTGCTCTTATTCTGTATACTATCACACTGCACAGTACCACTTCTCCTGTCCTGTATACTGGGTGTAATCCTCCAGTATCTGCTCTTATCCTGTATATATATATATATATACACTGCTACAGTCACCACTTCTCCTGTCCACCTGTATACCGGGTGTCAATCCTCAGTATCTGCTCTTGTTCTGTGTATGTATGCACTGCACAGTGCCCTTCTCCTGTCCTGTATTCTGGGTGTAATCCTCAGTATCTGCCTGTTCATATATATATATATACTCAGTGCCACTTCTCCTGTCCTGTATACTGGGTGTAATCCTCAGTATCTGCTCTTATTCTGTTGTATATATGCACGAGCAGTACCACTTCTCCTGTCCTGCCATGCTGTGTGTAATCCTCAGTGTCTGCTCTTATTCTGTATGTATATACACTGCTGATACCACTTCTCGCAGTGCTGTATACTGAGTGGTGATCCTCAGTATCTGCTCTTATTCTGTATACATATACACTGCACAGTACCACTTCTCACCAATGCTGTATACTGGAGTGTAATCCTCAGTATCTCTGCTCTTATTCTGCATATATATACACTGCACAGTACCACTTCTCCTGTCCTGTACTGGGTGTAATCCTCAGTATCTGCTCTTATTCTGTATATATATACACTGCACAGTACCACTTCTCCTAGCCACCGTATACTGAGTTGTAATCCTCAGTGTCTGCTCTTATTCTGCATATATATACACTGCACAGTACCACCTCTCCTGTCCTGTTTACTGGGTGTAATCCTCAGTATCTGCTCTTATTCTGTATCTCTACATGCACTGCTAGTACCACTTCTCCTGTCCTGTATTCCGGGTGTAATCCTCAAAGTATCTGCTCTTATTCTGTATATATATATATATACACTGCTCAGTGCCACTTCTCTTGTCCTGTATACTGGGTGTAATCCTCAGTACATCTGCTCTTCATTCTGTATATATATACACTGCACAGTTTTCCACTTCTCCTGTCCTGTATACCCGGATTGCAATCCTCAGTATCTGCTCTTATTCTGTATATATATATATATACACTGCACAGTACCACTTCTCTGTCCTGTATACTGGGTGTAATCCTCAGTATCTGCTCTTATTCTGTATATGTGTGATAGCCTGCTCTGGTGACCAGCGGGGAGCTGCGGGTGCTGTTTACTGTGTGCAATCCTCAGGAGTCTACGCTTATTGTGCTATGCATATACACTGCAGTGCCACTTCTCACTGTCCTGCACACTGGGTGTGAAACAGTCCTCTCGGTGATCTGCTCACTCACATCGGGATATATACGTGGCCAAACTGCACAGTTCCACTTCTCAGGTCCTGTATCACCTGGGAGGTGTAGGTCCGCAGTGTCTGCTCTTCACGCTGTACGTGCACACAGCCGCACAGGAGCCTCCTGCTGTCCGGTGTACCGGGTGTCGCAACACCTCCAGTATGCTGAGCTCTTATCCTCCTGGACAGAGACACTGCACAGTACCACTTCTCCTGTCCTGTATGCTGGGTGTAATCCTCAGTATCTGCTCTTATTCTGTATATATATATACTCTGCACAGTACCACTTCTCCTGTCCTGTATACTGGGTGTAATCCTCAGTATCTGCTCTTATTCTGTATATATACACTGCACAGTACCACTTCTCCTGTCCTGTATACTGGGTGTCAATCCTCAGTATCTGCTCTTATTCTGTATATATAAACACTGCACAGTACCACTTCTCCTGTCCTGTATACTGGGTGTAATCCTCAGTATCTGCTCTTATTCTGTATATATATACACTGCACAGTACCACTTCTCCTGTCCTGTATTCTGGGTGTAATCCTCAGTATCTGCTCTTATTCTGTATATATATATATATACACTGCTCAGTACCACTTCTCCTGTATACTGTGTGTAATCCTCAGTATCTGCTCTTATTCTGTATATATATACACTGCACAGTACCACTTCTCCTCTCCTGTATACTGGGTGTAATCCTCAGTATCTGCTCTTATTCTGTATATATATATATATACACTACACAGTACCACTTCTCCTCTCCTGTATACTGGGTGTAATCCTCAGTATCTGCTCTTATTCTGTATATATATATATACACTGCACAGTACCACTTCTCCTGTCCTGTATACTGTGTGTAATCCTCAGTATCTGCTCTTATTCTGTATATATATACACTGCACAGTACCACTTCTCCTGTCCTGTATACTGGGTGTAATCCTCAGTATCTGCTCTTCATTCTGTATATATATACACTGCACAGTACCACTTCTCCTGTCCTGTATACTGGGTGTAATCCTCAGTATCTGCTCTTATTCTGAATATATACACTGCACAGTCCACTTCTCCTGTCCTGTATACTGGGTGTAATCCTCAGTATCTGCTCTTATTCTGCATATATATATATATATATATATATATAGTATATATATATATACACTGCACAGTACCACTTCTCCTGTATACTGGGTGTAATCCTCACTGTCTGCTATTATTCTGTATACATACACTGCACAGTACCACTTCTCCTGTCCTGTATACTGGGTGTAATCCTAAGTATCTGCTCTTATTCTGTATACATACACTGCACAGTACCACTTCTCTTGTCCTGTATACTGGGTGTAATCCTCAGTATCTGCTCTTATTCTGTATATA
>CM065589.1:20942098-21011809 GCA_033119425.1 Bufotes viridis
TATACACTGCACAGTACCACTTCTCCTCTCCTGTATACTGGGTGTAATTCTCAGTATCTGCTCTTATTCTGTATATATATACACTGCACAGTACCACTTCTCCTGTATACCGGGTGTAATCCTCAGTATCTGCTCTTATTCTGTATATATATACTGCACAGTACCACTTCGCCTGTCCTGTATACTGGGTGTAATCCTCAGTATCTGCTCTTATTCTGTATATATACACTGCGCAGTACCACTTCTCCTGTATACTGGGTGTAATCCTCAGTATCTGCTCTTATTCTGTATGTATATACACTGCACAGTACCACTTCACCTGTCCTGTATACTGGGTGTAATTCTCAGTATCTGCTCTTATTCTGTATATATATACTGCACAGTACCACTTCTCCTGTCCTGTATACTGGGTGTAATCCTCATTATCTGCTCTTATTCTGTATATATATACACTGCACAGTACCACTTCTCCTGTCGGGTATACTGGGTGTAATCCTCAGTATCTGCTCTTATTCTGTATATATACACTGCACAGTACCACTTCTCCTGTCCTGTATACCGGGTGTAATCCTCAGTATCTGCTCTTATTCTGTATATATATACACACTGCACAGTACCACTTCTCCTGTCCTGTATACCGGGTGTAATCCTCAGTATCTGCTCTTATTCTGTATATATATACAATGCACAGTACCACTTCTCCTGTCCTGTATACTGGGTGTAATCCTCAGTATCTGCTCTTATTCTGTATATATATATATATATATATATATATATATATATATATATATACACACACTGCACAGTACCACTTCTCCTGTCCTGACAAGGTGAACATGTAGGGTAGGTAGAGGCAGGAAAGAAGTTGTGTCATGGATCTTCAGGTATTGTAACATTATTAATATCATAGTAACATGAGATAATTGATTAGCGCTACCCACCTCCAAAGTCTATATATCAGCAGAAACCAGTTCACCTAGTAAGTATATACAAGTTGTTTTTCAGTTGGATAATAAAACACATAGGGCCAGATTTATCATTAGCCTAAGTCACTTTTCTGGAGTTGAAAAGTCGCAAAAAATTGCGCAAAAAGCCAAATTGCGCAATTTTTTGCGACTTTTGGAGACTTACGCCACTCACTCCAAAACCAAGTTTATGGGCGTTTTGTCGTATGTAAATCACTTGCAAGACAGATTTATTATTGCGACTTTTTAAATAGTCGCAAAAAAGTCGCAAAAAATTGCGCAAACTCACTCCACTCATGACCATGCTTATATTTGACAAAATCACTTTTTTAAAATGGCGACTTTTCCAAAGACAAAGCCAAAATACAACTAGGAACCAGAAATACACCAGATTTATCAACCTCTGAAAGAGCCCATGATAAATTTGACTTGACTCAAATACACATACGCCTTCTTTGAAAGTGGAGTGAACTGCAAGAGTAATGATAAATCTGGCCCATAATTTTGGTCGAAAACAAATCCGAATGGAGAGGTACCAATGTCTAGAGATGTGATCAGTGCAGGGGGTGTGGCTCAGCACTGGATTTGATCCCGTGCTGAGCCACGCCCCCTGCACTGATCACATGACAGTGACGTCACCCCAGGTCCTTCAGCTGTGCAAAAGTTCGGGTTGGTGGCAGCCGCCCCTTATGGATTCCATATGCCGCTATAGTGGAATCCATAACGGGATGCGCGACTTACCACAACCCGAACACCAGACTTTTTTTTAAAGTTCGCTCATCTCTACCAATGTCATCAGAATTAACCCTGAGGTATACATCTTGCATTATAAAATAGCACAAATGCAGCAGAGGCCCCTAAAATGTGTCAATACAACGATAAATCTGCAATTCTAGGCCCAACCATGAATTTTATAAGTCTGAAAGAGAAGATGATACTTAGATGATACAGCCGTGATACTTAGATTGGTCAGCATGGAGAACAATACATAATAATATAGTAACTAGAGTTGAGCGAACACCTGGATGTTCGGGTTCGAGAAGTTCGGCCAAACTTCCCGAAAATGTTCGGGATCGGAACTCGACCCGAACCTCATTGAAGTCAATGGGGACCCGAACTTTTGGGCACTAAAAAGGCTGTAAAATAGTCCAGGAAGGGGCTAGAGGGCCGCAAAAGGCAGCAAAATGTCAGTAAATGCCCTGCAAACAAATGTGGATAGGAAAATAAATTAAATAACATAAATAAAAATTAAGCAATATCAATTGGAGAGAGGTCCCATAGCAGAGAATCAGGCTTCAAGTCACCCACCAATGGAGAAGGTCACTTTCTGTTATTTCGGCCCCAGCACCCAGACAGAGGAGAGAGGTCCCATAGCATAAAATCAGGCTTCATGTCACCCACCAATGGAGAAGGCTACTTTTACTTATTCAGGCCTCAGCACCCAGACAGAGCAGATAGGTCCCACAGCAGAGAATTAGGTGTCATGTCACCCACCACTGGAGAAGGCCACTTCCAGATATTTAGCCCACAGCACCCAGACAGAGGAGAAAGGTCCCATAGCACAGAATCAAGCTTCATATCACCCACCACTGGAGAAGGCCACTTTCAGTTATTTAGGCCCCAGCCCCCAGACAAAGGAGAAAGGTCCCATAGCACAGAATCAAGCTTCATATCACCCACCACTGGAGAAGGCCACTTTCAGTTATTTAGGCCTCAGCACCCAGACAGAGGAGAGAGGTCCCACAGCAAGGAATAAGGCGTCATATCACCCACCACTGGAGAAGGCCACTTTGAGTTATTTAGGCCCCAGCACCAAGACAGAGGAGAGAGGTCCCACAGCAGAAAATCAGGCTTCATGTCACCCACCACTGGAGAAGGCCACTTTCAGTTATTTAGGCCCCAGCACCAAGACAGAGGAGAGAGGTCCCACAGCAGAGAATCAGGCGTCATGTCACCCACCACTGGAGAAGGCCACTTTCAGTTATTTAGGCCCCAGCACCCAGACCGAGGAGAGAGGTCCCACAGCAAGGAATAAGGCGTCATATCACCCACAACTGGAGAAGGCCACTTCCAGATATTTAGGCCTCAGCACCCAGACAGAGGAGAGAGGTCCCACAGCAAGGAATAAGGCGTCATATCACCCACAACTGGAGAAGGCCACTTCCAGATATTTAGCCCACGGCACCCAGACAGAGGAGAGAGGTCGCATGGCAGAGGTTCAGGCTTCATGTCACCCACCATTGTAACGGGCCACTTTCAGTTATTTAGGCCCCGGCGCCCAGATTGAGGAGAGGTTCATTCAACTTTGGGTTGCACCGCAAGATCATGGTAAAGTTAAAAAAATGAGGATTCAATAAAGAAGTGCCCCGGAGTAGAAGCATACATGATACATGGTTGAGGGGAGGCAGTTATAAATGTCTATTCTGCACAAGGGAGGCACAGGTCCTGTGGGATCCATGCCTGGTTCATTTTTATGAACGTCAGCTTATCCACGTTGGCTGTGGACAGGCGGCTGCGTTTGTCAGTAATGACGGCCCCTGCCGTGCTGAATACACGTTCAGACAAAACGCTGGCTGCCGGGCAGGCCAGTACCTCAAAGGCATAAAATGCTAACTCTGGCCACATGGACAATTTGGAGACCCAGAAGTTGAATGGGGCCGAACCATCAGTCAGTACGCGGAGGGTGTGCAGACGTACTGTTCAACCATGTTAGTGAAATGCTGCCTCCTGCTAACACGTTCCGTATCAGGTGGTGGTGCAGTTAGCTGTGGCGTGGAGACAAAACTTTTCCACATTTCTGCCATGCTAACCCTGCCCTCAGAGGAGCTGGCCGTGACACTGCTGCATTGGCGACCTCTTGCTCCTCCTCTGCCTTCGCCTTGGGCTTCCACCTGTTCCCCTGTGACATTTGGGAATGCTTTCAGGAGCGCGTCTACCAGCGTGCGCTTGTACTCGCGCATCTTCCTATCACGCTCCAGTGCAGGAAGTAAGGTGGGCACATTGTCTTTGTACCGGGGATCCAGCAGGGTGGCAACCCAGTAGTCCGCACACGTTAAAATGTGGGCAACTCTGCTGACGTTGCGCAGGCACTGCAGCATGCAGTCGCTCATGTGTGCCAGGCTCCCAGAGGTAAGGACAAGCTGTCCTCTGTGGGATGCGTATCGTCATCGTCCTCCGTATCCCCCAGCCACGCACCAGTGATGGGCCTGAGCTGTGTCGGGTGCCACCCCCTGTGAACCTGCTTCATCCTCATCCTCCTACACGTCCTCCAGTAGTGGGCCCTGGCTGGCCACATTTGTACCTGGCCTCTGCTGTTGCAAAAACCTCCCTCTGAGCCACTTCTAACAGACTGGCCTGAAAGTGCTAAAAATGACCCCTCATCCTCCTCCTGGGCCACCTCCTCTTCCATCATCGCCCTAAGCGTTTTCTCAAGGAGACATAGAAGTGGTATTGTAACGCTGATAACGGTGTCATCGCCGCTGGCCATGTTGGTGGAGTACTCGAAACAGCGCAACAGGGCACACAGGTCTCGCATGGAGGCCCAATCATTGGTGGTAAAGTGATGCTGTTCCGCAGTGTGACTGACGCGTGCGTGCTGCAGCTGAAACTCCACTATGGCCTGCTGCCGCTCGCACAGTCTCTCCAGCATGTGCAAGGTGGAGTTCCACCTGGTGGGCACGTCGCATATGAAGCGGTGAGCGGGAAGGCCGAAGTTCCGTTGTAGCGCAGACAGGCGAGCAGCGGCAGGATGTGAACACCGGAAGTGCGCACAGACGGCCCGCACTTTATGCAGCAGCTCTGACATGTCGGGGTAGTTGTGAATGAACTTCTGCACCACCAAATTCAGCACATGCGCCAGGCTTTCGCCCATTATCGCACACCATCAGGCCGGGCTCAAGGCCCACCGGCAGAAACCACTCGTCAGTCTGTTGTTCAATACCCCGCCACAACTCCTGCGCGGTGTGGGGCCTGTCCCCCAAACATATGAGTTTCAGAATGGCCTGTTGACGTTTACCCGGGCTGTTCTGAAGTTGGTGGTGAAGGTTTGTGGCTGACCGGATGAGCAGGTGGAAGCAGAGGAGGCGGAAGCCGAGGAGAAGGCTACAGGAGGCAAAGAATGATGCCCTGCGATCCTTAGCGGCAAAGGACGTGCGCCAAGGAACTCTTCGCCTGGGGCCCAGCCGCCACTACATTTACCCAGTGTGCAGTTAGGGAGATATAGCGTCCCTGGCCGTGCTTACTGGTCCACGTATCTGTGGTTAGGTGGACCTTGCCACAGATGGCGTTGCGCAGTGCACACTTGATGTTATTGGATACTTGGTTATGCACGAAAGGCACGGCTGTCTTGGTGAAGTAGTGGCGCCTTGGAACAACATACTGTGGGACAGCCATGGACATTAGCTGTTTGAAGTTGTCTGTGTCCACCAGCCTGAATGACAGCATTTCAAAGGCCAGTAGTTTAGAAATGCTGGCATTCAGGCCCAGGGCTCGAGGGTGGCTAGGTGGGAATTTACGCTTTCTCTCCAAGGTTTGTGAGATGGAGAGCTGAACGCTGACATGTGACATGGTGGAGATGCTTGGTGACGCAGGTGGTGGTGTCGCTGGCACATCCTCTGTTTGGTGGGCGGCAGGTGGCAACATTCCTCCCGAGGCGGAGATAGACGAGGCTGCAAATCATAATGAAGTCATTATCATGGGGGACTTCAACTACCCAGAGATAGACTGGGAAACTGAAAGCTGTACATCCCAAAAGGAAACAGGTTCTTGGCAATAGCCAAAGACAATTACCTTTCCCAACTGGTTCAGGACCCAACTAGAGGGACGGCCATACTGGACTTAGTATTAACCAATAGACCTGATAGAACAACAGACGTGCAGGTCGGGGGACACCTGGGAAATAGTGACCATAAAGTAATAACCTTCCAATTATCCTTCAAACGAGAGTTTCTAAAGGGAGGAACAAGAATACCGGACTTCAAAAAAGCAAAATTTAGCCAACAAAGAGAGTCCATAGGCCTAACTAGCTGGGACAAAGTCCTCAAAAATAATAATAATACAACCATAAAATGGGAGATTTTTAAAAGCATTGTAACATCTAATTGTGAGAGGTACATACCTTATAGGAATAAAAGGCTAAGGAACAATAAGAAACCCATGTGGATAAATAGAACCGTAAAGAAAGCAATAAATGACAGAAAGAAAGCATATAAATCACTAAAACAGGAGGGGAGTGAGGAAGCACTGATAAACTATAAGGAAAAAAATAGAATATGTAAAAACGAATAAAATTTGCCAAACTAGAGACCGAGAGATTAATTGCCAAAGAGAGTAAAACTAACCCTAAAATGTTCTTCAATTATATAAATAGTACAAAATATAAATCTGAAGGAGTCGGCCCTCTACATAGCAATGAGGGGGTGTTGCAGAGAGCGACGAGGATAAAGCAAAACTATTAAATATTTTTTCTCCACTATATTCACTGAGGAAAATAAACTGTCAGATGAAATGCAGAATGTAAAAGTAAATTCCCCTTTAAAAGTGCCCTGTCTGACCCAGGAAGAAGTACAACAGCCACTTAAAAAGATTAAAATAGACAAATCGCCAGGACCGGATGGCATACACCCCGTATCCTAAGGGAATTAAGTGATGTCCTAGCAAGACCCTTATTTCTGATATTTACGGACTCTATACTGACAGGGAATGTTCCACAGGATTGGCGCATAGCAAATGTGGTGTCAATATTCAAAAAGGGTCCAAAAACAGAGCCTGGAAATTATAGGCCGGTAAGTTTAACATCTGTTGTGGGAAACTGTTTGAAGGTTTTCTGAGAGATGCTATCTTGGAGTATCTCAATGAAAATAAGCAAATAACGCCATATCAGCATGGCTTCATGAGGGATCGGTCATGCCAAACAAATTTAATCAGTTTCTATGAGGTGGTAAGTTCTAGACTTGACAGCGGCGAATCAATGGATGTCGTATATCTGGACTTCTCCAAAGCATTTGACACCGTACCTCATAAAAGGTTAGTATATAAAATGAGGATGCTCGGACTGGGAGAAAATGTCTGTATGTGGGTAAGTAACTGGCTGAGTGACAGAAAACAGAGGGTGGTAATTAACGGTACACACTCAGATTGGGTCACTGTCACTAGTGGGAGTACCTCAGGGTCAGTAATGGAGGGGTCACTGTCACTAGTGGGGTACCTCAGGGGTCAGTATTGGGCCCTATTCTGTTCAATATATTTATTAATGATCTTGTAGAAGGCCTGCACAGTAAAATATCTATTTTTGCAGATGACACTAAACTGTGTAAAGTAATTAACACTGAAGAGGACAGTTTTCTGCTACAGAGGGATCTGGATAGATTGGAGGCTTGGGCAGAGAAATGGCAGATGAGGTTTAACACTGACAAATGTAAAGTTATGCACATGGGAAGGAATAATGCAAGTCACCCGTACATATTAAATGGTAAAACACTTGGTAACACTGACATGGAAAAGGATCTAGGAATTTTAATAAACAGTAAATTAAGCTGCAAAAACCAGCGCCAGGCAGCTGCCGCCAAGGCCAATAAGATAATGGGTTGCATCAAAGGGGCATAGACGCCCGTGATGAGAACATAGTCCTACCACTTTACAAATCACTAGTCAGACCACACATGGAGTACAGTGTACAGTTCTGGGCTCCTGTGAACAAGGCAGACATAGCAGAGCTAGAGAGGGTTCAGAGGAGGGCAACTAAAGTAATAACTGGAATGGGGCAACTACAGTACCCTGAAAGATTATCAAAATTAGGGTTATTCACTTTAGAAAAAGACGACTGAGGGAGATCTAATAACTATGTATAAATATATCAGGGGTCAGTACAGAGATCACTCCCATCATCTATTTATCCCCAGGACTGTGACGAGGGGACATCCTCTGCGTCTGGAGGAAAGAAGGTTTGTACACAAACATAGAAAAGGATTCTTCACTGTAAGAGCAGTGAGACTATGGACTCTTTACTGTAAGAGCAGAGAGACTATGGACTCTATACTGTAAGAGCAGTGAGACTATGGACTCTATACTGTAAGAGCAGTGAGACTATGGACTCTTTACTGTAAGAGCAGTGAGACTATGGACTCTTTACTGTAAGAGCAGTGAGACTATGGACTTCTTACTGTAAGAGCAGTGAGACTATGGACTCTTTACTGTAAGAGCAGTGAGACTATGGACTCTTTACTGTAAGAGCAGTGAGACTATGGACTCTTTACTGTAAGAGCAGTGAGACTATGGACTCTTTACTGTAAGAGCGGTGAGACTATGGACTCTATACTGTAAGAGCGGTGAGACTATGTACTCTTTACTGTAAGAGCAGTGAGACTATGGACTCTATACTGTAAGAGCAGTGAGACTATGGACTCTATACTGTAAGAGCAGTGAGACTATGGACTCTATACTGTAAGAGCAGTGAGACTATGGACTCTATACTGTAAGAGCAGTGAGACTATGGACTCTATACTGTAAGAGCAGTGAGACTATGGACTCTATACTGTAAGAGCAGTGAGACTATGGACTCTATACTGTAAGAGCAGTGAGACTATGGGCTCTTTACTGTAAGAGCAGTGAGACTATGGACTCTATACTGTAAGAGCAGTGAGACTATGGACTCTTTACTGTAAGAGCAGTGAGACTATGGGCTCTTTACAGTAAGAGCAGTGAGACTATGGACTCTATACTGTAAGAGCAGTGAGACTATGGACTCTATACTGTAAGAGCAGTGAGACTATGGACTCTATACTGTAAGAGCAGTGAGACTATGGACTCTATACTGTAAGAGCAGTGAGACTATGGACTCTTTACTGTAAGAGTAGTGAGACTATGGACTCTATACTGTAAGAGCAGTGAGACTATGGAACTCTCTGCCTGAGGAGGTGGTGATGGTGAGTACAATAAAGGAATTCAAGAGGGGACTGGATGTATTTCTGGAGTGTAAGAACATTACAGGTTATAGCTACTAGAGATGGGTCGTTGATCCAGGGAGTTATTCTGACTGCCTGATTGGAGTCGGGAAGGAATTTTTTCCCTTAAGTGGGGAGAATTGGCTTCTGCCTCACAGGGTTTTTTGCCTTCCTCTGGATCAACTTGTAGGAAACAGGCCGAACTGGATGGACAAATGTCTTTTTTCGGTCTTAAATACTATGTTACTATGTTACTCCACTGCAGTTCATGCTTTGCATGTAGATGCCTGGTCATGCAGGTTGTGCTAAGGTTCAGAACGTTAATGCCTCGCTTCAGGCTCTGATGGCACAGCGTGCAAACCACTCGGGTCTTGTCGTCAGCACATTATTTGAAGAAGTGCCATGCCAGGGAACTCCTTGAAGCCTCCTTTGGGGTGCTCTGTCCCTGGTGGCGGTGGCCAGTAGCAGGTGAACTCTCTTGGCGGCGGCTGTTCTGCTTTTGCCCCCTGCTCCCTCTTTTGCTACGCTGTTGGCTCGGTCTCACCACTGCCTCTTCCTCTGAACTATGAAAGTCAGTGGCACGACCTTCATTCCATGTGGGGTCTAGGACCTCATCGTCCCCTGCATCGTCTTCCACACAGTCTTCCTCCCTGACCTCCTGTTCGGTCTGCACACTGCAGAAAGACGCAGCAGTTGGCACTTGTTTTTCGTCATCATCGAGACGTGCGGACTCCGATGAGGTGGTATTCCCATGTCCTCATCATCAGGAAACATCAGTGGTTGGGCATCAGTGCATTCTATGTCTTCCACCACTGGGGAAGGGCTAGGTGGATTCCCTTGGGAAACCCTGCCAGCAGAGTCTTCAAACAGCATAAGAGACTGCTGCATAACTTGAGGCTCAGACAGTTTCCCTGATATGCATGGGGGTGATGTGACAGACTGATGGGCTTGGTTTTCAGGTGCCACCTGTGCGCTTTCTGCAGAAGACTGGGTGGGAGATAATGTTGTGAACATGCTGGATCCACTGTCGCCCACCCAATTGACTAGCGCCTGTACCTGCTCAGGCCTTACCATCCTTAGAACGGCATTGGGCCCCACCAAATATCGCTGTAAATTCGGGCGGGTACTGGGACCTGAGGTAGTTGGTTCACTAGGATGTGTGGCTGTGGCAGAATGGTCACGTCCTCTCCCAGCACCAGAGGGTCCACTGACACCACCGCGTCCGCGTCCCTTACTAGATGTTTTCCTCATTGTTACCGTTCACCAAGCACCACAATAAGGAAAAAAATATTTGGCCCAATGTATTGATTTCAGATTCAGGCCTTTTTTTACAGGCACCTAACACTATCTGCCTATTTGTTTATGTAGCGTATTACACTAATCCAGGCACAGCAGGAACCACTGATTTAGGGGAATATCTATTGTAGGGCTAGTATTTAGGCCCTGGATGAAAGGTATCCTTTTACAGACAGATTTCAAATAGGCCTGCAACTGCTGGAACACTAGATTTATGGAATGGCTATTTTAGCAATTAAATTTCACCACAGACAGAAATATACCCTTTTACGGACAGATTTAAACAAGGCCTGCAACAACTGGAACACTAGATTTATGGAATTGCTATTTTAGCAATTAAATTTCACCACAGACAGAAATATACCCTTTTACGGACAGATTTAAAATAGGCCTGCAACTGCTGGAACACCAGATTTAGAGAATTGTTATTTCAGCTATTAAATTTCACCACAGAAAGAAATATACCCTTTTACGGACAGATTTCAAATAGGCCTGCAACTGCTAGAACACTAGATTTATGGAATTGCTATTTTAGCAATTAAATTTCACCACAGAAAGAAATATACTCTTTTACGGACAGATGTATACTAGGCCTGAAACAACTGGAACACTAGATTTATGGAATTGCTATTTTAGCAATTAAATTTCACCACAGAAGGAAATATTCCCTTTTACGGACAGATTTAAACTAGGCCTGCAACAACTGGAACACCAGATTTACTGTATTTTTATTTTTGGAACTGTATTTCACCACAGAACAAAATCTATCCTTTGACGGACACTAGGGAAATTATCCAGTCACCGCTGGAACACCAGATTCTGGAAATTGCTATTTGTGCAATTAAATTTCACCCCAGAAAAAAAATCTATCCTTTGCCAGACAGCAGACAGTATTACACTTGGCTAGCCACAGCTGGAACACCAGATTCAGGGATTGCTTTTTGGTAATTAAATTTCAACCCCAGAAAAAATATATATATTTTGGCTGACGGTTTTACACTTGGCTAGCCTAGCTGAAACACCAGATTCAGGGGATTGCTATTTAAGTAAATTTCAGTTTAACCCCTCAATAATATATAGAAAAATATTTCCTGAGTTACTAGGGGTGACAAAATAAGCACAGCCAAGCCCCTGATGTAGGATATAGCAAGAAAAAAACCCTACTATTGAGGGATTCATGGACTTTGTGGCAGCTTGTGCTGGCGCACCACAAGACACAAAATAGCCGCCGCCGATCACCACAGAAAAAAGTGACAGAAAAACGGTCTGCCAAGCCTAAAAACAGTGAGCAATTCACTAGCAGTAGTTGAATGATTCACAGCTGTAGATCTTTCACTTCATTAAGTGTTTTTGATGAGTTAATCCCTGCCTATCTCGCCCTAACTCAGCAGCTGCATCCTATCCCTACACTAATCAGAGCAGATTGATGTGCGGCGCTCCGTGATTCCAGCTTAAATAGAGCCTGGGTCACATGCTGCACTTGGCCAATCACAGCCATGCCAATAGTCGGCATGGCTGAGACGGCCTCTTAGGGCAAGTAGTATGACGCATGTTGATTGGCTGCTTTGCAGGCTTTCAAAATGCGCCATAGAAATCTCCGAACATGAACCCGAACTTTTACGAAAATGTTCGGGTTCGGGTCAGTGTCACGAACACCCCAAAATTCGGTACGAACCCGAACTATGCTCGAACTGTTCGCTCAACACTAATAGTAACACAACTGCAAGCCCTAAATGTTTTTCTCCACACATCTTCATGTAGGCACTGTATATCCGTCATATTATACCCAAGGTATTTGACTTCTGCAGAGTGTTAGTAAGTTGCCATGTGCTGCGAGATATACAGCATGCATAAATAAAACATTATAACGACGCTGACGAATTCTAGCAACAGCCACATTACAGCCCAATCGGAGTCAAACATTTATTTTACTACTTGTATATAGCCTACAAATTCTGCAGCGCTGTCCAGACATTCTCATCACTTCTATATCACTGATATATTCCACAGCGCTGTCCAGACATTCTCATCACTTCTATATCACTGATATATTCCACAGCGCTGTCCAGACATTCTCATCACTTCTATATCACTGACGTATTCCACAGCGCTGTACAGACATTCCCATTAGTTATATATCATTGACATATTCAAAGCACTGTACAGACATTCTCATCACTGATATATTCCACAGCACTGTACAGACATTCCCATCAGTTATATATCATTGACATATTTAAAGCGCTGTACAGACAGACATTCTCATCACTTATGTATCACTGACATATTCCACAGCACTGTACAGGCATTCTCATCACTTATGTATCACTAACATATATCACAGTAGGGCTGAAACGATTACTCGATTGAATCGAGTAATTAGACACAAAAAAATCCTCGAGGCAAATTGTGCTTCGAGGATTCGTCGGTGTCATGTGACCATGGAGTGGGAGTGAAGAGCTTGCTATTACTCATGGCTCTGTGGTTACCCACCGTCCCGCACCAACTGTACTGTCGCATTATCAGGTCATAGTGCACGTAAGCGCGCACTATGACCCGATGCTGTGTGATGTTAGGACGACAGTGCAGCGCGCAGAGGAGATGATGAGCTGTGGAGCGCCACCTCTACAGGAAAGGTAAGTACTGGCGCTGGGGACATGGCTAGGAGGAGGCTAGGGGGGCCACTGATGGAATTGGGGAGGGGGGGCTGATGAGTTTTTTTAAAGAAAAACATTCTTTTAATTAGTTTTTTGTTATTAGAGTACTCGATTAATCGTTGGATTAATCGATAGACTACTCGATTACAAAAATAGTCGATAGCTGCAGCCCTATTCCACAGCGCTGTACAGACATTCTCATCACTTATATATCGCTGACATATTCCACAGCTCTGTACAGACATTCTCATCACTTGTACAACACTGATATATTCCACAGCTCTGTACAGACATTCTCATCACTTGTACAACACTGATATATTCCACAGTGCTGTACAGACATTATCATTACTCACTGTCCCCACAGGTGCTTAGAATCTAACTTCCCTATGTCTTTGGAGTGTTGGAGGACACTGGAATACACGCAAACACAATGAAAACATACAAACTCCATGCAGATGTTATCCTTGGTCACATTTGAACTTAGGAGCGCTGCAAGGCACCAGTGCTAACCACTGAACCAACATGCTGCCATTCATTGAGCAGTAATGGACTTATGTGTTGTTGCCAGGCTTCAGAAGACACAGCAGGTCCTACATGGAGCTAAACACATGCTACATTTCTTCAATCGGAAATCAAAATGGCTTCTCTCCAGAGTGAATTTTCTGATGTTTAACAAGATTTGACTGAGTTGTAAAACTTTTCTCACATTCTGAACACGAAAATGGCTTCTCTCCTGTGTGGCTTCTTAGATGTTCCACAAGATTTGATTTTTGAGGAAAACATTTCCCACATTCAGGGCATGAATACGGTTTGTCTCCTGTGTGAATTCTCAGATGTCTAACAAGAGCTGATTTATGGTTAAAACATCTTCCACACTCAGAGCATGAAAATGGTTTTGCCCCTGAGTGAACACTCTGATGTTTGACTAGCCCCGATTTCTGGCTGAAACATCTCCCACATTCTGAACATGAAAACGGCTTTTCACCTGTGTGAACTCTTTGATGTTCAACAAGATTTGATTTAATGCCGTAACGCTTCCCGCATTCTGAGCATGAAAATGGCTTCTCCCGGTGTGAATTCGCTGATGTCTGACAAGATCTGATTTCTGTTTAAAACATTTGCCACATTCTAAACATGGAAATGGCTTCTCACCTGTGTGAACTGTCTCATGTGTAATAAGGTTGGATTTTTAATAAAACATTTTCCACACTCTGAACATGAATACGGCTTCTCTCCTGTGTGAATTCTCTTATGTGTAATAAGATTAGATTTTTTATGAAGCATTTCCCACATTCAGGACAAGAAAAAGGTTTCTCCCCTGAGTGACTTCGCTCATGTGCAACAAGAGTTGATTCATCAGTAAAACATTTCCCACATAGTGAACATGAAAATGGCTTCTCTTCTGTGCAAGCTCTTTGATTTTCAACTCCATTTTCGTGACTATTTTCCTTAACCATCTGTGGTAGATCAAACAGTGGATCCGGTTTAAAAGGAGCAGATGATAGATCTTTGCTGTGAAAGGCTGAGGATATATCTGGGATAAAAGCAGGCTCTTCATATGTACCATGTATAAAACCACAACCATCTTCTATCAGATGTTCTCCTGAGCTCCTGGAATAGCCATCTGCCAAGAAAAAAACTAATAGCATTATTCTGAATAATAACACCTTTACAATATGATGATGAGCTTTTATAACATTAATGAATAAATGCTTTTACTTCATCCAACCTCTGAACCTGCGATTCAGAATATCTGAAATACATTAAAAGGGTTGTGAACTTTTGGGGGGAGGGTTGACAAACTCCCTCTCCTGGGCAGACCTGCAAAGGAAAGCAAACTTCCCTGCTTCCTGTCTCCATTGCTCCACAGCCTTGGCTGCTTCGCTGGGCCCTCTGGATCTAAACTTCCTATATGATGCAGGCAATCACTGGCTGCAGCACTGATCTACTCCCCTTGCATCATAAAGAATCATGTGAGGACTGGCTGCAGCACTGATCTACTCCGCTTGCATCATAAAGAATCATGTGAGGACTGGCTGCAGCACTGATCTACTCCCTTGCATCATAAAGAATCATGTGAGGACTGGCTGCCGCAGTCAGACATGAAGTTTACATCCAGAGAGCCCAACAAAGCAGCCAAGGCCATGGAGAGAAGGGGCAAATGCCAGCAGGGCCGGTGCAAGGATTTTTGCCGCCCTAGGCAAAAGAAAAGTTTGCCTCCCATGTGACATCACAATGCTCCACCCACATAATCTGCCATACTAACGCCAGTGCTGCAGTGCCGCCGTGTTTACATTAAAAAGCCTCCAGGGACAGGCCATGGAAAACCAGAGCCACTACATTAAGCTGCAGTGGTTCTGGGGACTATAGTGTCCCTTTAATTTGAGGTAAATTAGAGACTAGTGCCACGAATAATATACTAGATTGCCTACCTACACCCAGAGAAGGATGATGATGGCTCTAGCTGCAGTCTGGCTCCACTGGTCTGGTGTAGAACAGGCTCTCTGGAGGCTGTTTGTAACTGTCACAAAAATCAGTGTTCTGGGTGAACGGGAAGCAGCTCCATTTTTTGGGGCCCTTTACACAGCTCAAGGTCTGGGCCCCAGAGCCTGACGGTGAGTATGCCCATAAGGCCCACCCATAAGTCCACCTACATGTTCCACCCATGAGAAGTGTGTAGGGGATGTGCTATGTGTTGCTGTAAAGAATCTAAAGTGTGTGCTTATGGAATGTACAGTCGTGGCCAAAAGTTTTGAGAATGACACAAATATTAGTTTTCACACAGTTTGCTGCTGAACTGCTTTTAGATCTTTGTTTCAGTTGTTTCTGTGATGTAGTGAAATATAATTACTCGCACTTCATGCGTTTCAAAGGCTTTTATCGACAATTACATGACATTTATGCAGTGAGTCAGTATTTGCAGTGTTGACCCTTCTTTTTCAGGACCTCTGCAATTCAACTGGGCATGCTCTCAATCCACTTCTGGGCCAATTCCTGACTGATAGCAACCTATTCTTTCATAATCACTTCTTGAAGTTTGTCCGAATTAGTGGGTTTTTGTTTCTCCACCCGCCTCTTGAGGATTGACCACAAGTTCTCAATGGGATTAGGATCTGGGGAGTTTCCAGGCCATGGGTCCAAAATGTCAACGTTTTAGTCCCCGAGCCACTTAGTTATCACTTTTGCCTTATGGCATGGTGCTCCATCGTGCTGGAAAATGCATTGTTCTTCACCAAACTGTTGTTGGATTGTTGGAAGAAGTTGCTGTTGGAGGGGGTTTTGGTTCCATTCTTTATTCATAGCTGGGTTTTTGGGCAAAATTGTGAGTGAGCCCACTCCCTTGGATGAGAAGCAACCCCACACATGAATGGTCTCAGGATGCTTTACTGTTGGCATGACACAGGACTGATGGCAGCGCTCACCTTTTCTTCTCCGGACAAGCCTTTTTCTAGATGCCCCAAACAATCGGAAAGAGGCTTCATCGGAGAATATGACTTTGCCCCAGTCTTCAGCAGTCCATTCACCATACTTTCTGCAGAAGATCAATCTGTCCCTGATGGTTTTTTTGGAGAGAAGTGGCTAATTTGCTGCCCTTTTTGACACCAGGCATCTTCCAAAAGTCTTCTCCTCACTGTGCATGCAGATGCGCTCACACCTGCCTGCTGCCATTCCTGAGCAAGCTCTGCACTGGTGGCACTCCGATCCCGCAGCTGAATCCTCTTTAGGAGACGATCCTGGCGCTTGCTGGACTTTCTTGGACGCCCTGAAGCCTTCTTAACAAGAATTGAACCTCTTTCCTTGAAGTTCTTGATGATCCTATAAATTGTTGATTGAGGTGCAATCTTAGTAGCCACAATATCCTTGCCTGTGAAGCCATTTTTATGCAACGCAATGATGGCTGCACACATTTCTTTGCAGGTCACCATGCTTAACAATAGAAGACTAATGATTTTAAGCATCACCCTCCATTTAACATGTCAAGTCTGCCATTTTAACCCAATCAGCCTGACATAATGATCTCCAGCCTTGTGCTCGTCAACATTCTCACCTGAGTTAACAAGACGATTACTGAAATGATCTCAGCAGGTCCTTTAATGACAGCAATGAAATGCAGTGGAAAGGTTTTTTTAGATTAAGTTAATTTTCATGGCAAAGAAGGACTATGCAATTCATCTGATCGCTCTCCATAACATTCTGGAGGATATGCAAATTGCTATTATAAAAACCTAAGCAGCAACTTTTACAATTTCCAATATTTATGTATTTCTCAAAACTTTTGGCCACGACTGTAGTGTATAGGGATACCAGTCTGTGTAGGTGATATGTGTAGGTGATGCAGTGTGTGTGTGTAATGGATGTATTGTGTGTTTCTGAATGTGTGTACGGAATGCGTTGTGTGAATCTGTGTTTGACCACAAGTTGCAAGGTGTGTTTCTGTGTATGTAAGGGATGCAGTGTGTGTCTGTAAGGGGTGCATTAAGTGTGTGTAAGAGATGCATTGTGTTTCAGTGTGTGTAAGGGATGCATTGTGTGTTTCTGTGTATGTGTGCAAGGGGTGCATTGTCTTTGTGTGTAAGGGTTGCAGTGTGTGTGTGATGGATGCCACTCTCATCCCCCTAATGTATGGATGTGATACACTGTGGTAATGGAAGACTGCATGGTTAGAGGCTGGATGTTATACACTGTGGTAATGGAAGACTGCATGGTTATAGTATGGATGTTATACACCTGTGGTAATGGTAGACTGCATGGCTAGAGGCTGGATGTTATACACCTGTGGTAATGGTAGACTGCATGGCTAGAGGCTGGATGTTATACACCTGTGGTAATGGTAGACTGCATGGCTAGAGGCTGGATGTTATACACTGTGGTAATGGCAGACTGCATGGCTAGAGGCTGGATGTTATAAGCTGTGGTAATGGTAGACTGTATGGCTAGAGGTTGGATGTTTTACCCTGTGGTAATGGTAGACTACATGGCTAGAGGCTGGATGTTATACACTGTGGTAATGGTAGACTGCATGGCTAGAGGCTAGATGTTATACCCTGTGGTAATGGTAGACTGTATGGCTAAAGTATGGATGTGATACACTGTGGTAATGGTAGACTGCATGGTTAGAGGCTGGACGTTATACGTTGTGGTAATGGAAGACTGCATGGTTATAGTGTGGATGTTATACCCTGTGGTAATGGTAGACTACATGGCTAGAGGCTGGATGTTATACCCTGTGGTAATGGTAGGCTGCATGGCTAGAGGCTGGATGTTATACACTGTGGTAATGGTATACTGCATGGCTAGAGGCTGGATGTTATACACTGTGGTAATGGTAGACTGCATGGCTAGAGGCTGGATGTTATACACTGTGGTAATGGTAGACTGCATGGATAGAGGCTGGATGTTATACACTGTGGTAATGGTAGACTGCATGGCTAGAGGCTGGATGTTATACACTGTGGTAATGGTAGACTGCATGGCTAGAGGCTGGATGTTATACACTGAGGTAATGGTAGACTACATGGCTAGAGGCTGGATGTTATACCCTGTGGTAATGGTAGGCTGCATGGCTAGAGGCTGGATGTTATACACTGTGGTAATGGTAGACTGTACGGCTTGAGGCTGGATTTTCTACACCTTTGGAAGTTCGACTTGAAAGAAATTTCTGAATTTAATGAAAAAAGCATGTGGTCCATTACTTTTCTAAATATATTGTTTGTGGTCGAGGCTGACTAGAATAGAGATTCCTACCTAACTAAATACTTATATATGCGGTTTGATTTGTGCCGTAACCGCCCGACGAAGGGATGACTGAAGGAGGCCAAAAGAGACAACATATCATGAAAACTTTATTACGTCCCACTTACAATACCAGGTTCTGAAAAGTTAGAGACATTTCCACATTTGGATGAGGTATGTATCTGTTAAAGCAAGATGATCACCAATGTCCTAATTTCCTGATAACATGGGCTGGAACTTGATTTTTGAAGCTGCGGAGGCTGCCCCGATCCGAAAGGAGTGACCCGAAATGGAAGCTGGGTCTATACCTATGTTGGCGGCTAATGTACGTATATGGGACACAAACTGAGTAGTGGTGAGATGGCCAGAATTAAACGGTAGTAACCAGCTGTCAGGTGTCTTCATGATTGAACTCTGAAGCAACTGGCGAAGCACTTGAACGGGACACCATCGATGAGAAATGGGGTAGTAAACCACTTGGATTGGTGGACCGGACTGAAACGTTTTGGTAGATGGAAGCGAGAGAATGAAATTTCCCCTGTTTGCTTTGAGTTGACCGCTGAAGTGAATTCGCCCGGTCTGAGAAACCCATAGAAGGCTAGGTACATTGCAGCCTTGATCACTAGACTCTGTTGACTCCCCAAAGGGTTTCTGTCCAGTGTGTCAGACAGGTTGGAGGACATCTGACCGGAGATGGCCTGCCGGCCGGGACGTCTCCCTTGGTTACATTTCTCAAGTCCCCTGAGTGTGGCTTTAATCACGTGGATGGAGAGAATGGACTGAGCTTCTGGGTGACTAGAGGCCCGGAAATGCTGAATTCCGGCCAAGTATGATTTGACAGTGGAATGAGCCAACTTAAGATCTGAGTGACAATAGCCGATAAAAGCTAGTATGTAATTAGTGAAATCAAGACTGCCTTGTGGAAACTTGTCTTGAAACTTGAGGAATGTCTTCCATCCAGTGTGGTATGCTCTGGTCGTGTTGGGAGACAGGGACTTGTCTAAAAGTGAGCGGCTGTAAGTAGATGAGGAATTAAGGCATGACCAGCGACGGGAGCGGAGGGACAGTGCCACCGGTTTCATCCGCGTCGGGAAATACCTGTGATAGAAGGCCAAAATTTGCTCTGGACAGGGCATCAGCTGCGACATTCTTCTCCCGGGGATATGTGTGCACGTGAACCTAAATTGGTGCTGCAAAGATAACATGACAAGGCGTCTAACGAAACCCCATAACCAGGGTGGATTTTGACAGACCATTGTTCAGGATCTCAGTGACAGCTGCATTGTCTGAGACAAATAAAACCATGTGACCGGTCCACTCGTGGCCCCATGCGTGGGCGGCTGCAACTATGGAATAGATTTCAAATGCAGCTGAGGACTGAAAAAACCCTGGCAATGCCTTGACATCGCCGGACCAAAGGTCTGCCAGCCAATGTGTGCCAAAAATAGCAGCAAACCCAGCACTGGAAGCAGCATAGGAAAATATGACCGGAGAACTGTTAGATACTTTGTGGATAAACAGAGATATGCCATTCCAGTCATTGAGAAAATAGTCCCACATTGCTAGGTCTGCTGAAGTCTGGTCGTCAAGGCATAGAAGGCTATCTAGGGAAGGAGCAGGAGAGAGAAGAGCTAACAGACGCGAAATGAATGGCCTACCTTGAGGGATAATTTGCATGGCAAAGTTTAACATGCCTAACAGGGATTGTAGATCTGCTTTTTTTTATCAACCTGGAATGAAGAGAAATTGCGAAGGGCGTCCCTAATCCTGCACAGCTTGTCTTCTGGCAACCTAGCTACCATGTTGATAGTGTCTAGGGTGATGCCCAGGAAAGTGATGACCGGGGATGGCCCTTCCACTTTTTTTGGAGACACTGGGACGTTGAGTTGCTGGAAACAATTGAGAAGTGAATGGAGGGCTATGGCATTGGACCCGGGGTGTTCTAGTATTAGAAAATCATCTAAGTAGTGTATGACAAAACTACAGTGAAACTCATTGACAAGAATCCAGTGGAGGGCCTGTGCTAATTTATCGAATAACCATGGGCTACTTTTAGACCCGAAGGTCAATTTGTTGGCGAAATAGTAGAGATTTCTCCATTTTATGCCGTGCCACTGCCACAGGGTAGGACAGATGGGAAGTAATTAAAAGGCGTCGGAAATGTCAGATTTGGAGAGGATGGTATGGGGGCCTAACTGTAGAATGAAGGCAATGGCTTGATCTATGGAGGAGTATTTCATACTGACTTCCTCGGACAGGATGAGGGAGTTGAGACTGGGAATGGGGCTACCGTGCGGGGCTGATAAATCGATGATCAACCTCTCCTTCTTATTAAACTTGCCGGTGACCACGCCGATGGGACTGATTCTCCATCTGTTGAAGGGAGGTGAAGGGAAGAGGCCGATCAAGAATCTTTTGGCCAGGTCGGCAGCAATGAGGTTATCGGTAACTTCTGGATTGCATTCTGATGACAGAAGGTTATGGCATTCATACGATGACTCGGGCAGGGAAATGAGACCGGTGTGAAAACCTGACCTGAAGCCTGATGTGAGGAAGTGCACGAAACTGGGGTCTTGGTGATTAAGGAGGAAATGTTGAAGGCAATCACAGTCGATGACACTCAAGTAAGACTAGTCAGATTTTAATGAACAGACCGACTTCGGATGGGCTCTGAAGCAATTAACACAGACATGCAACAATCTACATTGACTGTAATTGCACGATGAAAAGTTATAATTATTGCATATCTGGGAGCGACCTAGGTGTTTAATGGGCCTCCCTAACTTGTCGACTAGGCCTACTGATTTCTGGGATTCAGTAGGGCTGAACGGGGAGGCTACTATCGACACCGGAGGCAGCTTTGTGGCACCATTCCGCTGTGTGGTAGATAGATTGGCATAAGGAACAAGCTGGGGCCTTGAGGCCAGCAAAATGGCGACAAAATATCTCAGTGCCGATATTAGCCCAATTCGTGGTGAATTGAAATTGACTCAGGGCCGCGGCGGCCTTTGCAGAAAATGAACAATGATAGTCGTAGAATGCGCTACCACTGTATTTGTACCCCAGTTTGGTTACTCGGAAGAGGTAGAGGTCTAACTCTTCCCTGTGGTCGGGCCGAACTGAACAGATGACATCCCTATACAAGCTGAAGGCTAGGACAAACTCAGGAATGGTGAGTTTTCTATTTAACCTGAGATCCCGGCCTCTGAGGGCTACTGAGACGTCACCGCAGGCGATGATTTTGTTGTCAGTGAAATCCCTGGTGGCGATTAGCAGAGAAGCTAAGTTGACATCACTGCCTTCAAGGATATCTTTTTCAATGTTGGCCGTGATGAAGTGAGTGGGAGTGATATTGGGGACCGGAGCGGTCGTACCGGAGCCGGCCGCTGCAGAGGTGGACGGGATGGCCAGTTCTTTGGCTTGAAGGCAGGGATATGGCACGGCGGGACTCAACCGTTTCAAGTCTAGATTGAATATCCGTAATTGATGAGGTGAGATTATTCAACATGACATGAAGCTGAGCCTGTGATGTTTAAACCGTGGCCATGGAGACTTCGTCCTGTCGCTGTGGGCCTGGGTTGGACATCAGGAGGCGGTATAACTCTGCTTTTCGGGCCGAGGCTGGGAATGGGATCCCCCTTCTGGTCAGCTCCGCCATGAGCCTGTTAACGGTCCAATTACGTAATAATGGGATGCCACTCTCTTCGGACCTTCTAGTGGCGTTTTCATCGACCAAGGCCTCCACAATGTCTGAAGCGTGAGACATAGTTCTGCGAAGATAATATGGGACAATGAGGTTAAGTGACCTGACCCCCAACCTGACACCTTGTGACTATCCACCACCAAATAGTGTTTAATGACAACATGCGGATGGTGATGCAATGGCCCGCGGTGACACGTCGTGACTAATCTGCCGCCAACTAGCTGAGTTGACTTACCCGCCGTACGTGGTAATTGACGGATGAACCTGAGGAAACTGAATGTTTTAGAACAAATGGGGAGGAAACCCTAAAACCCTGTAAGCTGACAAATTACCTGTGGAACGACTGACCAGAATCGAAACGACACTGGAAAATATATATCCTGTGGAGAAAACGACAGAAATAGCCTGAATTGACATAGAAGCGACCAAGCGAGATAAGGCAAGTATGAGACTGATGATAAATAAGCGTATGATGTGTTAAAACGACGTGAGCTACTGAATTGAACTGATAGACGACTGCGCAAGAAATGAGAGAAGCTATGTTGAGAATCAGCAGGATGTAGGTATGAGTACAAACATGTACATGAATATATATATGTATATATATGTACGTACCCCTTTTTTTTTTATATATACATATATATGTACCTGAACACAAATATATTTGCAGTTCCGCATTGTTGAAAACTTTTTTTTCCCCTATATATATATATATATATTTTTTTTTAACTGTAATACTTTAAAAGCGCCACCAAAGGGCGACAGAAAAGCTTGGTGAATACAAACAGGTTTGGGGATACTGCAGTACCCCCAAGGCACCACCAGAGTACACTAAACCCATAGCGGGTAAAGGGATCCTGCTTCTGCAGTACATGGAGAGCAACACTAGAGGGAGCCAGCACCCCAAACGGCTCCCGGGCCGGCCTGAGACGCCTGCTACTGCAGTGAGAGCCCTCGAACACCTGGGACAAGGCGCCCCGGGGAAGTAGAGCAGGAGCAGGATTGCCGAAGCCGGCAGGAATAGGAGAGGGGACAGTGAGATGGTAAGCGCATAGCAGGGGGGAAAAAAGGCCCTACCTAACAAACCTGGCACGGCGGCCCGTGCCCCACATTACAGATGAACGTGTGAATGAGCGGGGTCATGCTGACTGGAGCCTACCTGCCGCGTGGGAGCCGAAGCTGCCAGGCAGAATGCTCCGGTGCAGCGTGGCTCAACCCCTTACCTAGGGAGCCAGCATTGCCGGCCGGACTTTGGAAACGGGGCTGCTGCACTGAGGCGGCAACTTACCTGTTCTGGCGCGAAACAGAATAGGAGAGAAGATACGGAAACTGGCAGGGGAACTGGAGAGAAGTACGCCTATCTCCGTACGCTGCGCTGAAGCCGACTTACGGAGGAGGTGACGGGAATTGGCGCTAAATAGCGGGGCATAAACCCCCCACCACCACCACCACAAATACAGGCCAATAAACTGGTCTCATTACATGTCTTCATATATCGGGTATATAAGTCTCCATGGCCTGAATGGTAATAGCACATATGGGGTCATTTATTAAGACTGGAGGTTTATACGCTGGTTTTAATGATGCAACTAAGTTATGTAGAGGTACTGGCTCCCTTGCTGGTGCAGATTTAGATCATTTTCTACACCTAGAACAGACGTAGAAAATGATAAGAAGGGGCTGGTTGGCCAGCCCATGTTTTAAGACCTGGCATGGGCAGGGAAAAGTCGCAGATTAAGCAGCAAATCCCTTTTGTGACCAATAGACGCCAAAAATTTACGGATATCCAATAATAAATAACCACTACAGTACCAGGATGGGAGTCTAAATGGAGGACCCAATAGTTCTTTAGCCCCAAAATTAGGAAAATACTTTTCCCTCCGTACTATTGCAGTTAAAGATGTATGTAGTTAGCTATATTTCTATGTCCACATCTAAAATGCAGATCACGTGTCATCACATATAACAATATCACATTTTCATCCACCGTTGTATGAACGGGAGGATATATACCTGACAATAGTGATAGCACTTAACAACGTCAACACAAAATGGTTTCATCTACTGAAGGAGAATCTTTCGATCTTCCCTGCTTTATTTAGTGGTTACAACTCACCTGGGAGGTTATCTGCAGGAATGTCCTCCTTCAACTGTTCATCATGCAGCACATACGACTTTTCTTTTACCGTACAATTAATAGTGCTCAGATCTTGACCCTGATTTAATAGATGTGAAACAAATTTGGATATCACCGGATAGCTGGAGAAGTTGTGTAGAATGTTCTACATGAGCAGAAAAGACCATTAATTAGGACTAACGATGACAAGTAGTTTCCTGAGCCAAACATGAGATGATGGATCAAGGAGAAGCTCCAGAACATCACACATGAATTTAGCATTAAGCTTCTAATAAGACATATTAGGGGGATTTATTAACACTGACATTTTTAATGCCAGTCTTGATCTTGTTTACGGTGGCATAAGATGCGCCATAATCAACAAGAGGTGCACGCCCATTAATAATTCTGGAGTTACTGTGAAGTTTGGGGGCCAAAATCTGAACTCCGTCAGCTAGGAGCCGGTGTAGATATCTTGTGTGACCCAAAACTGCCATCAATCATCTTACCTGTGTTTGGCATTGTGGGACATGTCATTGCCACATACTTTTACAAAAGTGACAACTGTGTAGCAAAAAGACACAAATATGCAATTTCATGTGCAAAATGGGGGTTGCCCTTAAAGTTTTCAAATCTGGCAGAAGTGTTTTCCTTGGGATAGGGTTGACTCAGGTGAAAAGTGGAATTACTGTTAAATAATGGTAATTGGACTTCCAGAAGTCCCTCATGACAGCATCGCTTGAGGTTGCCATCTTGACCTTCCTGGGACAGCAAACAGAGGTC
The DNA here is from genome assembly GCA_033119425.1 of Bufotes viridis. Lineage (NCBI taxonomy): Eukaryota > Metazoa > Chordata > Amphibia > Anura > Bufonidae > Bufotes > Bufotes viridis. Next base: position 20,967,295 of record CM065589.1, read on the forward strand.
AAAAGCCCATCCTACCACCCTCCAGAGTTTTCCAAATTACTACACCAGTATGGATGCAACTGATTTTGAACACCAGCAGGAATCCTACATATGCTAAACTTACATAGTAGGTAATAAAGAAAGGAATACAAGAGTGCTGCCATGAGGGACTCCTTGAAATCCAATTACTGGTAAGCGTAAGTGCTCTTTTCCAGTTATTATTATTATTTATTTTAAAGCATCATAAAGCGCTGTACATCCAGCTAGGGTTACACAAATGTAAAATACAGTAAACAAGAAACTATTAACAGACTGGTACAGAGGGCAGAGGACCCTGCCCACAAGAGCTTACAATCTATAAGGGAAGGGGAGTTCATCCCACATGCAGCACCACTAGAGAAATAGCAAGGGACAAAAGCCTAAAGGACAAAGGTCATAGGCAAAATTTCTACTAGACAGAACATCCTGTCTGTCATATCAGGAGAGGAAAAGTGAACCCAGTCTTCAAGAGTTTGAGCTATTTGAGAACTGTTCAAGTTAAGGAATAACCATGAGGAATGTAAAAAAAAATTGAATTCTGTAAGAAAGGTAGGCTATGAATTTCGTATGCTACGTCTTGGTTTTCTTTCGTATAGAAAACCAACCATGGGTCAGCATAGATCTTGAGACCCTGGAATAATGAATTCACAATGAAGGAGATTGTCTGGACATTTGGGGCCAGTCCCCTGGAACTACAGATCTATATGTGAACCCCTGATCACAAGAGACCTGTGTCTTGAATGTCCAATACTTAGCCACATGTATAAGAATTTTAAGATAATTAGTGTGGAGCAAAGCGAAGCATTTGAAGCAGAATTCAGTCCAAAGTTTAGGAAAACTTTAATTGTAAACAAATCTGAATTTCCTCAGGCTTCGTGGTAACAAATCAGGTTTTTCAAAAATAGTGGCTGCATGTGTTACAAAGAGAAACTAAGAGCAAAGAAGACAAGCCCGGGAACGCAAGATCACCCACAATGCCGTGCAGCCAGCCAATTCGCATAAAGCCAACCCCTGTGATGTCACAGCCCTATAAAACCCTCACCCCACACGGTCTCTGCCATTGTCCTGTGAGCTGAGCATAGGGAGAGATATGGCAAGAGCTCATGCACTAGGGACAGTGTTTAGTAGAAGAATATTGAAGAAGGGAGAGTGTAGGGAGAGTGCAGGGAGAGTGCAGGCAGACTGCACGGAGAGTGCCAGGAGACTTATTCTGAGTCAGTTTTATTTATTTATTCCTACATTTACTTATTCCTACATCAGCCGTAAACTAAGATATGTAATTCAATACCAATAAGATGGAAGCCTTTATTATTCTGGTGCCAGAGCACCAATCAAGACCATCCAGCCTGCACCCCTTAGGGGGGTCAGGTATTAACGATGACCATCGTCATCTTTTGCGTGCTTTACTTCTTCCAAATAATTCTTCTTGGTCTCCTGATCATAGAAAAGTCAGCAATATGCAAAGAGAAGAGGATCTGGATGCTTCTGATGACAAATTATCATCAATAGTAGATGATGTGGAAAAGGAGGAAAAGCAGATGGCAGAAGAAGGGCTCCCACCTGTACGGCCGGAGAGTGCTGGGGTTGGAGAAGTGGGTATGCCAGAGCTGATTAATAGTCTCTGTTTACTGTCAAATAACCTGCAGGAGATATTGCAGGCCAGAACAGCAATAATATGCATATTGTCCCCCCCACCGAACCAGCCAAACCCCATACCAGCAACTGCCCCTGTTTTAAGGAGCATTAAAAGGTGCCGCGCAGCCATTAACAATGAAGACCGACTATAGAGTCCAGGCTTCATTATTAAATTACAGGCAGCTGCAGGCTAATTGGTCATGCGGTTCTTCACTGCAGCATAACCACTCTGTCTGATCGTACCCTAAGGCAGAGTGGCTTGGGTATACCTGATTTATAGAGATTTGTGACCAATTAATTCGGAACAAATCAAATTTTTTAGCGAACTTTGGCTTAGTTGCCAAATCTAATTTTTCAAAACTTCGCTCATCTCTAATTTTACTACAAGACCCGGAGGCTCGCATTGCATTGCACTCTTTCTTTACTGAAAATAGCAGCAAAGAATAAACACAAGAAAATTCAGTAGCCAAGGTGACTGGACCCTCCCCCTTAAGTCCTGGTATAAAACCCCACAGACCAGCCCACTCTTCCTCTTTCTTTGCTGCTCTTGGGACAGTTAAGTACACCTCACATTTCATTTCTCCTGATTGTATATATATATTTTCTCCCTACAGCGATACAGTTGTGGGCTAATTTGCTCAAGCTGTAGTCTCTTCCCTGATTCAGACCTTGTCTGTATCTAGGGCCATTGCGTGATATATCTTTTCAGTTTCCCTTGTCCTTTGGGGTTTTATTCTAACGCCTGGTTTCCATTATCCCTTCCCCTTACCAGAGCTCCCCTCCTGTGTATGGCTCTCCTCTCCCTTCCGCTTGGCTGCCATTGTTCCCTGTCTCCAGTGCGGTGCTCCGCTTAGCCCCGCCCTCCTCCTTCACTGACAGGATTCGCGGGCTTTTCCTCCTGCTCCCGTGGCTCCCTCCGTGCTCTCGGCCTCTGCTGCGCCAAGTCTCGCGAGATTTCGGCGGCCTGTGTGAATTCGCAGGATTTCGGCTCCTGCGGCTCCACACAATCCCTGCGACACTCTGCACCGTTGTCCGGGTGAGACCTGTCCCTGCCAGTGCCTATTATCAGCTTTAATTACTAACTACCGCCTGCATTTGCCACATATCGATAGTTATATTGGGTGACAGTTATTTGTTGTTGGTGGCCACATATTACGGTGTTTCCCCCCCTTAACCAGGCTAGCCATACAATTGCTGCCATGTCCAAAGCCTCCCACCCCAGTCCTCCCTCACCAGGGGAGTCAGATATATCTCAGGGCCCCCCCCCCTCCTTAAGCCCTGCTAGGGTTCTTGAACCTCCTTCTCTTGTACAGGCTAATGATTCTATAGCTGACAACGCGCTAACCCTGCAGCGTTCAGTCTCAGACGCCATTGCCTTGGCCATGAGGTCCATGTCGGCCACCTTGGCACAGACTATTACACAAACCCTGCTAGCCCACACGGCTCCCCCCCCCTCCCCCCCCGGAGCTGCCTAGGCGATCTCATCCATCGCGTGTCACACTCCCACCCGCTAAACAGCAGGTTAAAATGACTCAAGCCTCCAGAACTGATATGACCTCTGGCGTTCCTTGCCATCAAGACAGCGTGCGTTCGACACGCAAAAGAGCCTGTACGCGCCAGGCCGAACATGCGCGCCAATGGAAATGTGCCAGAGCACAAAAAAAGAGCGACTCCGACTCAGAAACACACAGGGTCTAGTGAGGAGGCTGAGAATGAGTCAGTTATTGAGTCAGATCAAGACTCTTTTGGTGAATCATTGGAGTTGGAGGCGGGACCTTTGGTCCCATCCACCTCGGGTATTTCTGCTCCAGACCTGCTTAAACAGCCCTCTGAGCTTCCTGAGTCGGCGGTCACCAATCCCTTCGGTGAACTGTTATTTGATCCAGATGCGTTACATCACCCGCGCTCTGCAGAATGGATCCCCGCGGATCACTTAGCCAAATATCTTGAATCCTGGGTCCGCCGCTCTCTCAGCAAGGCTGCTAGAAGTAAGCTCAGGGCTGAATGCCCCAGGCCAGTTATCCCCAATAAGGTGTGTGAAACACCGGTGGTGGATGCAAAGATTACTCAATTTTTGGCCAAGTCGGGTTTTAACCCCCGCAAGGGCCTAGACTCTGCCTTGAAAGCTTGCCAGGACAAGCTACTAGACATCTTTGGGCCCCTGGCAAAATTATTTGATTTGGCTGAATCCGCCAGAGCGGAGAACAAACTAGTAGATCCAGAGGAGCCCCGCGGCTGGGTGCAGAGAGCCATCTGCATTGCAGGCAGTGTCAATACGTCTTTGTCAATTGAGAGCCGTAAAGCTATCCTCTTCAGAATAGACTCAAAATTGTCCAACCTAGCCCTCAGTGAACCGGGCAAAGACGCCCAAGGTCAGTTGTTCGGAGATTCCTTTATTTAGGAATTAGGCCGCTTTGTCGGCGCTTCACGGCCCTAGATAAGGCCCAATCTTCCATGACGAGGGTGTTTCAGGGCCGGGTCTCTTCCAGGGCCGGCAGTGTCAGGGGCCGTCTGTCCGGCCGGTCCTCCTCCCAAGCCCGCAACCAGAGCCGAGGCTCCTATCAGCAGTCTGCCTTCCAACGTGGTCCGTCCTTTCAAGAGACAAGACGTGACTCCCCGTTCTTCCCTTCTCGCGGAAGATCCTGGTGCTCCAGAGGGTTCAGAGGCGGCTCCTCGTCTAGACGCCCATACGGTAAGCTTGAGACTTCCTCGGTTTTCTTCAAATATTTGTGTAGGGGGCAGACTCCTGCCTTTTTTCCACGCTTGGCAGAGTATAACCAGGGACCCGTGGGTACTGTCTATGATCAGGGGTTTCCAGATAGAGCTGGTTCGTTCCCCAAACCTTCTGCCCCCCCCACCATCCTTACCTTTCTCACCCCAGGAACTGGCCATGGTGGACGAGGAGTTGTCTGCGCTCTCCGAGAAAGCGGCCATAGAGCCGATTCCGCCAGGCGCCAAGGGCATTCTCAACAACATATTCCTCGTTCAGAAAAAGGACGGACAGATGCGCCCTGTCATCAACCTTCTGGCCCTAAACGATTTGGTGCTTTACCGCCACTTGAAAATGGAGGGAATCCACCTCCTCAGGGATTTGCTCCTTCCCGGGGATTGGATGGCAAAGCTAGATTTAAAAGACGTCTATTTGACGGTGCCTGTAGCGGAGGAGTCCAGGGACCTCCTCCACTTCCTTTGGCGGGGGGAGACATGGCGCTTCAACTGCCTTCCCTTCGGCATCTCATCAGCTCCGTGGTGCTTCACAAAGCTGATGCAACCAGCTATGGCTTGGTTACGCAGTCGGGGTGTCCGATTAATCGTTTACCTGGACGACATTCTCCTGATGGCCCAGGATCCGGACACCTTGCTGACGCATCTGCAGTGGGCGGTAGACCTGTTGTCGGGTCTAGGGTTCCTCCTCAACCTGGAGAAATCCTGCTTGACGCCTTCCAGACGTATCGAGTTCCTCGGGTTCTCGGTGGACTCGGAGTCAGAATCGCTCAGCCTCCCTCCTTCCAAACTCCGCGCCATTCGCAAGGAACTCCGCCGAGCCCTGGCTCACCCTGCTCTTTCTCTGCGGCAGCTGGCCCGGATCATCGGCCTCCTGACGGCGTCCATACAAGCGGTCTTCCCAGCTCCCCTCCATTACCGCGCTCTACAACGGTTGAAGATCGCACACCTCCGCTACGGGGCATCGTACGCGGACAAGGTCTCCTTTGATGCAGAATCCAGGGACGAGATCACCTGGTGGATCCACAATCTGTCTGCGTGGAATGGCAAGGCCATTTTCGGTTCCCAACCGGAGCTCACTGTGGATTCAGATGCCAGCCTTTTGGGATGGGGTGCTCACTGCAATGGCACCTTCACCAGTGGCAGTTGGTCGGAAGCAGAGTCCCGCCTTCATATCAATGCCCTGGAGCTGCTGGCGGGTTCCATTGCCATCAGGAGTTTCACCGCAGGGACGGTCAATGCGTGTATCAGATTATGCATGGACAATGTCTCTGCGGAGCGATACGTCAACCGTATGGGGGGCACACGCTCTGCTATGCTGGCTCGGTTGGCGAAGGATTTTTGGTCCTATTGTCTGGACAGAAACCTCTCTATCCAAGCGGAATACCTGCCTAGACTCCGCAATACTCAGGCGGATTGGAGTTCGCGCTTTCTTACGGACAGCAGCGACTGGAGGTTAAAGCAAGAGGTGTTCTCCGCTATTTCTTCTCTCTGGGGACCCTGTGCCATCGACCTCTTCGCTTCCCGCCTCAACACCCAGGTCCCGCGGTTTTACAGTTGGCGGCCGGATCCAGCCGCGGAGGCAGTCGACGCATTCTTACAGGACTGGAGCAGTCCTCTCATGTACGCGTTTTCCCCCATTTTCCCTTATTCCACGGGTTTTTCTTCAGGTCAAGCAGCAGAGAGCCGAACTCATTCTGATCTCTCCTTTCTGGGGAGCCCAATCTTGGTTTCCCCAAATTCTGGAGATGGCCATCGAGGTGCCTCGCCTTCTTCCCTCATTCCAGGATCTTCTGCTCAACCCTTCCAACCGGATGCACCCCCTTGTTCTGGAGGGTTCTTTGTCTCTGCTAGCTTGGAGACTGTCGGGGACCCCTGGGAAGTCCAGGGAGTTTCGGAATCTACTCAACGCCTCCTGGCGGAAGCATGGGCCCCCGGCACCAGACACGCTTACCGGTCCGCCTGGAAAGCTTGGGATGGTTGGTGCTTGGGGCGGGACTTGGATCCCGTATCTGCCCCTGTAACTGCTATCCTCCAATTTTTAACCTCTTTGTTTGATGCAGGCAGAGCCTATCGTACGATTAATTCGTACCGGTCGGCTATTTCCTCGTCCCATCAGGACTTCGACGGTTGTCCGGCGGGGCAACACCCCCTGGTCCGTCGCTTGATTAAGGGAGCCCGCCTCGCGCGGCCCCCCCCCAGACCACTTTATTCAGCCACCTGGGATGTCTCTTGTGTTTTATCTCTCTTTTCGTCTTGGCCCTCGAACGCTGACCTCTCTCTTCGGCAGTTGGCGGGCGAAGCTCACCACCCTTCTCTGTCTCATTTCTTGCAAGAGGGTATCGGACGTTCACGCCCTTGATTATGACGCCATGTCCTTCACGCCGGACGGCGTCTCGTTTGTGATCTCTAGACGCACCAAGTCGGCGCTTCGTTCAGTCTCTTACCCTTCGTTTCCGGCTTCCCTGGCTTTGTGTCCGGTCGCCTGCCTGCAAGAATATCTTCGCCACACTGCTGTTTACCGTTCTCCTTCATCTTCTCACCTTTTTCTCTCCTTCCGATCTCCGTTTGCTCCGGTCTCCTGTACGACCTTGGCTCGTTGGGTCAAATGGATTTTATCTCAAGCGGGAGTGGATACGTCCGTCTTTGGGGCTCACTCAGCCAGAGGCGCGTCGGCCACTTCTATTTTCGTTGCAGGCGCCCGTTTGGAAGATTTGCTGAGAACGGCGGATTGGTCTCAGGAGTCGACTTTTAGAGATTTTTACTTCCGACCGACTCCTCAGGTTTTTTCTTCTGTGGTTTTGCAGCTTTAAACCTGCAATGCGAGCCTCCGGGTTTTGTAGTAAAATTGCATGATTTTGCTAGTCTATGACGTAAAGTCATGATTTTACAAAAGACACGGAGGCGAGCATTGCCCCTCCCTTCTTGTGAATGCCCCCCTTTCCGCTAGTGGTGGGTAAGTATTGTCGGTATGGGGTTTCTTTCAGGTCTCGCCATTTTATAGTGTGTGGCCATTGGTTATATTGCTTATTTGTCTGTGTGGACTTGTTTTCTTATATTTAACCTATCTTATTCCCTGTCGGAAATCCTAAATCAAAGTGACTAAAACATGTTTTTTTCTATCTTTCAGCCTGATCTGTTTTCCTTCGGACGAATGTTATGTTGTTTCCGTTTTTCCTGGAGGTCAAGATTGTGCACATGAGGCCTTTCAGTTATATCCCCTGAGTGCAGAGAAGTTTGAAGTGGGAGAGGCTTCCTTTTGGGATGTTCAAGTTCTGCAGTTGCCATTCCATGGTTTCTTCTGTTCCAGGTTCCTGTTGTCCGGACCGTTTGTCATCAAAGAAAGAGGAAGAGTGGGCTGGTCTGTGGGGTTTTATACCAGGACTTAAGGGGGAGGGTCCGGTCACCTTGGTTACTGAATTTTCTTGTGTTTATTCTTTGCTGCTATTTTCAGTAAAGAAAGAGTGCAATGCAATGCTCGCCTCCATGTCTTTTGTAAAATCATGACTTTACGTCATAGACTAGCAAAATCATGCAATTATAATGATCAGGAGTAAAGGACACTGCGTTTGATTGTGTGTAGGTTAGACGGCCAGAAGAGGATACGTTTGTCACAGCCTTCTGAAGTCTGGTTTATATGATACCTACCAGTGAGGAATTGGTGACCACCCACCCGCATACTGGACCAAGGCAACAAACGGTTTTAGCATACCTATCTGACATATGTGTATTCCCTAGTAATATGCCACAAAAGATGAGATGGGACAACCCGTTTGATCCCGCCATCTCCATCTTTATTTTATTAAGTATACAACATATCATACTGCTGGATAAAGCAAGGCCCTCACAGACCTTCTATACATAATATAATCTCTCAAACCTTCTCCCTACCTACCTGATGATCCTGCAGAAGAGGATTGGGACTTTTATTTCCTGTTCTTCCCTTTCTGGATCTAGCTGCAGGAGAAACAAACACAGACTGAACTAATTACTTTTATAGAAATAATAAAAGAACAAGCGCATTAATATCTGTCTATTACCTGGTGATGGGAGAGGCTGGCGGTCCTCCATCATGACATCCATGTACTGATTCTTGTGGCTTTCTAAATACTGCCACTCCTCCATGGAAAAATAGACAGCGACATCCTGACACCTTATAGGAACCTGACAAAACCAGGATACCATCATCACACTGAATTCTACAGTGCATTTTCTGTAAAATTTCCCAATATTTCCCGCAGCGTCACCTCTCCAGTCAGCAACTCAATCATTTTGTGGGTAAATTCTAGGATCTTCTGCTCCTGTATCAGGGGGTGAGGCTCTGTGATGGAGCCCTGGATCCACCCTCCTGACTCATGGATGATGGGAGTGAAACAGTCTTCCGATGTCATCTTCATTATTATGTAATCCTGTAGGAGAGACACACTAAGGAAAAACTATGGAAAGGGTGGACATGACGGAAACTTTTATATATGTTACCACAGAGAAGAGAAAGGGAAGACACGACAGAGACCTTTATATAAGTTACATAAGAGAAGAAGAAAAAGGGAGGGCACCACGGAAACCTTTATATATGTTATATGAGAGAAGAAGAGAAAGGGAGGACACAATGGAAACTTTAAATATGTTACATGAGGGAAGAGAAAGGGAGGACATGACAGAGACCTTTATATATGTTACATAAGAGAAGGAGAAAAAGGGAGGACACAACGGAAACCTTATATATGTTACATGAGAGAAGAGAAAGGGAGGACATGACAGAGACCTTTATATATGTTACATGAGAAAGGGAGGAAACGATGGAAACCTTTATATATGTTACATGAGAGAAAAAGAGAAAGGCAGGACACGACGGAGACCTTTATATATGTTACATGAGAGAAGAAGAGAAAGGGAGGACACGATGGAGACCTTTATATATGTTACATGAGAGAAGAGAAGAAAGGGAGGACACAACAGAGACCTTTATATATGTTACATGAGAGAAGAAGAGAAAGGGAGGACACAACGGAGACCTTTATATATGTTACATGAGAGAAGAGAAGAAAGGGAGGACACCACGGAGACCTTTATATATGTTACAAGAGAGAAGAGGAGAAAGGGAGGACACGATGGAGACCTTTATATATGTTACATGAGAGAAGAGGAGAAAGGGAGGAAATGACGGAGACCTTTATATATGTTACATGAGAGAAGAAGAGAAAGGGAGGACACGATGGAGACCTTTATATATGTTACATGAGAGAAGAGAAGAAAGGGAGGACACAACAGAGACCTTTATATATGTTACATGAGAGAAGAAGAGAAAGGGAGGACACAACGGAGACCTTTATATATGTTACATGAGAGAAGAGAAGAAAGGGAGGACACTACGGAGACCTTTATATATGTTACAAGAGAGAAGAGGAGAAAGGGAGGACACGATGGAGACCTTTATATATGTTACATGAGAGAAGAGGAGAAAGGGAGGAAATGACGGAGACCTTTATATATGTTACAAGAGAGAAGAGAAAGGGAGGACACGATGGAGACCTTTATATATGTTACATGAGAGAAGAGGAGAAAGAGAGGACACCACGGAGACCTTTATATATGTAACATGAGAGAAGAGAAAGGGAGGACACGACGGAGACCTTTATATAAGTTACATGAGAGAAGAAGAGAAAGGGAGGACACGACGGAGACCTTTATATATGTTACATGAGAGAAGAGGAGAAAGGGAGGACATGACGGAGACCTTTATATATGTTACATGAGAGAAGAGAAAGGGAGGACACGACGGAGACCTTTATATATGTTACATGAGAGAAAAAGAGAAAGGCAGGACACGACGGAGACCTTTATATATGTTACATGAGAGAAGAGAAAGGGAGGACACGATGGAGACCTTTATATATGTTACATGAGAGAAGAGGAGAAAGGGAGGACATGACGGAGACCTTTATATATGTTACAAGAGAGAAGAGAAAGGGAGAACACGACGGAGACCTTTATATATGTTACATGAGAGAAGAAGAGAAAGGGAGGACACGACGGAGACCTTTATATATGTTACATGAGAGGAGAAGAGAAAGGGAGGACACGACGGAGACCTTTATATATGTTACATGAGAGAAGAGGAGAAAGGGAGGACATGACGGAGACCTTTATATATGTTACATGAGAGAAGAGAAAGGGAGGACACGACGGAGACCTTTATATATGTTACATGAGAGAAGAAGAGAAAGGGAGGACACGATGGAGACCTTTATATATGTTACATGAGAGAAGAGGAGAAAGGGAGGACATGACGGAGACCTTTATATATGTTACATGAGAGAAGAGGAGAAAGGGAGGACACGACGGAGACCTTTATATATGTTACAAGACAGAAGAGAAAGGGAGGACACGATGGAGACCTTTATATATGTTACATGAGAGAAGAGAAGAAAAGGAGGACACGACGGAGACCTTTATATATGTTACAAGAGAGAAGAGAAAGGGATGACACAATGGAGACCATTATATATGTTACATGAGAGAAGAGGAGAAAGGGAGGACATGACAGAGACCTTTATATATGTTACATGAGAGAAGAGGAGAAAGGCAGGACACGACGGAGACCTTTATATATGTTACATGAGAGAAAAAGAGAAAGGCAGGACACGACGGAGACCTTTATATATGTTACATGAGAGAGAGAGAAAGGAGGACACGACGGAGACCTTTATATATGTTACATGAGAGAAGAAGAGAAAGGCAGGACATGACGGAGACCTTTATATATGTTACATGAGAGAGAAGAGAAAGGGAGGACACGATGGAGACCTTTATATATGTTACATGAGAGAAGAGGAGAAAGGGAGGACATGACGGAGACCTTTATATATGTTACAAGAGAGAAGAGAAAGGGAGAACACGACGGAGACCTTTATATATGTTACATGAGAGAAGAAGAGAAAGGGAGGACACTGACGGAGACCTTTATATATGTTACATGAGAGAGAGAAGAGAAAGGGAGGACACGACGGAGACCTTTATATATGTTACATGAGAGAAGAGGAGAAAGGGAGGACATGACGGAGACCTTTATATATGTTACATGAGAGAAGAGAAAGGGAGGACACTGACGGAGACCTTTATATATGTTACATGAGAGAAGAAGAGAAAGGGAGGACACGATGGAGACCTTTATATATGTTACATGAGAGAAGAGGAGAAAGGGAGGACATGACGGAGACCTTTATATATGTTACATGAGAGAAGAGGAGAAAGGGAGGACACGACGGAGACCTTTATATATGTTACAAGAGAGAAGAGAAAGGGAGGACACGATGGAGACCTTTATATATATTACATGAGAGAAGAGGAGAAAAGGAGGACACGACGGAGACCTTTATATATGTTACAAGAGAGAAGAGAAAGGGATGACACAATGGAGACCATTATATATGTTACATGAGAGAAGAGGAGAAAGGGAGGACATGACAGAGACCTTTATATATGTTACATGAGAGAAGAGGAGAAAGGCAGGACACGACGGAGACCTTTATATATGTTACATGAGAGAAAAAGAGAAAGGCAGGACACGACGGAGACCTTTATATATGTTACATGAGAGAAGAAGAGAAAGGAGGACATGACGGAGACCTTTATATATGTTACATGAGAGAAGAGGAGAAAGGCAGGACACGACGGAGACCTTTATATATGTTACATGAGAGAAAAAGAGAAAGGCAGGACACGACGGAGACCTTTATATATGTTACATGAGAGAAGAGAAAGGGAGGACACGACGGAGACCTTTATATATGTTACATGAGAGAAAAAGAGAAAGGGAGGACACGACGGAGACCTTTATATATGTTACATGAGAGAAGAGGAGAAAGGGAGGACATGACGGAGACCTTTATATATGTTACATGAGAGAAGAGGAGAAAGGGAGGACATGACGGAGACCTTTATATATGTTACATGAGAGAAGAGGAGAAAGGGAGGACACGACGGAGACCTTTATATATGTTACAAGAGAGAAGAGAAAGGGAGGACACGATGGAGACCTTTATATATATTACATGAGAGAAGAGGAGAAAAGGAGGACACGACGGAGACCTTTATATATGTTACAAGAGAGAAGAGAAAGGGAGGACACAATGGAGACCATTATATATGTTCCATGAGAGAAGAGGAGAAAGGGAGGACACGACGGAGACCTTTATATATGTTACATGAGAGAAGAGGAGAAAGGCAGGACACGACGGAGACCTTTATATATGTTACATGAGAGAAAAAGAGAAAGGCAGGACACGACGGAGACCTTTATATATGTTACATGAGAGAAGAAGAGAAAGGGAGGACATGACGGAGACCTTTATATATGTTACATGAGAGAAGAGGAGAAAGGCAGGACACTGACGGAGACCTTTATATATGTTACATGAGAGAAAAAGAGAAAGGCAGGACACGACGGAGACCTTTATATATGTTACATGAGAGAAGAGAAAGGGAGAACACGACGGAGACCTTTATATATGTTACATGAGAGAAGAAGAGAAAGGGAGGACACGACGGAGACCTTTATATATGTTACATGAGAGAAGAGGAGAAAGGCAGGACACGATGGAGACCTTTATATATGTTACATGAGAGAAAGAAAGGAGGACAATGGAGACCTATATATGTTACATGAGAGAAGAAAGAAAGGCAGGACAATGGAGACCTTTATATATGTTACATGAGAGAAGAGAAAGGGAGAACACGACGGAGACCTTTATATATGTTACATGAGAGAAGAAGAGAAAGGGAGGACACGACGGAGACCTTTATATATGTTACATGAGAGAAGAGGAGAAAGGGAGGACACGATGGAGACCTTTATATATGTTACAAGAGAGAAGAGAAAGGGAGGACACGATGGAGACCTTTATATATGTTACATGAGAGAAGAGGAGAAAGGGAGGACACGACGGAGACCTTTATATATGTTACAAGAGAGAAGAGAAAGGGAGGACACGATGGAGACCTTTATATATATTACATGAGAGAAGAGGAGAAAAGGAGGACACGACGGAGACCTTTATATATGTTACATGAGAGAAGAGGAGAAAGGGAGGACACGACGGAGACCTTTATATATGTTACATGAGAGAAGAGGAGAAAGGGAGGACACGACGGAGACCTTTATATATGTTACAAGAGAGAAGAGAAAGGGAGGACACGATGGAGACCTTTATATATATTACATGAGAGAAGAGGAGAAAAGGAGGACACGACGGAGACCTTTATATATGTTACAAGAGAGAAGAGAAAGGGAGGACCCGATGGAGACCTTTATATATATTACATGAGAGAAGAGGAGAAAAGGAGGACACGACGGAGACCTTTATATATGTTACAAGAGAGAAGAGAAAGGGAGGACACAATGGAGACCATTATATATGTTACATGAGAGAAGAGGAGAAAGGGAGGACACGACGGAGACCTTTATATATGTTACATGAGAGAAAAAGAGAAAGGCAGGACACGACGGAGACCTTTATATATGTTACATGAGAGAAAAAGAGAAAGGCAGGACACGACGGAGACCTTTATATATGTTACATGAGAGAAGAAGAGAAAGGGAGGACATGACGGAGACCTTTATATATGTTACATGAGAGAAGAGGAGAAAGGCAGGACACGACGGAGACCTTTATATATGTTACATGAGAGAAAAAGAGAAAGGCAGGACACGACGGAGACCTTTATATATGTTACATGAGAGAAGAGAAAGGGAGAACACGACGGAGACCTTTATATATGTTACATGAGAGAAGAAGAGAAAGGGAGGACACGACGGAGACCTTTATATATGTTACATGAGAGAAGAGGAGAAAGGGAGGACATGACGGAGACCTTTATATATGTTACATGAGAGAAGAGAAAGGGAGGACACGACGGAGACTTTTATATATGTTATATGAGAGAAGAGAAAGGGAGGACACGACGGAGACCTTTATATATGTTACATGAGAGAAGAAGAGAAAGGGAGGACACGACGGAGACCTTTATATATGTTACATGAGAGAAGAGAAAGGGAGAACACGACGGAGACCTTTATATATGTTACATGAGAGAAGAAGAGAAAGGGAGGACACGACGGAGACCTTTATATATGTTACATGAGAGAAGAGGAGAAAGGGAGGACATGACGGAGACCTTTATATATGTTACATGAGAGAAGAAGAGAAAGGGAGGACACGATGGAGACCTTTATATATGTTACATGAGAGAAGAAGAGAAAGGGAGGACACGACGGAGACCTTTATATATGTTACATGAGAGAAGAAGAGAAAGGGAGGAGCTTATATATTCCTTCCCTGCACAATGACTACTACATAGGTCACAGAACATGCCCAGAAAACGCTCCTATTGAAGTTAATGGGGTCAGTTTCAGACCATTGTGACTGGGTGAGGAAGCTCAGGATCCTCTTATTCAGGATACTGCTGAGGAGTTTCTGCAGGTTGCTGCTGACACATATCCCACTATAGTTGGCGGGGTTGTACCTCTTTCTGTTCTTCTGTATGAGGGTGATGATGCCCTGGTTTCCGGTCTGGGGGAAGTAGCCAGCACTCCATTGAGGAGCTTTACTATTGCGGCCTGGATATCTTGCGGGCTATATTTGATCATTTCTGGGAGGATCCCATCTGGGCCGCTGGCTTTTTTACTTTTTATCACACAACTATCTCTGTTATCTCCTTCAGTGTGATTGGCCAGAGGGTTTTGGAAATCTTTGATTTTGTCCTCCATATCCTTCAGCTTTTTCGTGATTTCTTTTTGTTCTGGGCTTTGGTCCTCCCTTGAGATGTCTTTGTAAAGATCCTTGATATACTGGAGCCAGATGTTGCTATTTTGGATGTGGATGTTGGTGTTCTTACTGGTTTTGTCCATGTGTTTCCATAGTACCCAGAAGGAGTTGTCCTGGAGAGCATCTTGAAGGAGCTTGGTTGAGATGTTGCTTTGCTTTTTCTTTCTGAGAATGGTTTTGTATTGCCTTAGTATGTTGTTGCAGGCTTCCCTCAAACTAGGGTTATTCGGATCTTTGCGTTTCCTACTTGAGGCCATTCTTAGCGCCTTCCTCATATTTTTACACTCCTGGTCAAACCAACTGTTGGGTTGTTGCTTTCTTGGCCTCTTGTTGTTACATCTTTTGAGGTCAAACATTTCCGCCATGGTGTAAAACATATTATTAAAGTCCTTTACTGCAAGATTTACTCCTTCTAGGCTCAGCTCATACCCTTTACCATGGAAGTTATGGAGCATCTCCTGGATTTTGGCGCGGTTTATGGTCTGTATATACTTTGGGGCTGACATCTTGGACCATTTAAAAGATAGAGGTAGGCTGAAGGGTTAGGGTGCTGTGCTGTTTGTGCAGGTGGTTTGCTTGTGGATTTAATGTATAGGAGCAGTTGGTTGTGGTTTGACAGGTGTGCTTGTGGGGTGACTATGAAGCCACCAACATTTGTGGGGTAAATATCTGTGATGGCATAGTCCACCAGACTGCTGTCTACATGGGAGTTTAGGGTATTTCTACCAAGAGAGTCTCCCTTGGTGCGGCCATTGAGAATACAAAGTCCGATGCTTCTACGTAAGTTCAGTAATTTTCTGCCACTTTTATTTACTGTGCCATCATAGCAATTCCTCTCAGTGTGCGTGGAGCTGTCACAGTCAGTGTCTGCTCCAAATATATAGACGTTCCCATCATTGGTCAGGTAGTCTCTCTCCCTGTTCTTGCATTGAGGTCTCCATTGATGAGAACATTGTCTAGGGCCTGGAAATGGGCAGCTTCCCTCTGCAGACTTTGTCAGGAATTAAGTATGGAGACTCTGGTGAAGCTATATATGCGGAGGTAGATATCAGCCCGAGAGGTGAAGATGGAGCGGCCTATTCTTACCCAGATGTGGCGGTCTCCTCTCTTCACTGGTCTGATCAGCTCATGGAGCTCCTCTTTATACCAGACCAATACTCCTCCTGAGCTCCGGCCCTGCTTGATGCTGTTGTTTTTTAGGGCAGGGACAGAGATCTTCCTGTATCTGGTGGGCACTATGGATTTATTCTCTGCCTAAGGCTGAATTCACACTTAAGTTATTTGGTCAGTTATTTACATCAGTTATTTTGAGCCAAAACCACGGAACTAGTAAATATCTTTCCATTATACCTTATCTCTGAGTAGGCTTCACCACTGGTTTTGGCTCAAAACAACTGATGGGAATAACTGATCAAATAACTGAAGTGTGAACCCAGCCTTCGTCCATCTTTCTAGGAGGATCTGTATGTCAATGGTTTTCCAATCTTTCGGTAAAGTCTGGATCGTGCGTCTTACATCCGAAGGCTGAAGCGTTCAGGCCCTGAATGTTCCAGCTGCTGACAATAAGAGATGTCATTGTTTGTCCGTATACTGTGTAAAGAGCTGCCCTGTGTAGGACAAGCTGGATTCTTGACTGCTGGCCATGTTTTAGCAATTTTGTCCAGTCAACAGGGTCTTTATCTCCTCAATGTCTCTGCTCTGCATTACTCTATTTGAGGCAGATGGATTCCTCTATGGTTTGTGCCTCTGATGGCCATATTTTGGGTAAAGGTCACCATTTCCAGTTTGTTGAGGTTATGAGGTTTTAGGTCTATTTGTTGTCGGTGACTTTTCCATAGGTTTTTGTCTTCTGTGGGGTCCAGGCCTGAGGTCTCTGTTGAGCACTATGTCTTTGAGTTCTTTGGCTAGAAGGCAGACTCCTTGGTTATTGAGGTGTTTATTGTCATATAGGTGATGATGGTTGAAGGAGGGGTGTTGTGCCGGGTGATGTCCGGCATGGCACTGATTTCAGTTGCTATCTCTGTGTTGATGCTCTGGGTGATGTGTTCAGGGATGGCCTTTCTTGGGAGCAGAGATGACAGGATGATTGTACGGTCCCTGCTAGCTGGCTCAGTTGTCCTACTATGTGCTGGCGCTGGTCCTGGAGGTTATTGGTGTCTGTATGTATGATAATCTGATTGGGTTTGGTGAAATATGGCTTTTGCTTGTTTGATAGTAGAGCAGTGGATTTTATTGACTTTTTCCTGGGTTCAAGTATTTACCATTGGAGTTTATAATCAGGACAATATCAGGACATGGTGACTTACTGCTCACGTGTCGTCTTATGTTGGCTTCTTGTAGAAAGCTGCTGTATTTCTATATTTATATCTGTACTTGGGGTTGCCAGCTCTTGCCCCCTTTTATTACTCTGCTGGGTTCTTTGCTTTGCTCTTGTTTTCAGTTATTTCCATTTGGCAGTTGGGTTATCTATTGGTGTCGTGACTGCTGGCTTTCACACCCTTCTTTCCCTGGGTTCTTCTCCTTGACTATGGGATAAGTCTGGGTTTTCAGCTTTGATATCTCTCTTCTCAGCCATGTGTTTTCTTGCGGCAGTTCTTGTAATTTACCTCTTATTTCCTGCAGGACTGAGGCCTGTTCACACCTTAGTTTGGTTAGCTCTTCAGCTACTATGTTATTTGCTTTACTGTCACCAATATTTCTTTCAAGCTTCTCTTTAAAGTGTATTAAGTCTCTTGCTAGCTGAGATAAGCAATCTCAGGGTCTCCAGGAAGCGGTGTGAGGAATTAGGACATGGTGCTGCAGAGGGTCTCTGGTGGTTTTCTCCGTAGGGGTAAGTAAGTCTCTGGTGGTTGTTTCTGTAGATTTAGGATCGTCACTGCTCTTAGTCTGTTCTTTGTAGGTTTGGGGCCGAACTTTAATATGAGGGAAGATATCTTCTACTGGCCGAGGCTGTCCTCAGTGCCCTTGATGCCATTATTGTACATGTTGATTGTGAGTGTCATGTCACTGTCATTTTGTGGGTCTTTTACCCTGATCTATTGGCCCTTGTTGATGCCACACCTGGTGACAGGCCCAGAGCTATCACCCGGCAAGGTCGGGCAGCTGCCGGGGCCCACTGAGCTGCTATGAGCACTTCCATCAATACAGATGGAAGAACTCATTGCTGGAGCTGCTGTCATTTCACTTACGCAGTACCCCTTCTGGAGGGCCCTCTGATAGTCAAATGAGGCTGCTGCAGAGACTCAGACATTCCCCCTCTACACGTGCTGCCTGAGGACAGTGAGGAGAGAAGATTGCAGGGCTGGAGTAGAAGCATGAACACAGTTTGTCAGTGAGTAGTGAGGCCGCACGGTGACTGCCTGTGGGACAGGGGACTCTTCCAGGTGCTGCTGGATGTTGTAGTAGACAAGCATATTCACGCTATTTGTTTTACTGCTTCATGAAGCAGTTTGCCTCTATGACACCTTCCCCCCTCATATCCTGTTGTCTCCTTTCCTCCCTCATGTATCCAGAGCTCCTGTCTCTATTGCTGCCCTGCACAGACCTCCTGCCACTACTTCTTATATGAATCCCCCTCAGCCCCTTCCACCTGCTTGCTGTGTTCACCCCCTTCTGTCCATCCATGGCCCCGGGCCCCTGTCTCACTCCTCTGCCTCTCATTATGGTGGTGTCTAAACCACATTCACCATAAGGACCTTCTAACGTCACAGGGTCACCCGTACTGCGCCCCTCACCCCATATTGTGCTCCCTTATACCCTGCTCCAGCAATGATAAGTATGTGAGGATGCCACTGGGGGGGTCATTACACTGTGAGGGTCCCTTACACAGTATAATGACTCCCGTGAATCCATTTAGTATAATGATCCCCATTGACCCTTTATTCAGTATAATGAGCCCGAGCCCCCATTCAATATAATGACCCCCAGTGCCCCCTCCATACAGTATAACCCCCAGTGTGGGGGAGACTGGGGGTCATTATTCTGAATAGAGGTCCACTGTGGGGGGCATTATACTGTGAGGGCCACTTACACAGTATAATGACCCCCAGAGCCCCCACTCAATATAAGTATACCCCAGTGACCACTATACAGTATAATGACCCCCAGTGTCCCCTCCATACAGTATAACCCCCAGTGTGGGGACCACTGGGGGTCATTATTCTGAATGGGGCGGAGGGCAACTGGGGGTTATTATTCTGAATGGAGGGTCATTATACTGTGTGTGGGGCCACTAGGGGTCATTATACTGTGTGGGAGCCACAGGGGGACATGTAAATGTAAAAAAAATGCCTGAAGGAGGCCCACTGGGATTTATCGCCCAAGGGCCCACATGAACCTGAAGGCGGCAGGCTGTAAAAAAAAGGCACATTCGTTTTTCTCTTTTCTTCTTCAAGGTAAAATCAGTGAAAATGATTTCTGGTCTCTCTCTAATTTTGGCATGTTTTATGGCTCGCTTGATTGCTTCTCTGGCCTTCACAGTATTCATAGATTGTAAGCTCTTGCGAGCAGGGTCCTCATTCCTCTTGTAATTATTGACTTGTCTGTTGCTATGTGATCTATGACTATTTGTCTATGATCCCCTGAACTATAAAGCGCTGAGGAATCTGTTGGCGCTATAGAAATACAGATTATTATTATTATATGTCATCTCCTCTGTGTCTGACCCCCGCTGTCTGGGGCTACAGTCCCCAGCTCCATCTTATGGTAAGTTACATACTTAGGGCTTTCTTTTTCTAAATTTTCATTTTCTAAATTGTAGCTTTTTATTTTCTGGAAGCTTTCCATATTCTTTACTTCTATGGGGTGTGCTCTCTAGAAGGACTATTAGACAGGCGATGGAGCCAGGTACTCCTACCTTTAGACGCTCAGCTCTGTCTGATGCTCCCTGTTCCTTCTAGTCTGTGCTATAGGTAGAGTGCTTGTCTGATCAAAAAGATCCTGTTTTTATCCTTCTTTATCCTTATATTTGGAGATATTTTAGTCCTCCTTTCATCTGTCTTCCATGGAGTCTGTATTTTCCAAGTTTTGTCTCATAGTTTGCTCATTACAAGGTATAAATTAGCGAAAACTCAGGAGACCATGTTTAGTGCTGCTTACTCCTGGGACTCTTGGGCGGGAGCATCTATCTATCTGGATGGGTCATCGATGGTTCTATCTCACCCTTAAGCATTAGTTGTGTATTCTTTTCTCCATAAAATGAAGCTACATTTTTAAATTTGATGCTACTAATTTAGTGTACGTAATACCCTTTAATTGTAGCAGAGACGTTTGTGGGGGGTGGTTGGGCCAAAACAACTTCTTGCATAGGGTGCCACCTAACCTAAGGCTGGTCCTGCATGTTGGGCACTGGTCGCTAGAGCTCACCAATCTGTCTCATGACTCGGTGACTGTTATTTTATCTTTGTATGATATACATATATCTATCTCTTTATCTCCACACAAACACCGTTTACTGAACTCTTTATGCATCCAAGTCGTGTTGAGTCTATTTTTTCAAACTTCTGATCCCACGAAAATACAGTTGAAATCTTTCCCTCCAGACCACACTCCAGACATCTCATCCTCCTGTTCCTGGACTTTTCCTCCTGGCTACAACATGCCTATTTTCCATTCTCATGGCTCCTAGAACATGACGGTTATTGGTCACCATGATACGTCACTGACCACATTCCGTCACTTGGAAGGTCTGGACGCTGTCCTGCAGGATTGTGGATCCTACTTCTTCCCATTACAAATTTAATGTCTCTAGGTCAGAGTTGGGAAACAACACAATAAAAAGAGGATAGATATCTAGAAAATGTTACCTCTCCTTTCAATAGGGAGATGATTTCCAAGGTAAGGTCTAATATTCTTCTGGTTTTCTCCTTCCTGTCCTTGTCCATCTTTGGTAGGTCATTCATGAGAAGATGAGAAAACGGGATGAAGTGGAGGTTTCTAGTGCTGCGGGAGCCTTTACGAGAAAAGGGAGAAGCTGGAAATTATCCAGGGTACAAGGGCATATAGGAGATCCGGAGCCACCGCTACACATGAACATGGAAAGTCCCAGCTTCTCAGATCCTCCAGCACATGGATTAAACCCTTAACGATGAATTACGGATGGGCCATAAATGTGTGCCATGATATATAACAAGACAATCTATTGCAATTGTCAAACATCTCTAAGATATTGCTAAGGCAGCTCGCCTGTATGACACAGCTGGTCCCCAGACGAATCTGCAAGGATCTAAGCTAGGTTCAGTTTAACCACTTGATTTAGACAGCCCAATGTTCGGGCTGATTATCAGGAACAAACTTTCCTACAAACGTCCATTCCCGATAATCGGCCTGTGTAAAAGTGTTGCAGATCATGAAATGATCATTTGTTCCTGGGCAGCAGATTGTGCGGTCATGAGCAATGATTATGTATGGGGAGGAGCAATAGTAGTAGTGACCGCTTCTCCTCATACTGTGGAGGTATACGCTGCATATAAATTAAGTGCTTCACCTCCACTTAACGAGCAGCCGACTGATGGGAAAAACGCTTCCGTCCCGACAACTGGCCTCTGCTCGCCACGGCTATATCCACCTTTAGATGTCATGCTTGCTATTGACTGCCACATCTAAGTGACTGACAGAGAGAGAGGAAGCAGTCGCCATCTAGCGAGTGGTAACTTGTGATGCCAGATGCATGGTCTGACAGGCTTCATTGCTACTGTGTATTCAAAAGCATGGGAATAGCTGCTACATCAGGAGGCGGACACTAACAGTGTTAGCTCCTCCCACCAGCTATGCCCCTCCTAAAGAGACTAAGCAAAACTGTTTCACAAGCATAACCACCAACACCACTTTTCGTTTTTACTCCCAGCCCTCCCAAAGCCGTAACTTTTTTACTTTTATGTTCACAAAGCTGTATGAGGGCTTGTTTTTTGCGGGACAAGATGCCCTTTCTAATGGCAATATTTACGGTTGCAAACAATGTGGTTGGGAGCGGGAAAAAAAATTATAAATGGGGTGAAATTGAAAAATAAAAAACGCAATTCCACAACATTTTTTTGGGTTTAGTTTTTACAGCGTTCCCTATACTATAAAACTGACCAGTTACTTTCATTCTCCAGGTCAGTATGAATTCGGTGATACCACATATATATATTCTTTTATTGTATTTTTATACTGAAAAAAAAAAAAAAACTTGAAAAAGATAAATTTTTCTTTTAGTCTCCATATTCTGACCCCTATACATTTTTGGTATTTACAGTTGTGTTCAAAATGATTCATCCCCCAATGCTGTAAAGGGTTTTAGGGAATTTAGTGCACATTTGTAATTGTGTTCAGAATGAAATCTTACAAGTAGAGATGAGCGAACATTTAAAAAAAGTCCGGTGTTCGGCGTTCGGGTGGTGGTAAGTCGCGCATCCCGTTATGGATTCCACTATAGCGGCATATGGAATCCATAAGGGGCGGCTGCCACCAACCCGAACTTTTGCACAGCTGAAGGACCTGGGGTGATGTCACTGTCATGTGATCAGTGCAGGGGGCGTGGCTCAGCACGGGATCAAATCCAGCCCCCTGCACTGATCACATGACAGTGATGTCACCCCAGGTCCTTCAGCTGTGCAAAAGTTCGGGTTGGTGGCAGCCGCCCCTTATGGATTCCATATGCCGCTATAGTGGAATCCATAACGGGATGCGCGACTTACCACAACCCGAACAACGGACTTTTTTTAAATGTTCGCTCATCTCTACTTACAAGGACTTTTTAAAGAACCATATGCAACTAAAATGACAACAATTGTTTTTGTAATACAGTATTAAATGTTTTTTTTGTGATTTCTTCATTGACACAATTATTCAACCCCTTAAAGACGACCGCTCTTAAGAACAGAGGTTCATTCAAGTGTTTTCCATCAGGTATTGAAAACCCCTGTGGATGTCAAGGAGCAGCAATCAAGCAGAATAAGCCCCAATTAGGCAGATGTAAAATGACTGTGATCCTCGGCTCCTTCTAGACATTTACTGGTGTGTTTACAGACATGGTGAAGTCAGGAGAATGGTCCAGGAAGACAAGAGAAGAGGGGATTTCTCTTCACAGGAAGGGCAATGGCTATAAGAAGATTGCAGAGATGTTACACAGACCAAGAGACACCATAGGAAGCATCATTTGCAAATTCAAGGCAGAGGGCACTGCTGAAACGCTACCTGGTCGTGGCAGAAAGAAGATGCTGACTGCGACTGCTGTGCGCTACCTGAAGCTCAAAGTGGAGAAAAGTCCCCGTGTGACTGCTGAGGAACTGAAGAAAGATTTGTCAGATGCGGGTACTGAAGTTTCAGCTCAGACAATAAGGCACACACTGCGTAATGAAGGCCTCCATGCCAGAACTCCCAGGCGCACCCCCTGCTGTCTCCAAAGAATAAGAAGAGTCGACTGCAGTATGCCAAAAGTCATGTGGACAAACCACAAAAGTGTTCTGTGGACTGATGAAACAAAATTAGAACTGTTTGGGCCCATGGATCAACGCTATGTTTGGAGGAGGATGAAGAAAAGAACACCTTGCCTACTGTGAAGCATGGCGGGGGTCAATCATGCTTTGGGGCTGTTTTGCTTCTACAGGTACAGGGAAGCTTCAGCGTGTGCAAGGTACCATGAATTCTCTTCAGTACCAGGAGATATTGGATGAAAATGTGATGCAGTCCGTCACAGACCTGAGGCTTGGGAGACGTTGGACCTTTCACCAGGACAATGATCCCAAGCATACCTCCAAGTCCACTAGAGCATGGCTGCAGATTAAAGGCTGGAACATTGTGAAGTGGCCATCGCAGTCACCAGACTTACATCCGATTGAGAACCTCTGGTGGGACTTACAGAAAGCAGCTGCAGCGCGCGGCCTAAGAATGGGACTGAACTGGAGGCTTTTACCATGAAGAATGGGCGAAGATACCCGTAGATCGCTGCAAGACACTTGTGTCAGGCTATGCTCCACGTGTAAAAGCTGTTATAACTGGAGAAGGATGTTGTACTAAGTACTAAGACTGAATGTCACTTGGGGGGTGAATAAAACTGATAATGATGTGAGCACAGAAAAGACATTTGTGGTGATTTCATTATAAATGTTCTGTTATATTTGTCTGACTTACAAGGGCCTCTGTGATTTAATTGTAAACAAGACGACGGAAATGATCAAAATCAACGTCAAACTGGAGAAAACACTCAATGTCAGTGGGGGTGGAATCATTTTGAACACAACTGTATGTGGGCGGAGCTATGTTTAGATTTTTGCGGTGCAATCTGTACTTTTCAGTGATACCATTTTGGGGTGTACGACTTTGTGATCACTTTTTATTACATTTTTTGTGGGAGGAAAAGCTCTTTTTTTTTTTATAGTTTCCTTGGAATCCCAATGGATTGCTTTTCTCATAGACTCCAATGCATTGGAGTCTGAGGATTTTACTGTATTTCTATGGAGCCGCAGGCAGGGATAGCAATTACTAAGCAGCAGCCTCCTGTCTCACAGGAAGGCAGGGGCTCCAGCGAACAAGCTCCGGCTCCCCCGATCCCAGGTTGAGGACAGGTCCTTTAGAATCAAGAAAGGAGCAACTGCCGCTGCAAGTGGATGAGGTGAGTGTTTTTAGCTTAAAAAAATCAAACATTATAGCTAAGGACTGTGACGCTTCTCGATCTCAACCATACGAGGAAATCGCGAATGCATCATATTTCAAAAATCACAGAATCACCAGAGCCTTCACCTGCACACAAGGGGTTAAAGAAGTAATTCAACTTGTAGTTACTGCTCTTAGCACCTCCTCATGAACAGATTCTTCCTGCCCCATGCCAAGTTGAGTAGCCATCAATCTATTTTTCTCATGACAGAACCTCATAAAACATGCTCCATTTCAGCCGGAGTGGCTCCAACCCAGCAGGACTCCTCATACCTTAAAGGGAACCTGTCACCTCAAACAGCAGTCCTAAACCGCCGGCAGGACCTTCAAGATGACAGCAGTCGGATTCTGATCTAGTATATCTTACTAAATTCTGGTGTGGCAGTAGTAAGAAAATCGATGTTTAATCCCCGGCTGGCGCGATTCTCTGCCCAGGCTTGAAGTCAAGGGGGCAGCAGCCTTCTTGCTTCAAGTTGTGGTGACCACACCCCCTTCCCGGCCCCTTCGCTTTGATTGACAGCGCTTATGCCCGACAGCCGGCCGGCTTCTCAGAACAGCCAGCTGTCAGTCACAACGAAGGACCGTTTGAGGTGATAGGTTCCCTTTAAGCCTCCTCGGAAAGCTTCAAAAGGAAGGAGAGATTCTTATCATGCCGATGGGTGACATGGAGAGAGAGGCCACTTTGCGGTCACCCTATAATACACAGATTTCATAATTGTTCCCATATCTCCTGGGTTCAGAACATACGCACTGAACCATCTCTTCAGGGATTGTTCCGGTTCTTATAACACACCTTCCAGGAAATCGGCCAGTCCATCCCGCTCTGAGTTAAGGAGATTTTTTGTGAAACTCACCGGTAAAATCTTTTTCTCGTTGTTCCCATTGGGGGACACAGACCATGGGTATAGCTTAGAGGTAATAGTAGGAGGGACACTATGCAAATGAAAGAGCTCCTCCTCCTCGGGCTATACCCCCCGGCTCCAGCAGGAGAAACTCAGACCATCAAACCAAGGCCCTGAGGCCCAACTACAAACAGAAAAGAACCCCTCCTGCAACAAGCAGAATGGGCGGGAGCTGTGTCCCCCAATGGAAACAACGAGAAAAAGATTTTACAGGTGAGTTTCACAAAAAATCTCCTTTTCTCGTACATTCCATTGGGGGACACAGACCATGGGACGTTCTAAAGCAGTCCATGGGGTGGGAAAAAACATCAACACTGCCAGGAATAATGTTCAACTGTCAAACAGGAACCACAGCCTGCAAAACCTTGCGGCCCATGACAGCATCAGCTGAGGCCAGCGAATGTAACTGGTAAAACTTAGAAAAGTTATGTAAGGACGACCAGGTAGCCGCATACACAACTGAGACGCAGAAGCACGATTGCGTCTTGCCCAGGAAGCTCCCACCGCTCTAGTGGAGTGAGCAGTAATCCGCGACGGGGGAACTTTGCCACGAGCGCAAGAAGCCGCGGCAATAGCCGAGCGGATCCATCTCGCCACAGTGACCTTAGAGGCCGTCAGGCCCTTACGAGGCCCCTCTGGAATGACAAAGAGGGAGTCCGAACGGCGAAAGGAGAAAGTAGCCTTCAGATACACCTTCAGGGCCCTGACCACATCCAGGGAATGTAAGGCGCGCTTCCTTAGGGTTTGCCGGAGAAGGGCAAAAGGAGGGCTGAAGAAGGTTTGGAATAGGACGGAGTACTACATTATCCTGATGAAAAACCAGAAAAGGCTCCTGGCAGGCAAGAGCGGCCAGCTCCGATACTCGCCTAATGGAAGTAATAGCCACCAGGAAGACCACCTTCCAGGTAAGCAGAGTCAGGGAGACCTCCCTCAAAGGCTCATAAGGAGCTGACTGAAGAGCGCCGAGGGCCAAATTGAAATCCCACGGAGGCAAAGGGGGGGGGACATACGGAGGGGCTGAACGTGCCACCCCCTGCAGGAAAGTCTTCACAGGACCCAGGAGAGTGAGAGATCTTTGAAAGAAGACTGCTAAGGCCGAAACTTGGCCCTACAGGGAACTCAGGGAGAGCCCTAGCTCAAGGCTAGACTGCAGGAAAGAAAGAATCACTAAGGAAAAACTAAGGGGAGGGAACCCCTGGTTCTCACAAAAAAGCAGAAAAGCCTTCCAAGTAAGGTAGTAAATCCTGGAAGAAGCCGGCTTTCTTCTCTGATCATGGCTCTAATTACAGAATCCAAGAACTCTCTTCTCCAAGATGGAGGTTTCAACAGGCACGCCGTTAAACGAAGAGACTGTAAATTCCGGTAGAAGAGCGGTTCTTGAGACGGGAGATCTTCTCCGTCGGAAAGAGGCCATGGGATGTCTGCCAGCATCCGGGCGACGTCCGAAAACCATGGGCGACGAGGCCCATCCGGGTCGATGAGATGGGTCGGAATCCCTTCTGCCTTGATCCTGCGTAGAACCTTCAGTAGCAGAGGAAGTGGAGGGAAGACATAGAGGAGGCTGAAGTCTTTCCACGGAGCCACCAGCGCGTCCACCCCATTCAGCCTGCAGAAGCGAGAGAGCCTTTATCAGAATGTCGTCTAAATAAGGCAGCAAAGTAATGCCCCTGGAGCAAGGAAGCGCCATGAGCGGTGCGAGGATCTTGGTAAAGACCCGAGGGGCAGTTGCTAACCCAAAAGGAAGAGCGACAAACTGATAGTGCCTGGTGCCAATGGCGAAGCGCAGAAAACGTAGGTGGCATTCTGCGATAGGGACGTGCAGATAGGAATCCTGAATGTCTACAGATGCGAGGAACTCCCCTGGAAGCAGAGAAGCAATAACAGAGTGGAGGGACTCCATCCGAAATCTTCGTACTCGCAGACGCTTGTTGAGTAGCTTCAGATCCAGGATCGGCCGCACCGATCCCTCCTTTTTTGGGACCACAAACAGGTGTGAATAGAATCCTGTGTCTTGTTCTTCTAGGGGAACTGGGACGATGACCCCCCTGTCTAGCAGGGAAGATACTGCCCTTAGGAGGTCCGAGGCCCGGGCCGGATCTCCTGGAACGCAAAAAGAGAAAAAACGTTCCGGTGGTATGGACGCGACTCTATCTTGTAACCTGAAGTTACAACTTCCAGCGCCCAGGCGTCCTGAACATGAGCCCTCCAGACCTGCTGGAAAGAGAGCAGGCGGCCCCCCACCGCAAGGGGTGGGGGCGTCCCTTCATGCGGAAGCCTGCTTGGGAGCCGCAGGATGGGCTGACTGAGCATTCTGACGCCAGGAAGACTGGGGCTTAAAGGAGGGATTCTTGCGGGAGTCCTGAGACCCCCCCGCGGAGGAAGCCGGAGACGCCCTGTTGGTAGGGAAGCGACGAAATGACTGGTACCGGAAACCAGAGGCTCTGGGCCGAAAGGAGCGCTTGGCTCTAGGCTGGGGCATATGAGTGCTCTCGCCGCCGGTAGCTGCAGAGATAAATTCATCCAGCTGAACCTTAAACAGTCTGGACCCTTCAAGGTAAGGTGAGCAAGGGAACGCTTAGAAGAAGCGTCAGCATCCTACACTTTCAACCAGACCTCTCTGCGCTGAATGACTGAGAGGGGAGAGATGCGGGCGAAGAGGGAGCTAATGTCCATGGAAGCCTCGCATAGGAAGATGGAAGCCTGCGATATCTTGTGAATCAGACCTAGGATGTCAGCAGACGGATCTTGTTCCACCAGGTCTTGGTGGGGGCACTGTGACCATACTGACAGGGCTCTGGCAGCCCATGCAGAGGCAAAGGCAGGCCGCAGGGCCGTGCCCGCCAGGGAAAAAATGGATTTGGCAAGAGAATCTAGACGCATGTCCACCGCGTCCTGCAAGGAGGAGCCATCTAGGACAGGAAGGGCCGTATTTTTGGCTAATCTGGCCACCGGGGAATCCACCTTAGGGGGAGAAGACCACTTCTCCACACTATCCTCCGGAAAGGGATACCGCATGTCCATGCGTTTGGTGGCAGAAAACTTGTTAATTTACTAGCTAGGTTGCAAATAACCGTTTCTTCCCTTTAGGAATAGCTAGCCGGGGTCTCTTTGCCCGATTCAATACGAAGAGTGGTGGCAGCAAATTAATTTGATTTCCAGCGTGAAATCGATAATTTTATTTTTACCGATTGTACATACAATCGTGATTGCATCAAGTATTGGCCCACCACCCAATCTAAAATGTTTACACAGTGCTCACAGTGGATTTGCGTCCAGGAGTCTCTCATGGACGAGACCTGTATGGCAACTATGGCTTAAAACGACGGGATTGGCGGGTGGTGGTCACATACTAAGGGAGACCTTGGGGGACATTATTACTGCTGGGGGACACTATGGGGGACATTATTTATGCTGGGGGCCATTAATGGGGAAATTATTACTGCTGGGGTCACTATGGGAGACATTATTACTGCTGGGGGCCTCTATAGGAGACAGTACTACTGCTGGGGGACACTATGGGAAACATTACTACTGCATGGGGCAATTATGGGATCCATTATTACTGCGGAGGCCACTATGGAGGACATTATTACTGCTGGAGGCCTCTATAGGAGACAGTACTACTGCTGGAGGACACTATGGGAGACATTACTACTGCATGGGGAAATTATGGGATCCATTATTACTGCGGAGGCCACTATGGAGGACATTATAACTGCTGGGGGCAACTAGGGGAAACATTACTCCTGCTGGGACCACTATTGGGGAAATTATTACTGCTTGGGGCCACTATAACATAGTAACATAGTATATAAAGCCGAAAAAATTGCATTTGTCCATCCAGTTCGGCCTGTTTCCTACAAGTTGAATCAGAGGAAGGCAAAAAACACCTGTGAGGCAGAAGCCAATTTTCCCACTTAAGAGAAAAAAATTCCTTCCCGACTCCAATCAGACATCAGAATAACTCCCTGGATCAACGACCGCTGAAGTAGCTATAGCCTGTAATATTATTACACTCCAGAAATACATCCAGGCCCCTCTTGAATTCCTTTATTGTACTCACCATCACCACCTCCTCAGGAAGAGAGTTCCATAGTCTCACTGCTCTTACAGTAAAGAGTCCATAGTCTCACTGCTCTTACAGTACAGAGTCCATAGTCTCACTGCTCTTACAGTACAGAGTCCATAGTCTCACTGCTCTTACAGTAAAGAGTCCATAGTCTCACTGCTCTTACAGTATAGTGTCCATAGTCTCACTGCTCTTACAGTATAGAGTCCATAGTCTCACTGCTCATACAGTATACAGTCCACAGTCTCACTGCTCTTACAGTAAAGAGTCCATAGTCTCACTGCTCTTACAGTATAGAGTCCATAGTCTCACTGCTCTTACAGTATAGAGTCCATAGTCTCACTGCTCTTACAGTATAGAGTCCATAGTCTCACTGCTCTTACAGTATAGAGTCCACAGTCTCACTGCTCTTACAGTAAAGAGTCCATAGTCTCACTGCTCGTACAGTATAGAGTCCATAGTCTAACTGCTCTTACAGTATAGAGTCCATAGTCTCACTGCTCTTACAGCATAGAGTCCACAGTCTCACTGCTCTTACAGTAAAGAGTCCATAGTCTCACTGCTCTTACAGTATAGAGTCCATAGTCTCACTGCTCTTACAGTATAGAGTCCATAGTCTCACTGCTCTTACAGTAAAGAGTCCATAGTCTCACTGCTTATACAGTATAGAGTCCATAGTCTCACTGCTCTTACAGTATAGAGTCCATAGTCTCACTCCTCTTACAGTATAGAGCCCATAGTCTCACTGCTCTTACAGTAAAGAGTCCATAGTCTCACTGCTCTCACAGTATAGAGTCCATAGTCTCACTGCTCTTACAGTAAAGAGTCCATAGTCTCACTGCTCTTACAGTATAGAGTCCATAGTCTAACTGCTCTTACAGTACAGAGTCCATAGTCTCACTGCTCTTACAGTAAGGAGTCCATAGTCTCACTGATCTTACAGTATAGAGTCCATAGTCTCACTGCTCTTACAGTATAGAGTCCATAGTCTCACTGCTCATACAGTATAGAGTCCACAGTCTCACTGCTCTTACAGTAAAGAGTCCATAGTCTCACTGCTCTTACAGTATAGAGTCCATAGTCTCACTGCTCTTACAGTATAGAGTCCATAGTCTCACTGCTCTTACAGTATAGAGTCCATAGTCTCACTGCTCTTACAGTAAAGAGTCCATAGTCTCACTGCTCTTACAGTAAAGAGTCCATAGTCTCACTGCTCTTACAGTATAGAGTCCATAGTCTCACTGCTCTTACAGTAAAGAGTCCATAGTCTCACTGCTCTTACAGTATAGAGTCCATAGTCTCACTGCTCTTACAGTAAAGAGTCCATAGTCTCACTGCTCTTACAGTATAGAGTCCATAGTCTCACTGCTCTTACAGTAAAGAGTCCATAGTCTCACTGCTCTTACAGTAAAGAGTCCATAGTCTCACTGCTCTTACAGTATAGAGTCCATAGTCTCACTGCTCTTACAGTAAAGAGTCCATAGTCTCACTGCTCTTACAGTATAGAGTCCATAGTCTCACTGCTCTTACAGTACAGAGTCCATAGTCTCACTGCTCTTACAGTATAGAGTCCATAGTCTCACTGCTCTTACAGTAAAGAGTCCATAGTCTCACTGCTCTTACAGTATAGAGTCCATAGTCTCACTGCTCTTACAGTAAAGAGTCCATAGTCTCACTGCTCTTACAGTATAGAGTCCATAGTCTCACTGCTCTTACAGTATAGAGTCCATAGTCTCACTGCTCTTACAGTATAGAGTCCATAGTCTCACTGCTCTTACAGTATAGAGTCCATAGTCTCACTGCTCTTACAGTAAAGAGTCCATAGTCTCACTGCTCTTACAGTATAGAGTCCATAGTCTCACTGCTCTTACAGTAAAGAGTACCATAGTCTCACTGCTCTTACAGTAAAGAGTCCATAGTCTCACTGCTCTTACAGTATAGAGTCCATAGTCTCACTGCTCTTACAGTATAGAGTCCATAGTCTCACTGATCTTACAGTAAAGAGTCCATAGTCTCACTGCTCTTACAGTATAGAGTCCATAGTCTCACTGCTCTTACAGTATAGAGTCCATAGTCTCACTGCTCTTACAGTAAAGAGTCCATAGTCTCACTGCTCTTACAGTAAAGAGTCCATAGTCTCACTGCTCTTACAGTAAAGAGTCCATAGTCTCACTGCTCTTACAGTATAGAGTCCATAGTCTCACTGCTCTTACAGTACAGAGTCCATAGTCTCACTGCTCTTACAGTAAAGAGTCCATAGTCTCACTGCTCTTACAGTATAGAGTCCATAGTCTCACTGCTCTTACAGTAAAGAGTCCATAGTCTCACTGCTCTTACAGTACAGAGTCCATAGTCTCACTGCTCTTACAGTATAGAGTCCATAGTCTCACTGCTCTTACAGTAAAGAGTCCATAGTCTCACTGCTCTTACAGTATAGAGTCCATAGTCTCACTGCTCTTACAGTAAAGAGTCCATAGTCTCACTGCTCTTACAGTATAGAGTCCATAGTCTCACTGCTCTTACAGTAAAGAGTCCATAGTCTCACTGCTCTTACAGTAATAGAGTCCATAGTCTCACTGCTCTTACAGTATAGAGTCCATAGTCTCACTGCTCTTACAGTAAAGAGTCCATAGTCTCACTGCTCTTACAGTATAGAGTCCATAGTCTCACTGCTCTTACAGTATAGAGTCCATAGTCTCACTGCTCTTACAGTATAGAGTCCATAGTCTCACTGCTCTTACAGTATAGAGTCCATAGTCTCACTGCTCTTACAGTAAAGAGTCCATAGTCTCACTGCTCTTACAGTAAAGAGTCCATAGTCTCACTGCTCTTACAGTAAAGAGTCCATAGTCTCACTGCTCTTACAGTAAAGAGTCCATAGTCTCACTGCTCTTACAGTATAGAGTCCATAGTCTCACTGCTCTTACAGTAAAGAGTCCATAGTCTCACTGCTCTTACAGTATAGAGTCCATAGTCTCACTGCTCTTACAGTATAGAGTCCATAGTCTCACTGCTCTTACAGTATAGAGTCCATAGTCTCACTGCTCTTACAGTAAAGAGTCCATAGTCTCACTGCTCTTACAGTAAAGAGTCCATAGTCTCACTGCTCTTACAGTAAAGAGTCCATAGTCTCACTGCTCTTACAGTAAAGAGTCCATAGTCTCACTGCTCTTACAGTATAGAGTCCATAGTCTCACTGCTCTTACAGTATAGAGTCCATAGTCTCACTGCTCTTACAGTATAGAGTCCATAGTCTCACTGCTCTTACAGTATAGAGTCCATAGTCTCACTGCTCTTACAGTAAAGAGTCCATAGTCTCACTGCTCTTACAGTAAAGAGTCCATAGTCTCACTGCTCTTACAGTAAAGAGTCCATAGTCTCACTGCTCTTACAGTAAAGAGTCCATAGTCTCACTGCTCTTACAGTATAGAGTCCATAGTCTCACTGCTCTTACAGTAAAGAGTCCATAGTCTCACTGCTCTTACAGTATAGAGTCCATAGTCTCACTGCTCTTACAGTAAAGAGTCCATAGTCTCACTGCTCTTACAGTAAAGAGTCCATAGTCTCACTGCTCTTACAGTAAAGAGTCCATAGTCTCACTGCTCTTACAGTATAGAGTCCATAGTCTCACTGCTCTTACAGTATAGAGTCCATAGTCTCACTGCTCTTACAGTATAGAGTCCATAGTCTCACTGCTCTTACAGTAAAGAGTCCATAGTCTCACTGCTCTTACAGTAAAGAGTCCATAGTCTCACTGCTCTTACAGTAAAGAGTCCATAGTCTCACTGCTCTTACAGTATAGAGTCCATAGTCTCACTGCTCTTACAGTAAAGAGTCCATAGTCTCACTGCTCTTACAGTAAAGAGTCCATAGTCTCACTGCTCTTACAGTAAAGAGTCCATAGTCTCACTGCTCTTACAGTAAAGAGTCCATAGTCTCACTGCTCTTACAGTAAAGAGTCCATAGTCTCACTGCTCTTACAGTAAAGAGTCCATAGTCTCACTGCTCTTACAGTATAGAGTCCATAGTCTCACTGCTCTTACAGTAAAGAGTCCATAGTCTCACTGCTCTTACAGTAAAGAGTCCATAGTCTCACTGCTCTTACAGTAAAGAGTCCATAGTCTCACTGCTCTTACAGTAAAGAGTCCATAGTCTCACTGCTCTTACAGTAAAGAGTCCATAGTCTCACTGCTCTTACAGTAAAGAGTCCATAGTCTCACTGCTCTTACAGTAAAGAGTCCATAGTCTCACTGCTCTTACAGTAAAGAGTCCATAGTCTCACTGCTCTTACAGTAAAGAGTCCATAGTCTCACTGCTCTTACAGTAAAGAGTCCATAGTCTCACTGCTCTTACAGTAAAGAGTCCATAGTCTCACTGCTCTTACAGTAAAGAGTCCATAGTCTCACTGCTCTTACAGTAAAGAGTCCATAGTCTCACTGCTCTTACAGTAAAGAGTCCATAGTCTCACTGCTCTTACAGTAAAGAGTCCATAGTCTCACTGCTCTTACAGTATAGAGTCCATAGTCTCACTGCTCTTACAGTATAGAGTCCATAGTCTCACTGCTCTTACAGTAAAGAGTCCATAGTCTCACTGCTCTTACAGTAAAGAGTCCATAGTCTCACTGCTCTTACAGTAAAGAGTCCATAGTCTCACTGCTCTTACAGTATAGAGTCCATAGTCTCACTGCTCTTACAGTATAGAGTCCATAGTCTCACTGCTCTTACAGTATAGAGTCCATAGTCTCACTGCTCTTACAGTAAAGAGTCCATAGTCTCACTGCTCTTACAGTAAAGAGTCCATAGTCTCACTGCTCTTACAGTAAAGAGTCCATAGTCTCACTGCTCTTACAGTATAGAGTCCATAGTCTCACTGCTCTTACAGTATAGAGTCCATAGTCTCACTGCTCTTACAGTATAGAGTCCATAGTCTCACTGCTCTTACAGTAAAGAGTCCATAGTCTCACTGCTCTTACAGTAAAGAGTCCATAGTCTCACTGCTCTTACAGTAAAGAGTCCATAGTCTCACTGCTCTTACAGTATAGAGTCCATAGTCTCACTGCTCTTACAGTAAAGAGTCCATAGTCTCACTGCTCTTACAGTAAAGAGTCCATAGTCTCACTGCTCTTACAGTAAAGAGTCCATAGTCTCACTGCTCTTACAGTAAAGAGTCCATAGTCTCACTGCTCTTACAGTAAAGAGTCCATAGTCTCACTGCTCTTACAGTAAAGAGTCCATAGTCTCACTGCTCTTACAGTAAAGAGTCCATAGTCTCACTGCTCTTACAGTAAAGAGTCCATAGTCTCACTGCTCTTACAGTAAAGAGTCCATAGTCTCACTGCTCTTACAGTAAAGAGTCCATAGTCTCACTGCTCTTACAGTAAAGAGTCCATAGTCTCACTGCTCTTACAGTAAAGAGTCCATAGTCTCACTGCTCTTACAGTAAAGAGTCCATAGTCTCACTGCTCTTACAGTAAAGAGTCCATAGTCTCACTGCTCTTACAGTAAAGAGTCCATAGTCTCACTGCTCTTACAGTAAAGAGTCCATAGTCTCACTGCTCTTACAGTAAAGAGTCCATAGTCTCACTGCTCTTACAGTATAGAGTCCATAGTCTCACTGCTCTTACAGTATAAGAGTCCATAGTCTCACTGCTCTTACAGTAAAGAGTCCATAGTCTCACTGCTCTTACAGTAAAGAGTCCATAGTCTCACTGCTCTTACAGTAAAGAGTCCATAGTCTCACTGCTCTTACAGTATAGAGTCCATAGTCTCACTGCTCTTACAGTAAAGAGTCCATAGTCTCACTGCTCTTACAGTAAAGAGTCCATAGTCTCACTGCTCTTACAGTATAGAGTCCATAGTCTCACTGCTCTTACAGTAAAGAGTCCATAGTCTCACTGCTCTTACAGTAAAGAGTCCATAGTCTCACTGCTCTTACAGTAAAGAGTCCATAGTCTCACTGCTCTTACAGTAAAGAGTCCATAGTCTCACTGCTCTTACAGTAAAGAGTCCATAGTCTCACTGCTCTTACAGTAAAGAGTCCATAGTCTCACTGCTCTTACAGTATAGAGTCCATAGTCTCACTGCTCTTACAGTAAAGAGTCCATAGTCTCACTGCTCTTACAGTAAAGAGTCCATAGTCTCACTGCTCTTACAGTAAAGAGTCCATAGTCTCACTGCTCTTACAGTATAGAGTCCATAGTCTCACTGCTCTTACAGTAAAGAGTCCATAGTCTCACTGCTCTTACAGTAAAGAGTCCATAGTCTCACTGCTCTTACAGTATAGAGTCCATAGTCTCACTGCTCTTACAGTAAAGAGTCCATAGTCTCACTGCTCTTACAGTATAGAGTCCATAGTCTCACTGCTCTTACAGTATAGAGTCCATAGTCTCACTGCTCTTACAGTAAAGAGTCCATAGTCTCACTGCTCTTACAGTATAGAGTCCATAGTCTCACTGCTCTTACAGTATAGAGTCCATAGTCTCACTGCTCTTACAGTAAAGAGTCCATAGTCTCACTGCTCTTACAGTATAGAGTCCATAGTCTCACTGCTCTTACAGTAAAGAGTCCATAGTCTCACTGCTCTTACAGTATAGAGTCCATAGTCTCACTGCTCTTACAGTATAGAGTCCATAGTCTCACTGCTCTTACAGTAAAGAGTCCATAGTCTCACTGCTCTTACAGTAAAGAGTCCATAGTCTCACTGCTCTTACAGTATAGAGTCCATAGTCTCACTGCTCTTACAGTATAGAGTCCATAGTCTCACTGCTCTTACAGTAAAGAGTCCATAGTCTCACTGCTCTTACAGTAAAGAGTCCATAGTCTCACTGCTCTTACAGTATAGAGTCCATAGTCTCACTGCTCTTACAGTAAAGAGTCCATAGTCTCACTGCTCTTACAGTAAAGAGTCCATAGTCTCACTGCTCTTACAGTAAAGAGTCCATAGTCTCACTGCTCTTACAGTAAAGAGTCCATAGTCTCACTGCTCTTACAGTAAAGAGTCCATAGTCTCACTGCTCTTACAGTAAAGAGTCCATAGTCTCACTGCTCTTACAGTAAAGAGTCCATAGTCTCACTGCTCTTACAGTAAAGAGTCCATAGTCTCACTGCTCTTACAGTATAGAGTCCATAGTCTCACTGCTCTTACAGTATAGAGTCCATAGTCTCACTGCTCTTACAGTATAGAGTCCATAGTCTCACTGCTCTTACAGTAAAGAGTCCATAGTCTCACTGCTCTTACAGTAAAGAGTCCATAGTCTCACTGCTCTTACAGTAAAGAGTCCATAGTCTCACTGCTCTTACAGTAAAGAGTCCATAGTCTCACTGCTCTTACAGTAAAGAGTCCATAGTCTCACTGCTCTTACAGTATAGAGTCCATAGTCTCACTGCTCTTACAGTATAGAGTCCATAGTCTCACTGCTCTTACAGTATAGAGTCCATAGTCTCACTGCTCTTACAGTATAGAGTCCATAGTCTCACTGCTCTTACAGTATAGAGTCCATAGTCTCACTGCTCTTACAGTAAAGAGTCCATAGTCTCACTGCTCTTACAGTAAAGAGTCCATAGTCTCACTGCTCTTACAGTAAAGAGTCCATAGTCTCACTGCTCTTACAGTAAAGAGTCCATAGTCTCACTGCTCTTACAGTAAAGAGTCCATAGTCTCACTGCTCTTACAGTAAAGAGTCCATAGTCTCACTGCTCTTACAGTATAGAGTCCATAGTCTCACTGCTCTTACAGTATAGAGTCCATAGTCTCACTGCTCTTACAGTAAAGAGTCCATAGTCTCACTGCTCTTACAGTAAAGAGTCCATAGTCTCACTGCTCTTACAGTATAGAGTCCATAGTCTCACTGCTCTTACAGTATAGAGTCCATAGTCTCACTGCTCTTACAGTATAGAGTCCATAGTCTCACTGCTCTTACAGTAAAGAGTCCATAGTCTCACTGCTCTTACAGTAAAGAGTCCATAGTCTCACTGCTCTTACAGTATAGAGTCCATAGTCTCACTGCTCTTACAGTAAAGAGTCCATAGTCTCACTGCTCTTACAGTATAGAGTCCATAGTCTCACTGCTCTTACAGTAAAGAGTCCATAGTCTCACTGCTCTTACAGTATAGAGTCCATAGTCTCACTGCTCTTACAGTAAAGAGTCCATAGTCTCACTGCTCTTACAGTAAAGAGTCCATAGTCTCACTGCTCTTACAGTATAGAGTCCATAGTCTCACTGCTCTTACAGTATAGAGTCCATAGTCTCACTGCTCTTACAGTATAGAGTCCATAGTCTCACTGCTCTTACAGTAAAGAGTCCATAGTCTCACTGCTCTTACAGTATAGAGTCCATAGTCTCACTGCTCTTACAGTATAGAGTCCATAGTCTCACTGCTCTTACAGTATAGAGTCCATAGTCTCACTGCTCTTACAGTATAGAGTCCATAGTCTCACTGCTCTTACAGTATAGAGTCCATAGTCTCACTGCTCTTACAGTAAAGAGTCCATAGTCTCACTGCTCTTACAGTAAAGAGTCCATAGTCTCACTGCTCTTACAGTATAGAGTCCATAGTCTCACTGCTCTTACAGTAAAGAGTCCATAGTCTCACTGCTCTTACAGTAAAGAGTCCATAGTCTCACTGCTCTTACAGTAAAGAGTCCATAGTCTCACTGCTCTTACAGTAAAGAGTCCATAGTCTCACTGCTCTTACAGTAAAGAGTCCATAGTCTCACTGCTCTTACAGTATAGAGTCCATAGTCTCACTGCTCTTACAGTATAGAGTCCATAGTCTCACTGCTCTTACAGTAAAGAGTCCATAGTCTCACTGCTCTTACAGTACAGAGTCCATAGTCTCACTGCTCTTACAGTAAAGAGTCCATAGTCTCACTGCTCTTACAGTAAAGAGTCCATAGTCTCACTGCTCTTACAGTAAAGAGTCCATAGTCTCACTGCTCTTACAGTAAAGAGTCCATAGTCTCACTGCTCTTACAGTAAAGAGTCCATAGTCTCACTGCTCTTACAGTAAAGAGTCCATAGTCTCACTGCTCTTACAGTAAAGAGTCCATAGTCTCACTGCTCTTACAGTAAAGAGTCCATAGTCTCACTGCTCTTACAGTATAGAGTCCATAGTCTCACTGCTCTTACAGTATAGAGTCCATAGTCTCACTGCTCTTACAGTATAGAGTCCATAGTCTCACTGCTCTTACAGTAAAGAGTCCATAGTCTCACTGCTCTTACAGTAAAGAGTCCATAGTCTCACTGCTCTTACAGTAAAGAGTCCATAGTCTCACTGCTCTTACAGTAAAGAGTCCATAGTCTCACTGCTCTTACAGTAAAGAGTCCATAGTCTCACTGCTCTTACAGTAAAGAGTCCATAGTCTCACTGCTCTTACAGTAAAGAGTCCATAGTCTCACTGCTCTTACAGTATAGAGTCCATAGTCTCACTGCTCTTACAGTATAGAGTCCATAGTCTCACTGCTCTTACAGTAAAGAGTCCATAGTCTCACTGCTCTTACAGTAAAGAGTCCATAGTCTCACTGCTCTTACAGTAAAGAGTCCATAGTCTCACTGCTCTTACAGTAAAGAGTCCATAGTCTCACTGCTCTTACAGTAAAGAGTCCATAGTCTCACTGCTCTTACAGTAAAGAGTCCATAGTCTCACTGCTCTTACAGTATAGAGTCCATAGTCTCACTGCTCTTACAGTAAAGAGTCCATAGTCTCACTGCTCTTACAGTATAGAGTCCATAGTCTCACTGCTCTTACAGTATAGAGTCCATAGTCTCACTGCTCTTACAGTATAGAGTCCATAGTCTCACTGCTCTTACAGTAAAGAGTCCATAGTCTCACTGCTCTTACAGTAAAGAGTCCATAGTCTCACTGCTCTTACAGTAAAGAGTCCATAGTCTCACTGCTCTTACAGTAAAGAGTCCATAGTCTCACTGCTCTTACAGTAAAGAGTCCATAGTCTCACTGCTCTTACAGTAAAGAGTCCATAGTCTCACTGCTCTTACAGTATAAGAGTCCATAGTCTCACTGCTCTTACAGTAAAGAGCCCATAGTCTCACTGCTCTTACAGTAAAGAGTCCATAGTCTCACTGCTCTTACAGTAAAGAGTCCATAGTCTCACTGCTCTTACAGTAAAGAGTCCATAGTCTCACTGCTCTTACAGTATAGAGTCCATAGTCTCACTGCTCTTACAGTAAAGAGTCCATAGTCTCACTGCTCTTACAGTATAGAGTCCATAGTCTCACTGCTCTTACAGTAAAGAGTCCATAGTCTCACTGCTCTTACAGTAAAGAGTCCATAGTCTCACTGCTCTTACAGTAAAGAGTCCATAGTCTCACTGCTCTTACAGTATAGAGTCCATAGTCTCACTGCTCTTACAGTAAAGAGTCCATAGTCTCACTGCTCTTACAGTATAGAGTCCATAGTCTCACTGCTCTTACAGTATAGAGTCCATAGTCTCACTGCTCTTACAGTATAGAGTCCATAGTCTCACTGCTCTTACAGTAAAGAGTCCATAGTCTCACTGCTCTTACAGTATAGAGTCCATAGTCTCACTGCTCTTACAGTAAAGAGTCCATAGTCTCACTGCTCTTACAGTATAGAGTCCATAGTCTCACTGCTCTTACAGTATAGAGTCCATAGTCTCACTGCTCTTACAGTAAAGAGTCCATAGTCTCACTGCTCTTACAGTAAAGAGTCCATAGTCTCACTGCTCTTACAGTAAAGAGTCCATAGTCTCACTGCTCTTACAGTAAAGAGTCCATAGTCTCACTGCTCTTACAGTAAAGAGTCCATAGTCTCACTGCTCTTACAGTAAAGAGTCCATAGTCTCACTGCTCTTACAGTAAAGAGTCCATAGTCTCACTGCTCTTACAGTATAGAGTCCATAGTCTCACTGCTCTTACAGTAAAGAGTCCATAGTCTCACTGCTCTTACAGTATAGAGTCCATAGTCTCACTGCTCTTACAGTAAAGAGTCCATAGTCTCACTGCTCTTACAGTATAGAGTCCATAGTCTCACTGCTCTTACAGTATAGAGTCCATAGTCTCACTGCTCTTACAGTATAGAGTCCATAGTCTCACTGCTCTTACAGTATAGAGTCCATAGTCTCACTGCTCTTACAGTAAAGAGTCCATAGTCTCACTGCTCTTACAGTATAGAGTCCATAGTCTCACTGCTCTTACAGTATAGAGTCCATAGTCTCACTGCTCTTACAGTATAGAGTCCATAGTCTCACTGCTCTTACAGTAAAGAGTCCATAGTCTCACTGCTCTTACAGTATAGAGTCCATAGTCTCACTGCTCTTACAGTATAGAGTCCATAGTCTCACTGCTCTTACAGTATAGAGTCCATAGTCTCACTGCTCTTACAGTAAAGAGTCCATAGTCTCACTGCTCTTACAGTAAAGAGTCCATAGTCTCACTGCTCTTACAGTAAAGAGCCCATAGTCTCACTGCTCTTACAGTAAAGAGTCCATAGTCTCACTGCTCTTACAGTAAAGAGCCCATAGTCTCACTGCTCTTACAGTAAAGAGTCCATAGTCTCACTGCTCTTACAGTAAAGAGTCCATAGTCTCACTGCTCTTACAGTATAGAGTCCATAGTCTCACTGCTCTTACAGTATAGAGTCCATAGTCTCACTGCTCTTACAGTAAAGAGTCCATAGTCTCACTGCTCTTACAGTAAAGAGTCCATAGTCTCACTGCTCTTACAGTAAAGAGCCCATAGTCTGACTGCTCTTACAGTAAAGAGTCCATAGTCTCACTGCTCTGACAGTAAAGAGCCCATAGTCTCACTGCTCTTACAGTAAAGAGTCCATAGTCTCACTGCTCTTACAGTAGAGAGTCCATAGTCTCACTGCTCTTACAGTAAAGAGTCCATAGTCTCACTGATCTTACAGTATAGAGTCCATAGTCTCACTGCTCTTACAGTATAGAGTCCATAGTCTCACTGCTCTTACAGTATAGAGTCCATAGTCTCACTGCTCTTACAGTAAAGAGTCCATAGTCTCACTGCTCTTACAGTAAGGAGTCCATAGTCTCACTGCTCTTACAGTAAAGAGTCCATAGTCTCACTGCTCTTACAGTAAAGAGTCCATAGTCTCACTGCTCTTACAGTAAAGAGTCCATAGTCTCACTGCTCTTACAGAAAAGAGTCCATAGTCTCACTGCTCTTACAGCATAGAGTCCATAGTCTCACTGCTCTTACAGTAAAGAGTCCATAGTCTCACTGCTCTTACAGTAAAGAGTCCATAGTCTCACTGCTCTTACAGTAAACAGTCCATAGTCTCACTGCTCTTACAGTAAACAGTCCATAGTCTCACTGCTCTTACAGTATAGAGTCCATAGTCTCAATGCTCTTATAGTAAATAGTCCATAGTCTCACTGCTCTTACAGCATAAAGTCCATAGTCTCACTGCTCTTACAGTAAAGAGTCCACAGTCTCACTGCTCTTACAGTAAAGAGTCCATAGTCTCACTGCTCTTACAGTAAAGAGTCCATAGTCTCACTGCTCTTACAGTATAGAGTCCACAGTCTCACTGCTCTTACAGTAAAGAGTCCATAGTCTCACTGCTGTTACAGTATAGAGTCCATAGTCTCACTGCTCTTACAGTATAGAGTCCATAGTCTCACTGCTCTTACAGTATAGAGTCCATAGTCTCACTGCTCTTACAGTAAAGAGTCCATAGTCTCACTGCTCTTACAGTATAGAGTCCATAGTCTCACTGCTCTTACAGTATAAGAGTCCATAGTCTCACTGCTCTTACAGTATAGAGTCCATAGTCTCACTGCTCTTACAGTAAAGAGTCCATAGTCTCACTGCTCTTACAGTAAAGAGTCCATAGTCTCACTGCTCTTACAGTATAGAGTCCATAGTCTCACTGCTCTTACAGTAAAGAGTCCATAGTCTCACTGCTCTTACAGTAAAGAGTCCATAGTCTCACTGCTCTTACAGTAAAGAGTCCATAGTCTCACTGCTCTTACAGTAAAGAGTCCATAGTCTCACTGCTCTTACAGTAAAGAGTCCATAGTCTCACTGCTCTTACAGTATAGAGTCCATAGTCTCACTGCTCTTACAGTAAAGAGTCCATAGTCTCACTGCTCTTACAGTATAGAGTCCATAGTCTCACTGCTCTTACAGTAAAGAGTCCATAGTCTCACTGCTCTTACAGTATAGAGTCCATAGTCTCACTGCTCTTACAGTAAAGAGTCCATAGTCTCACTGCTCTTACAGTAAAGAGTCCATAGTCTCACTGCTCTTACAGTAAAGAGTCCATAGTCTCAC
This sequence comes from Bufotes viridis, assembly GCA_033119425.1. Taxonomy (NCBI): domain Eukaryota; kingdom Metazoa; phylum Chordata; class Amphibia; order Anura; family Bufonidae; genus Bufotes; species Bufotes viridis. Next base: position 21,010,377 of record CM065589.1, read on the forward strand.
TGCTCTTACAGTATAGAGTCCATAGTCTCACTGCTCTTACAGTAAAGAGTCCATAGTCTCACTGCTCTTACAGTAAAGAGTCCATAGTCTCACTGCTCTTACAGTAAAGAGTCCATAGTCTCACTGCTCTTACAGTATAGAGTCCATAGTCTCACTGATCTTACAGTAAAGAGTCCATAGTCTCACTGCTCTTACAGTATAGAGTCCATAGTCTCACTGCTCTTACAGTATAGAGTCCATAGTCTCACTGCTCTTACAGTAAAGAGTCCATAGTCTCACTGCTCTTACAGTAAAGAGTCCATAGTCTCACTGCTCTTACAGTAAAGAGTCCATAGTCTCACTGCTCTTACAGTAAAGAGTCCATAGTCTCACTGCTCTTACAGTATAGAGTCCATAGTCTCACTGCTCTTACAGTAAAGAGTCCATAGTCTCACTGCTCTTACAGTATAGAGTCCATAGTCTCACTGCTCTTACAGTAAAGAGTCCATAGTCTCACTGCTCTTACAGTAAAGAGTCCATAGTCTCACTGCTCTTACAGTAAAGAGTCCATAGTCTCACTGCTCTTACAGTAAAGAGTCCATAGTCTCACTGCTCTTACAGTATAGAGTCCATAGTCTCACTGCTCTTACAGTAAAGAGTCCATAGTCTCACTGCTCTTACAGTAAAGAGTCCATAGTCTCACTGCTCTTACAGTAAAGAGTCCATAGTCTCACTGCTCTTACAGTATAGAGTCCATAGTCTCACTGCTCTTACAGTAAAGAGTCCATAGTCTCACTTAGGGGTGGGCGATATGGCCTAAAATTTATATTGCGATATAATATGAAGCATGTGCGATATGCCATATATCGCGATATATATTTTCTATATTGGAGGGAGGGTTGTTAAACTTTTTTTTTTTTTTCCTTCAACTTTTATTTAATTAACTATTTAGCCTCCTTAGGGGCTAGAACCCTTGTCCTATTCACCCTGATAGACCTCTGTCAGGGTAAATAGGACTTGACACTGACCCTGTGCTCTGTGCACACAGCAAGCAGGGAGCTCCACAGCAGCCAGGACTTCCAGTAAGCATCCTGGCTGCCGCCCGGTGGCGTCGATCGGAGCCCCCAGCATTACACTGTGCTGGGGCTCCGATCACTAACTGCCACTGCCACCAATGATCGGGGGCCTGTGCCACCAATTGGGTGAATAGAAACGTAGCCTGCATGTGCCGGCCATATACCATACTGGGCCTCTGTGACTGCACTCTGCGATCCACCGCAATTAACCCCTCAGGTTATGAGGGGTTAATTGCGCGATCGCAACAGGCAGTCATAGAAGCCCAGCATGGAGATATAGCTTGCACATACAGGCCTATAGGACCTTTTTTTTAGAGTAGCAGCACATAGGGCTCTTACTAAAATATCTGTGTGGGGCTCCGTTCGCCCGCTCTGGCC
>CM065589.1:21012309-21037161 GCA_033119425.1 Bufotes viridis
AAGAAAGAGGAAGAGTGGGCTGGTCTGTGGGGTTTTATACCAGGACTTAAGGGGAGGGTCCAGTCACCTTGGCTACTGAATTTTCTTGTGTTTATTCTTTGCTGCTATTTTCAGTAAAGAAAGAGTGCAATGCAATGCGAGCCTCCGGGTCTTGTAGTAAAATTAGAGATGAGCGAAGTTTTGAAAAATTAGATTTGGCAACTAAGCCAAAGTTCGCTAAAAAATTTGATTTGTTCCGAATTAATTGGTCACAAATCTCTATAAATCAGAGTATACCCAAGCCACTCTGCCTTAGGAGTACGATCAGACAGAGTGGTTATGCTGCAGTGAAGAACCGCATGACCAATTAGCCTGCAGCTGCCTGTAATTCTAATAATGAAGCCTGGACTCTATAGTCGGTCTTCATTGTTAATGGCTGCTGTGGCACCTTTTAATGCTCCTTAAAACAGGGGCAGTTGCTGGTATGGGGTTTGGCTGGTTCGGTGGGGGGACAATATGCATATTATTGCTGTTCTGGCCTGCAATATCTCCTGCAGGTTATTTGACAGTAAACAGAGACTATTAATCAGCTCTGGCATACCCACTTCTCCAACCCCAGCACTCTCCGGCCGTACAGGTGGGAGCCCTTCTTCTGCCATCTGCTTTTCCTCCTTTTCCACATCATCTACTATTGATGATAATTTGTCATCAAACATCCAGATCCTCTTCTCTTTGCATATTGCTGACTTTTCTATGATCAGGAGACCAAGAAGAATTATTTGGAAGAAGTAAAGCACGCAAAAGATGACGATGGTCATCGTTAATACCTGACCCCCTAAGGGGTGCAGGCTGGATGAGTCTTGATTGGTGCTCTGGCACCAGAATAATAAAGGCTTCCATCTTATTGGTATTGAATTACATATCTTAGTTTACGGCTGATGTAGGAATAAGTAAATGTAGGAATAAATAAATAAAACTGACTCAGAATAAGTCTCCTGGCACTCTCCGTGCAGTCTGCCTGCACTCTCCTGCACTCTCCTACACTCTCCCTTCTTCAATATTCTTCTACTAAACACTGTCCCTAGTGCATGAGCTCTTGCCATATCTCTCCCTATGCTCAGCTCACAGGACAATGGCAGAGACCGTGTGGGGTGAGGGTTTTATAGGGCTGTGACATCACAGGGGTTGGCTTTATGCGAGTTGGCTGGCTGCACGGCATTGTGGGTGATCTTGCGTTCCCGGGCTTGTCTTCTTTGCTCTTAGTTTCTCTTTGTAACACATGCAGCCACTATTTTTGAAAAACCTGATTTGTTACCACGAAGCCTGAGGAAATTCAGATTTGTTTACAATTAAAGTTTTCCTAAACTTTGGACTGAATTCTGCTTCAAATGCTTACGCTTTGCTCCACACTAATTATCTTAAAATTCTTATACATGTGGCTAAGTATTGGACATTCAAGACACAGGTCTCTTGTGATCAGGGGTTCACATATAGATCTGTAGTTCCAGGGGACTGGCCCCAAATGTCCAGACAATCTCCTTCATTGTGAATTCATTATTCCAGGGTCTCAAGATCTATGCTGACCCATGGTTGGTTTTCTTTACCAAAGAAAACCAAGACGTAGCATACGAAATTCATAGCCTACCTTTCTTACAGAATTCAATTTTTTTTTACATTCCTCATGGTTATTCCTTAACTTGAACAGTTCTCAAATAGCTCAAACTCTTGAAGACTGGGTTCACTTTTCCTCTCCTGATATGACAGACAGGATGTTCTGTCTAGTAGAAATTTTGCCTATGACCTTTGTCCTTTAGGCTTTTGTCCCTTGCTATTTCTCTAGTGGTGCTGCATGTGGGATGAACTCCCCTTCCCTTATAGATTGTAAGCTCTTGTGGGCAGGGTCCTCTGCCCTCTGTACCAGTCTGTTAATAGTTTCTTGTTTACTGTATTTTACATTTGTGTAACCCTAGCTGGATGTACAGCGCTTTATGATGCTTTAAAATAAATAATAATAATAACTGGAAAAGAGCACTTACGCTTACCAGTAATTGGATTTCAAGGAGTCCCTCATGGCAGCAATCTTGTATTCCTTTCTTTATTACCTACTATGTAAGTTTAGCATATGTAGGATTCCTGCTGGTGTTCAAAATCAGTTGCATCCATACTGGTGTAGTAATTTGGAAAACTCTGGAGGGTGGTAGGATGGGCTTTTGACCTCTGTTTGCTGTCCCAGGAAGGTCAAGATGGCAACCTCAAGCGATGCTGTCATGAGGGACTTCTGGAAGTCCAATTACCATTATTTAACAGTAATTGCACTTTTCACCTGAGTCAACCCTATCCCAAGGAAAAACACTTCTGCCAGATTTGAAAACTTTAAGGGCAACCCCCATTTTGCACATGAAATTGCATATTTGTGTCTTTTTGCTACACAGTTGTCACTTTTGTAAAAGTATGTGGCAATGACATGTCCCACAATGCCAAACACAGGTAAGATGATTGATGGCAGTTTTTGGGTCACACAAGATATCTACACCAGCTCCTAGCTGACGGAGTTCAGATTTTGGCCCCCAAACTTCACAGTAACTCCAGAATTATTAATGGGCGTGCACCTCTTGTTGATTATGGCGCATCTTATGCCACCGTAAACAAGATCAAGACTGGCATTAAAAATGTCAGTGTTAATAAATCCCCCTAATATGTCTTATTAGAAGCTTAATGCTAAATTCATGTGTGATGTTCTGGAGCTTCTCCTTGATCCATCATCTCATGTTTGGCTCAGGAAACTACTTGTCATCGTTAGTCCTAATTAATGGTCTTTTCTGCTCATGTAGAACATTCTACACAACTTCTCCAGCTATCCGGTGATATCCAAATTTGTTTCACATCTATTAAATCAGGGTCAAGATCTGAGCACTATTAATTGTACGGTAAAAGAAAAGTCGTATGTGCTGCATGATGAGCGACAGAAGGAGGACATTCCTGCAGAGGTGTATCTGAGGGGTGATGAACAGTTGAAGGAGGACATTCCTGCAGATAACCTCCCAGGTGAGTTGTAACCACTAAATAAAGCAGGGAAGATCGAAAGATTCTCCTTCAGTAGATGAAACCATTTTGTGTTGGCGTTGTTAAGTGCTATCACTATTGTCAGGTATATATCTTCCCGTTCATACAACGGTGGATGAAAATGTGATATTGTTATATGTGATGACACGTGATCTGCATTTTAGATGTGGACATAGAAATATAGCTAACTACATACATCTTTAACTGCAATAGTACGGAGGGAAAAGTATTTTCCTAATTTTGGGGCTAAAGAACTATTGGGTCCTCCATTTAGACTCCCATCCTGGTACTGTAGTGGTTATTTATTATTGGATATCCGTAAATTTTTGGCGTCTATTGGTCACAAAAGGGATTTGCTGCTTAATCTGCGACTTTTCCCTGCCCATGCCAGGTCTTAAAACATGGGCTGGCCAACCAGCCCCCTTCTTATCATTTTCTACGTCTGTTCTAGGTGTAGAAAATGATCTAAATCTGCACCAGCAAGGGAGCCAGTACCTCTACATAACTTAGTTGCATCATTAAAACCAGCGTATAAACCTCCAGTCTTAATAAATGACCCCATATGTGCTATTACCATTCAGGCCATGGAGACTTATATACCCGATATATGAAGACATGTAATGAGACCAGTTTATTGGCCTGTATTTGTGGTGGTGGTGGTGGTGGGGGGGGTTTATGCCCCACTATTTAGCGCCAATTCCCATCACCTCCTCCGTATGTCGGCTTCAGCGCAGCGTATGGAGCTAGGTGTACTTCTCTCCAGTTCCCCTGCCAGTTTTCGTATCTTCTCTCCTATTCTCTTTCGCGCCAGAACAGGTAAGTTGCTGCCTCAGTGCAGTGGCCCCTTTTCCAAAGTCCGTCCGGCAGTTCTGGCTCCCTAGGTAAGGGGTTGAGCCACGCTGCACTGGAGCGTTCTTCCCGGCAGCTTCGGTTCCCACGCGGCAGGTAGGTAGGCTCCAGGGGTCAGCGTGACTCCGCTCATTCACGCGTTCATCTGTGATGTGGGGCATGGGCAGCCGTGCCAGGTTGTTAGGTAGGGCCTTTTTTCCCCCTGCTATGCGCTTACCATCTCACGGTCCCCTCTCCTATTCCTGCCGGCTTCGGCGATCCTGCTCCTGCTCTACTTCCCCCGCACGCCTTGTCCCCGCTGTTCGAAGTGCCCCCTTCGGCTCTCACTGCAGTAGCAGGCGTCTCAGGCCGGCTGGGGCCCGTTCAGGGTGCTCTCCATGCACTGCAGGAGCAGGATTCCTTTACCTGCTTTAGTGTACTCTGCAACTGCAGTATCCCCAAACCTGTTTGTATTTACCAAGCTGTTCTGGTGCCCTCAGGTGGCGCTTTTAAAGTATTACAGTAAAAAAAAAAAAAAGTGTAAAAAAAATATCGTAAAAAAATATATAATTTCCAACAATGCGGAAGCGCAAATATATTTGTGTTCAGGTACACATATATATGTATATAAAAAAAAAGTGTGTATATATATATATATATATATATATATATATATATAAATATATTCATGTACATGTTCGTACTCATACCTACATCCTGCTATTTCTCAACATAGCTTCTCTCGTTTTTCTCGTGCAGTCGTCTATCAGTTCAATTCAGTAGCTCACGTCGTTTTAACGCATCATACGCTTATTACGTTCACTTATCATCAGTCTCATACTCGCCTTATCTCGCTTGGTCGCTCCCGTGTCAATTCAGGTTATTTCTGTCGTTTTCTCCACAGGATATATATTTTCCAGTGTCGTTCCGATTCTGGTCAGTCGTTCCACAGGTAATTTGTCAGCTCACAGGGTTTAGGGTTCCCTCCCCATTTGTTCTAAAACATTCAGTTTCCTCAGGTTCATCCTTCAATTACCACGCACGGCGGGTAAGTCAACTCAGCTAGTTGGTGGCAGATTAGTCACAAGGTGTCACCGTGGGCCATTGCATCACTATCCGCATGTTGTCACTCAACACTATTCGGTGGTGGATAGTCACAAGGTGTCATGTTGCGGGTCAGGTCACTTAACCTCATTGTCCCATATTATGTCCGCAGAACTATGTCTCACGCTTCAGACATTGTGGAGGCCTTGGTCGATGAAAACGCCACTAGAAGGTCCGAAGGGAGTAGCATCCCATTATTACGTAATTGGACCGTTACCAAGCTCATGGCGGAGCTGACCAGAAGGGGGATCCATTCCCAGCCTCAGCCCAAAAAGCAGAGTTATACCGCCTCCTGATGTCCAACCCAGGCCCACAGCGACAGGACGAAGTCTCCATGGCCACGGTTCAAACATCACTGGCTCAGCTTCATGTCATGTTGAATAATCTCACCTCATCAATTACGGATGTTCAATCTAGAATTGAAACGGTTGAGTCCCTCGGTGCCATATCTCCGCCTTCAAGCCAGGAACTGGCCATTCCATCCACCGCTGCAGCAGCCGACTCCGGTACGACCGTTCCGGTCCCCAATATCACTCCCGCTCACTTCATTCCGGCCAATATAAAAAAAGATATCCTTGAAGGCAGGGATGTCAACCTAGCTTCTCTGCTAATCGCCACCAGGGATTTCACTGACAACAAAATCATCGTCTGCGGTGACGTCTCAGTAGTCCTCAGAGGCCGGGATCTCAGGTTAAATAGGAAACTCACCATTCCTGACTTTGTCCTAGCCTTCAGCTTGTATAAGGATGTCATCTGTTCAGTTCGGCCCGACCGCAGGGAAGAGTTAGACCTCTACCTCTTCCGAGTAACCGAACTGGGGTAATACGGTGGTAGCGCATTCTACAACTATCATTGTTCAATTTCTGCTAAGGCCGCCGCGGGCTTGAGTCAATTTCAATTCACCACGAATTGGGCTAATATCGACACAGAGATATTTTGTCGCAATTTCGCTGGCCTTAAGGCCCCAGCTTGTTCCCTATGCCAATCTATCTACCAAACAACGGAATGGTGCCACAAAGCTGCCTCCAGTGTCGATAGTAGCCTCCCCATACAGCTGTTGGAGTACTCTGAACCCCATAAATCAGTAGGCCTAGTTGACAAGTTAGGGAGGCCATTAAACACCTAGGTCGCTCCCAGATCTGCAATAATTATAACTTTTCATCATGCAATTACAGTCAATGTAGATTGTTGCATGTCTGTGTTAATTGCTTCAGAGCCCATCCGAAGTCTGTCTGTTCATTAAAATCTGACAAGTCTTACTTGAGTGTCGTCGACAGTGATTGCCTTCAACATTTCCCCCGTAATCACCAAGACCCCGGATTGTGCACTTTCTCACATCAGGTCAGGTTTTCACACCGGTCTTATTTCCCTGCCCGAGTCATCGTATGAATGCCATAACCTTCTGTCAGCAGAATGCAATCCAGAAGTTACCGATAACCTCATTGCTGCCGAGCTGGCCAAAGGATTCTTGATCGGCCCCTTCCCTTCCCCTCCCTTCAACAGATGGAGAATCAGTCCCATCGGCGTGGTCACCGGCAAGTTTAATAAGAAGGAGAGGTTGATCATCGATTTATCAGCCCCGCACGGTAGCCCCATACCCAGTTTCAACTCCCTCATCCCATCTGAGGAAGTCAGTATGAAATACTCCTCCATAGATCAAGCCATTGCCGTCATTCTACAGTTAGGCCCCCATACCATCCTCTCCAAAGCCGACATTTCCGATGCCTTTTAATTACTTCCCATCTGTCCTACCCTGTGGCAGTGGCACGGCATAAAATGGAGAAATCTCTACTATTTCGCCAACAAATTGACCTTCGGGTCTAAAAGTAGCCCATGGTTATTCGATAAATTAGCACAGGCCCTCCATTGGATTCTTGTCAATGAGTTTCACTGTAGTTTTGTCATACACTATTTAGATGATTTTCTATTACTAGAACACCCCGGGTCCAATGCCATAGCCCTCCATTTACTTCTCAATTGTTTCCAGCAACTCAACGTTCCATTGTCTCCAAAAAAATAGAAGGGCCATCCCCGGTCATCACTTTCCTGGGCATCACCCTAGACACTATCAACATGGTAGCTAGGTTGCCAGAAGACAAGATCTGCAGGATTAGGGACGCCCTTCGCAATTTCTCTTATTCCAGGTTGATAAAAAAAGCAGATCTACAATCTCTGTTAGGCATGTTAAACTTTGCCATGCAAATTATCCCTCAAGGTAGGCCATTCATTTTGCATCTGTTAGCCCTTCTCCCTTCTGCTCCTTCCCAAGATAGCCTTCTATGCCTTGATGACCAGACTTCAGCAGACCTAGCCATGTGGGACTATTTTCTCTATGACTGGAAGGGCATCTCTCTGTTTATCCCGGAGAATCTAACAGTTCTCCGGTCATATTTTCCCATGCGGCTCCCAGTGCTGGGTTTGCTGCTATTTTTGGCACACATTGGCTGGCAGACCTCTGGTCCAGCGAAGTCAAGGCGCTGCCAGGGTTTTTTCAGTCCTAAGCTGCTTTTGAAATCTATTCCATAGTTGCAGCCGCCCACGCATGGGGCCACGAGTGGACCGGTCACATGGTTTTATTTGTCTCAGACAATGCAGCTGTCACTGAGATCCTGAACAATGGTCTGTCAAAATCCACCCTGGTTATGGGGTTTCCTTAGACGCCTTGTCATGTTATCTTTGCAGCACCAATTTAGGTTCACGTGCACACATATCCCCGGGGAGAAGAATGTCGCAGCTGATGCCCTGTCCAGAGCAAATTTTGGCCTTCTATCACAGGTATTTCCCGACGCGGATGAAACCGGTGGAACTGTCCCTCCGCTCCCGTCGCTGGTCATGCCTTAATTCCTCATCTACTTACAGCCGCTCACTTTTAGACAAGTCCCTGTCTCCCAACACGACCAGAGCATACCACACTGGATGGAAGACATTCCTCAAGTTTCAAGACAAGTTTCCCCAAGGCAGTCTTGATTTCACTAATTACGTACTAGCTTTTATCGGCTATTGTCACTCCGATCTTAAGTTGGCTCATTCCACTGTCAAATCATACTTGGCCGGAATTCAGCATTTCCGGGCTACTAGTCACCCGGAAGCTCGGCCCATTCGCTCCATCCACGTGATTAAAGCCACACTCAGGGGACTTGAGAAATGTAACCAAGAGAGACGTCCCGGCCGGCAGGCCATCTCCAGTCAGATGTTCCGCGACCTGTCTGACACACTGGACAGAAACCCTTTTGGGAGTCAACAGAGTCTAGTGATCAGGGCTGCCATGTACCTAGCCTTCTATGGGTTTCTCAGACCGGGCGAATTCACTTCAGCGGTCAACTCAAAGCAAACAGGGGAAATGTCATTCTCTCGCTTCCATCTACCAAAACGTCTCAGTCCGGTCCACCAATCCAAGTGGTTTACTACTCTACTTCTCATCGGTGGTGTCCCGTTCAAGTGCTTCGCCAGTTGCTTCAGAGTTCAATCATGAAGACGCCTGATAGCCCGTTACTACCGTTTAATTCTGGCCATCTCACCACTACTCAGTTTGTGTCCCATATATGTACATTAGCCGCCAACATAGGTATAGACCCAGCTTCCATTTTGGGTCACTCCTTTCGGATCGGGGCAGCCTCCGCAGCTTCAAAAAATCAAGTTCCAGCCCATGTTATCAGGAAATTAGGACATTGGTGATCATCTTGCTTTAACAGATACATACCTCATCCAAATGTGGAAATGTCTCTAACTTTTCAGAACCTGGTATTGTAAGTGGGACGTAATAAAGTTTTCATGATATGTTGTCTCTTTTGGCCTCCTTCAGTCATCCCTTCGTCGGGGCGGTTACGGCACAAATCAAACCGCATATATAAGTATTTAGTTAGGTAGGAATCTCTATTCTAGTCAGCCTCGACCACAAACAATATATTTAGAAAAGTAATGGACCACATGCTTTTTTCATTAAATTCAGAAATTTCTTTCAAGTCGAACTTCCAAAGGTGTAGAAAATCCAGCCTCAAGCCGTACAGTCTACCATTACCACAGTGTATAACATCCAGCCTCTAGCCATGCAGCCTACCATTACCACAGGGTATAACATCCAGCCTCTAGCCATGTAGTCTACCATTACCTCAGTGTATAACATCCAGCCTCTAGCCATGCAGTCTACCATTACCACAGTGTATAACATCCAGCCTCTAGCCATGCAGTCTACCATTACCACAGTGTATAACATCCAGCCTCTATCCATGCAGTCTACCATTACCACAGTGTATAACATCCAGCCTCTAGCCATGCAGTCTACCATTACCACAGTGTATAACATCCAGCCTCTAGCCATGCAGTATACCATTACCACAGTGTATAACATCCAGCCTCTAGCCATGCAGCCTACCATTACCACAGGGTATAACATCCAGCCTCTAGCCATGTAGTCTACCATTACCACAGGGTATAACATCCACACTATAACCATGCAGTCTTCCATTACCACAACGTATAACGTCCAGCCTCTAACCATGCAGTCTACCATTACCACAGTGTATCACATCCATACTTTAGCCATACAGTCTACCATTACCACAGGGTATAACATCTAGCCTCTAGCCATGCAGTCTACCATTACCACAGTGTATAACATCCAGCCTCTAGCCATGTAGTCTACCATTACCACAGGGTAAAACATCCAACCTCTAGCCATACAGTCTACCATTACCACAGCTTATAACATCCAGCCTCTAGCCATGCAGTCTGCCATTACCACAGTGTATAACATCCAGCCTCTAGCCATGCAGTCTACCATTACCACAGGTGTATAACATCCAGCCTCTAGCCATGCAGTCTACCATTACCACAGGTGTATAACATCCAGCCTCTAGCCATGCAGTCTACCATTACCACAGGTGTATAACATCCATACTATAACCATGCAGTCTTCCATTACCACAGTGTATAACATCCAGCCTCTAACCATGCAGTCTTCCATTACCACAGTGTATCACATCCATACATTAGGGGGGATGAGAGTGGCATCCATCACACACACACTGCAACCCTTACACACAAAGACAATGCACCCCTTGCACACATACACAGAAACACACAATGCATCCCTTACACACACTGAAACACAATGCATCTCTTACACACACTTAATGCACCCCTTACAGACACACACTGCATCCCTTACATACACAGAAACACACCTTGCAACTTGTGGTCAAACACAGATTCACACAACGCATTCCGTACACACATTCAGAAACACACAATACATCCATTACACACACACACTGCATCACCTACACATATCACCTACACAGACTGGTATCCCTATACACTACAGTCGTGGCCAAAAGTTTTGAGAAATACATAAATATTGGAAATTGTAAAAGTTGCTGCTTAGGTTTTTATAATAGCAATTTGCATATCCTCCAGAATGTTATGGAGAGCGATCAGATGAATTGCATAGTCCTTCTTTGCCATGAAAATTAACTTAATCTAAAAAAACCTTTCCACTGCATTTCATTGCTGTCATTAAAGGACCTGCTGAGATCATTTCAGTAATCGTCTTGTTAACTCAGGTGAGAATGTTGACGAGCACAAGGCTGGAGATCATTATGTCAGGCTGATTGGGTTAAAATGGCAGACTTGACATGTTAAATGGAGGGTGATGCTTAAAATCATTAGTCTTCTATTGTTAAGCATGGTGACCTGCAAAGAAATGTGTGCAGCCATCATTGCGTTGCATAAAAATGGCTTCACAGGCAAGGATATTGTGGCTACTAAGATTGCACCTCAATCAACAATTTATAGGATCATCAAGAACTTCAAGGAAAGAGGTTCAATTCTTGTTAAGAAGGCTTCAGGGCGTCCAAGAAAGTCCAGCAAGCGCCAGGATCGTCTCCTAAAGAGGATTCAGCTGCGGGATCGGAGTGCCACCAGTGCAGAGCTTGCTCAGGAATGGCAGCAGGCAGGTGTGAGCGCATCTGCATGCACAGTGAGGAGAAGACTTTTGGAAGATGCCTGGTGTCAAAAAGGGCAGCAAATTAGCCACTTCTCTCAAAAAAAACCATCAGGGACAGATTGATCTTCTGCAGAAAGTATGGTGAATGGACTGCTGAAGACTGGGGCAAAGTCATATTCTCCGATGAAGCCTCTTTCCGATTGTTTGGGGCATCTAGAAAAAGGCTTGTCCGGAGAAGAAAAGGTGAGCGCTGCCATCAGTCCTGTGTCATGCCAACAGTAAAGCATCCTGAGACCATTCATGTGTGGGGTTGCTTCTCATCCAAGGGAGTGGGCTCACTCACAATTTTGCCCAAAAACCCAGCTATGAATAAAGAATGGAACCAAAACCCCCTCCAACAGCAACTTCTTCCAACAATCCAACAACAGTTTGGTGAAGAACAATGCATTTTCCAGCACGATGGAGCACCATGCCATAAGGCAAAAAGTGATAACTAAGTGGCTCGGGGACTAAAACGTTGACATTTTGGACCCATGGCCTGGAAACTCCCCAGATCTTAATCCCATTGAGAACTTGTGGTCAATCCTCAAGAGGCGGGTGGAGAAACAAAAACCCACTAATTCTGACAAACTTCAAGAAGTGATTATGAAAGAATAGGTTGCTATCAGTCAGGAATTGGCCCAGAAGTGGATTGAGAGCATGCCCAGTTGAATTGCAGAGGTCCTGAAAAAGAAGGGTCAACACTGCAAATACTGACTCACTGCATAAATGTCATGTAATTGTCGATAAAAGCCTTTGAAAGGTATGAAGTGCGAGTAATTATATTTCACTACATCACAGAAACAACTGAAACAAAGATCTAAAAGCAGTTCAGCAGCAAACTTTGTGAAAACTAATATTTGTGTCATTCTCAAAACTTTTGGCCACGACTGTACATTCCATAAGCACACACTTTAGATTCTTTACAGCAACACATAGCACATCCCTACACACTTCTCATGGGTGGAACATGTAGGTGGACTTATGGGTGGGCCTTATGGGCATACTCACCGTCAGGCTCTGGGGCCCAGACCTTGAGCTGTGTAAAGGGCCCCAAAAAATGGAGCTGCTTCCCGTTCACCCAGAACACTGATTTTTGTGACAGTTACAAACAGCCTCCAGAGAGCCTGTTCTACACCAGACCAGTGGAGCCAGACTGCAGCTAGAGCCATCATCATCCTTCTCTGGGTGTAGGTAGGCAATCTAGTATATTATTCGTGGCACTAGTCTCTAATTTACCTCAAATTAAAGGGACACTATAGTCCCCAGAACCACTGCAGCTTAATGTAGTGGCTCTGGTTTTCCATGGCCTGTCCCTGGAGGCTTTTTAATGTAAACACGGCGGCACTGCAGCACTGGCGTTAGTATGGCAGATTATGTGGGTGGAGCATTGTGATGTCACATGGGGGGGGGCAAACTTTTCTTTTGCCTAGGGCGGCAAAAATCCTTGCACCGGCCCTGCTGGCATTTGCCCCTTCTCTCCATGGCCTTGGCTGCTTTGTTGGGCTCTCTGGATGTAAACTTCATGTCTGACTGCGGCAGCCAGTCCTCACATGATTCTTTATGATGCAAGCGGAGTAGATCAGTGCTGCAGCCAGTCCTCACATGATTCTTTATGATGCAAGGGGAGTAGATCAGTGCTTCAGCCAGTCCTCACATGATTCTTTATGATGCAAGGGGAGTAGATCAGTGCTGCAGCCAGTGATTGCCTGCATCATATAGGAAGTTTAGATCCAGAGGGCCCAGCGAAGCAGCCAAGGCTGTGGAGCAATGGAGACAGGAAGCAGGGAAGTTTGCTTTCCTTTGCAGGTCTGCCCAGGAGAGGGAGTTTGTCAACCCTCCCCCCAAAAGTTCACAACCCTTTTAATGTATTTCAGATATTCTGAATCGCAGGTTCAGAGGTTGGATGAAGTAAAAGCATTTATTCATTAATGTTATAAAAGCTCATCATCATATTGTAAAGGTGTTATTATTCAGAATAATGCTATTAGTTTTTCTTGGCAGATGGCTATTCCAGGAGCTCAGGAGAACATCTGATAGAAGATGGTTGTGGTTTTATACATGGTACATATGAAGAGCCTGCTTTTATCCCAGATATATCCTCAGCCTTTCACAGCAAAGATCTATCATCTGCTCCTTTTAAACCGGATCCACTGTTTGATCTACCACAGATGGTTAAGGAAAATAGTCACGAAAATGGAGTTGAAAATCAAAGAGCTTGCACAGAAGAGAAGCCATTTTCATGTTCACTATGTGGGAAATGTTTTACTGATGAATCAACTCTTGTTGCACATGAGCGAAGTCACTCAGGGAGAAACCTTTTTCTTGTCCTGAATGTGGGAAATGCTTCATAAAAAATCTAATCTTATTACACATAAGAGAATTCACACAGGAGAGAAGCCGTATTCATGTTCAGAGTGTGGAAAATGTTTTATTAAAAATCCAACCTTATTACACATGAGACAGTTCACACAGGTGAGAAGCCATTTCCATGTTTAGAATGTGGCAAATGTTTTAAACAGAAATCAGATCTTGTCAGACATCAGCGAATTCACACCGGGAGAAGCCATTTTCATGCTCAGAATGCGGGAAGCGTTACGGCATTAAATCAAATCTTGTTGAACATCAAAGAGTTCACACAGGTGAAAAGCCGTTTTCATGTTCAGAATGTGGGAGATGTTTCAGCCAGAAATCGGGGCTAGTCAAACATCAGAGTGTTCACTCAGGGGCAAAACCATTTTCATGCTCTGAGTGTGGAAGATGTTTTAACCATAAATCAGCTCTTGTTAGACATCTGAGAATTCACACAGGAGACAAACCGTATTCATGCCCTGAATGTGGGAAATGTTTTCCTCAAAAATCAAATCTTGTGGAACATCTAAGAAGCCACACAGGAGAGAAGCCATTTTCGTGTTCAGAATGTGAGAAAAGTTTTACAACTCAGTCAAATCTTGTTAAACATCAGAAAATTCACTCTGGAGAGAAGCCATTTTGATTTCCGATTGAAGAAATGTAGCATGTGTTTAGCTCCATGTAGGACCTGCTGTGTCTTCTGAAGCCTGGCAACAACACATAAGTCCATTACTGCTCAATGAATGGCAGCATGTTGGTTCAGTGGTTAGCACTGGTGCCTTGCAGCGCTCCTAAGTTCAAATGTGACCAAGGATAACATCTGCATGGAGTTTGTATGTTTTCATTGTGTTTGCGTGTATTCCAGTGTCCTCCAACACTCCAAAGACATAGGGAAGTTAGATTCTAAGCACCTGTGGGGACAGTGAGTAATGATAATGTCTGTACAGCACTGTGGAATATATCAGTGTTGTACAAGTGATGAGAATGTCTGTACAGAGCTGTGGAATATGTCAGCGATATATAAGTGATGAGAATGTCTGTACAGCGCTGTGGAATAGGGCTGCAGCTATCGACTATTTTTGTAATCGAGTAGTCTATCGATTAATCCAACGATTAATCGAGTACTCTAATAACAAAAACTAATTAAAAGAATGTTTTTCTTTAAAAAACTCATCAGCCCCCCTCCCCAATTCCATCAGTGGCCCCCTAGCCTCCTCCTAGCCATGTCCCCAGCGCCAGTACTTACCTTTCCTGTAGAGGTGGCGCTCCACAGCTCATCATCTCCTCTGCGCGCTGCACTGTCGTCCTAACATCACACAGCATCGGGTCATAGTGCGCGCTACGTGCACTATGACCTGATAATGCGACAGTACAGTTGGTGCGGGACGGTGGGTAACCACAGAGCCATGAGTAATAGCAAGCTCTTCACTCCCACTCCATGGTCACATGACACCGACGCAATCCTCGAAGCACAATTTGCCTCGAGGATTTTTGTGTCTAATTACTCGATTCAATCGAGTAATCGTTTCAGCCCTACTGTGATATATGTTAGTGATACATAAGTGATGAGAATGCCTGTACAGTGCTGTGGAATATGTCAGTGATACATAAGTGATGAGAATGTCTGTCTGTACAGCGCTTTAAATATGTCAATGATATATAACTGATGGGAATGTCTGTACAGTGCTGTGGAATATATCAGTGATGAGAATGTCTGTACAGTGCTTTGAATATGTCAATGATATATAACTAATGGGAATGTCTGTACAGCGCTGTGGAATACGTCAGTGATATAGAAGTGATGAGAATGTCTGGACAGCGCTGTGGAATATATCAGTGATATAGAAGTGATGAGAATGTCTGGACAGCGCTGTGGAATATATCAGTGATATAGAAGTGATGAGAATGTCTGGACAGCGCTGCAGAATTTGTAGGCTATATACAAGTAGTAAAATAAATGTTTGACTCCGATTGGGCTGTAATGTGGCTGTTGCTAGAATTCGTCAGCGTCGTTATAATGTTTTATTTATGCATGCTGTATATCTCGCAGCACATGGCAACTTACTAACACTCTGCAGAAGTCAAATACCTTGGGTATAATATGACGGATATACAGTGCCTACATGAAGATGTGTGGAGAAAAACATTTAGGGCTTGCAGTTGTGTTACTATTAGTGTTGAGCGAACAGTTCGAGCATAGTTCGGGTTCGCACCGAATTTTGGGGTGTTCGTGACACTGACCCGAACCCGAACATTTTCGTAAAAGTTCGGGTTCATGTTCGGAGATTTCTATGGCGCATTTTGAAAGCCTGCAAAGCAGCCAATCAACATGCGTCATACTACTTGCCCCAAGAGGCCGTCTCAGCCATGCCGACTATTGGCATGGCTGTGATTGGCCAAGTGCAGCATGTGACCCAGGCTCTATTTAAGCTGGAATCACGGAGCGCCGCACATCAATCTGCTCTGATTAGTGTAGGGATAGGATGCAGCTGCTGAGTTAGGGCGAGATAGGCAGGGATTAACTCATCAAAAACACTTAATGAAGTGAAAGATCTACAGCTGTGAATCATTCAACTACTGCTAGTGAATTGCTCACTGTTTTTAGGCTTGGCAGACCGTTTTTCTGTCACTTTTTTCTGTGGTGATCGGCGGCGGCTATTTTGTGTCTTGTGGTGCGCCAGCACAAGCTGCCACAAAGTCCATGAATCCCTCAATAGTAGGGTTTTTTTCTTGCTATATCCTACATCAGGGGCTTGGCTGTGCTTATTTTGTCACCCCTAGTAACTCAGGAAATATTTTTCTATATATTATTGAGGGGTTAAACTGAAATTTACTTAAATAGCAATCCCCTGAATCTGGTGTTTCAGCTAGGCTAGCCAAGTGTAAAACCGTCAGCCAAAATATATATATTTTTTTCTGGGGTTGAAATTTAATTACCAAAAAGCAATCCCCTGAATCTGGTGTTCCAGCTGTGGCTAGCCAAGTGTAATACTGTCTGCTGTCTGGCAAAGGATAGATTTTTTTTTCTGGGGTGAAATTTAATTGCACAAATAGCAATTTCCAGAATCTGGTGTTCCAGCGGTGACTGGATAATTTCCCTAGTGTCCGTCAAAGGATAGATTTTGTTCTGTGGTGAAATACAGTTCCAAAAATAAAAATACAGTAAATCTGGTGTTCCAGTTGTTGCAGGCCTAGTTTAAATCTGTCCGTAAAAGGGAATATTTCCTTCTGTGGTGAAATTTAATTGCTAAAATAGCAATTCCATAAATCTAGTGTTCCAGTTGTTTCAGGCCTAGTATACATCTGTCCGTAAAAGAGTATATTTCTTTCTGTGGTGAAATTTAATTGCTAAAATAGCAATTCCATAAATCTAGTGTTCTAGCAGTTGCAGGCCTATTTGAAATCTGTCCGTAAAAGGGTATATTTCTTTCTGTGGTGAAATTTAATAGCTGAAATAACAATTCTCTAAATCTGGTGTTCCAGCAGTTGCAGGCCTATTTTAAATCTGTCCGTAAAGGGTATATTTCTGTCTGTGGTGAAATTTAATTGCTAAAATAGCAATTCCATAAATCTAGTGTTCCAGTTGTTGCAGGCCTTGTTTAAATCTGTCCGTAAAGGGTATATTTCTGTCTGTGGTGAAATTTAATTGCTAAAATAGCCATTCCATAAATCTAGTGTTCCAGCAGTTGCAGGCCTATTTGAAATCTGTCTGTAAAGGATACCTTTCATCCAGGGCCTAAATACTCAGCCCTACAATAGATATTCCCTAAATCAGTGGTTCCTGCTGTGCCTGGATTAGTGTAATACGCTACATAAACAAATAGGCAGATAGTGTTAGGTGCCTGTAAAAAAAGGCCTGAATCTGAAATCAATACATTGGGCCAAATATTTTTTTCCTTATTGTGGTGCTTGGTGAACGGTAACAATGAGGAAAACATCTAGTAAGGGACGCGGACGCGGTCGTGGTGGTGTCAGTGGACCCTCTGGTGCTGGGAGAGGACGTGACCATTCTGCCACAGCCACACAAAGTAGTGAATGAACTACCTCAGGTCCCAGTACCCGCCCGAATTTACAGCGATATTTGGTGGGGCCCAATGCCGTTCTAAGGATGGTAAGGCCTGAGCAGGTACAGGCGCTAGTCAATTGGGTGGGCGACAGTGGATCCAGCATGTTCACAACATTATCTCCCACCCAGTCTTCTGCAGAAAGCGCACAGGTGGCACCTGAAAACCAAGCCCATCAGTCTGTCACATCACCCCCATGCATATCAGGGAAACTGTCTGAGCCTCAAGTTATGCAGCAGTCTCTTATGCTGTTTGAAGACTCTGCTGGCAGGGTTTCCCAAGGAATCCACCTAGCCCTTCCCCAGTGGTGGAAGACATAGAATGCACTGATGCCCAACCACTGATGTTTCCTGATGATGAGGACATGGGAATACCACCTCATCGGAGTCCGCACGTCTCGATGATGACGAAAACAAGTGCCAACTGCTGCGTCTTTCTGCAGTGTGCAGACCGAACAGGAGGTCAGGGAGGAAGACTGTGTGGAAGACGATGCAGGGGACGATGAGGTCCTAGACCCCACATGGAATGAAGGTCGTGCCACTGACTTTCATAGTTCAGAGGAAGAGGCAGTGGTGAGACCGAGCCAACAGCGTAGCAAAAGAGGGAGCAGGGGGCAAAAGCAGAACAGCCGCCGCCAAGAGAGTTCACCTGCTACTGGCCACCGCTACCAGGGACAGAGCACCCCAAAGGAGGCTTCAAGGAGTTCCTGGCATGGCACTTCTTCAAATAATGTGCTGACGACAAGACCCGAGTGGTTTGCACGCTGTGCCATCAGAGCCTGAAGCGAGGCATTAACGTTCTGAACCTTAGCACAACCTGCATGACCAGGCATCTACATGCAAAGCATGAACTGCAGTGGAGTAACATAGTAACATAGTATTTAAGACCGAAAAAAGACATTTGTCCATCCAGTTCGGCCTGTTTCCTACAAGTTGATCCAGAGGAAGGCAAAAAACCCCTGTGAGGCAGAAGCCAATTCTCCCCACTTAAGGGAAAAAATTCCCTTCCCGACTCCAATCAGGCAGTCAGAATAACTCCCTGGATCAACGACCCATCTCTAGTAGCTATAACCTGTAATGTTCTTACACTCCAGAAATACATCCAGTCCCCTCTTGAATTCCTTTATTGTACTCACCATCACCACCTCCTCAGGCAGAGAGTTCCATAGTCTCACTGCTCTACAGTATAGAGTCCATAGTCTCACTACTCTTACAGTAAAGAGTCCATAGTCTCACTGCTCTTACAGTATAGAGTCCATAGTCTCACTGCTCTTACAGTATAGAGTCCATAGTCTCACTGCTCTTACAGTATAGAGTCCATAGTCTCACTGCTCTTACAGTATAGAGTCCATAGTCTCACTGCTCTTACTGTAAAGAGCCCATAGTCTCACTGCTCTTACAGTAAAGAGTCCATAGTCTCACTGCTCTTACAGTATAGAGTCCATAGTCTCACTGCTCTTACAGTAAAGAGCCCATAGTCTCACTGCTCTTACAGTATAGAGTCCATAGTCTCACTGCTCTTACAGTATAGAGTCCATAGTCTCACTGCTCTTACAGTATAGAGTCCATAGTCTCACTGCTCTTACAGTATAGAGTCCATAGTCTCACTGCTCTTACAGTATAGAGTCCATAGTCTCACTGCTCTTACAGTATAGAGTCCATAGTCTCACTGCTCTTACAGTATAGAGTCCATAGTCTCACTGCTCTTACAGTAAAGAGTACATAGTCTCACCGCTCTTACAGTATAGAGTCCATAGTCTCACCGCTCTTACAGTAAAGAGTCCATAGTCTCACTGCTCTTACAGTAAAGAGTCCATAGTCTCACTGCTCTTACAGTAAAGAGTCCATAGTCTCACTGCTCTTACAGTAAAGAGTCCATAGTCTCACTGCTCTTACAGTAAGAAGTCCATAGTCTCACTGCTCTTACAGTAAAGAGTCCATAGTCTCACTGCTCTTACAGTAAAGAGTCCATAGTCTCACTGCTCTTACAGTATAGAGTCCATAGTCTCACTGCTCTTACAGTATAGAGTCCATAGTCTCTCTGCTCTTACAGTAAAGAGTCCATAGTCTCACTGCTCTTACAGTGAAGAATCCTTTTCTATGTTTGTGTACAAACCTTCTTTCCTCCAGACGCAGAGGATGTCCCCTCGTCACAGTCCTGGGGATAAATAGATGATGGGAGTGATCTCTGTACTGACCCCTGATATATTTATACATAGTTATTAGATCTCCCTCAGTCGTCTTTTTCTAAAGTGAATAACCCTAATTTTGATAATCTTTCAGGGTACTGTAGTTGCCCCATTCCAGTTATTACTTTAGTTGCCCTCCTCTGAACCCTCTCTAGCTCTGCTATGTCTGCCTTGTTCACAGGAGCCCAGAACTGTACACTGTACTCCATGTGTGGTCTGACTAGTGATTTGTAAAGTGGTAGGACTATGTTCTCATCACGGGCGTCTATGCCCCTTTGATGCAACCCATTATCTTATTGGCCTTGGCGGCAGCTGCCTGGCGCTGGTTTTTGCAGCTTAATTTACTGTTTATTAAAATTCCTAGATCCTTTTCCATGTCAGTGTTACCAAGTGTTTTACCATTTAATATGTACGGGTGACTTGCATTATTCCTTCCCATGTGCATAACTTTACATTTGTCAGTGTTAAACCTCATCTGCCATTTCTCTGCCCAAGCCTCCAATCTATCCAGATCCCTCTGTAGCAGAAAACTGTCCTCTTCAGTGTTAATTACTTTACACAGTTTAGTGTCATCTGCAAAAATAGATATTTTACTGTGCAGGCCTTCTACAAGATCATTAATAAATATATTGAACAGAATAGGGCCTAATACTGACCCCTGAGGTACCCCACTAGTGACAGTGACCCCTCCATTACTGACCCCTGAGGTACCCCACTAGTGACAGTGACCCAATCTGAGTGTGTACCGTTAATTACCACCCTCTGTTTTCTGTCACTCAGCCAGTTACTTACCCACATACAGACATTTTCTCCCAGTCCGAGCATCCTCATTTTATATACTAACCTTTTATGAGGTACGGTGTCAAATGCTTTGGAGAAGTCCAGATATACGACATCCATTGATTCGCCGCTGTCAAGTCTAGAACTTACCACCTCATAGAAACTGATTAAATTCGTTTGGCATGACCGATCCCTCATGAAGCCATGCTGATATGGCGTTATTTGCTTATTTTCATTGAGATACTCCAAGATAGCATCTCTCAGAAAACCTTCAAACAGTTTCCCACAACAGATGTTAAACTTACCGGCCTATAATTTCCAGGCTCTGTTTTTTGGACCCTTTTTGAATATTGACACCACATTTGCTATGCGCCAATCCTGTGGAACATTCCCTGTCAGTATAGAGTCCGTAAATATCAGAAATAAGGGTCTTGCTAGGACATCACTTAATTCCCTTAGGATACGGGGTGTATGCCATCCGGTCCTGGCGATTTGTCTATTTTAATCTTTTTAAGTGGCTGTTGTACTTCTTCCTGGGTCAGACAGGGCACTTTTAAAGGGGAATTTACTTTTACATTCTGCATTTCATCTGACAGTTTATTTTCCTCAGTGAATATAGTGGAGAAAAAAATATTTAATAGTTTTGCTTTATCCTCGTCGCTCTCTGCAACACCCCCCTCATTGCTATGTAGAGGGCCGTCTCCTTCAGATTTATATTTTGTACTATTTATATAATTGAAGAACATTTTAGGGTTAGTTTTACTCTCTTTGGCAATTAATCTCTCGGTCTCTAGTTTGGCAAATTTTATTCGTTTTTTACATATTCTATTTTTTCCCTTATAGTTTATCAGTGCTTCCTCACTCCCCTCCTGTTTTAGTGATTTATATGCTTTCTTTCTGTCATTTATTGCTTTCTTTACGGTTCTATTTATCCACATGGGTTTCTTATTGTTCCTTAGCCTTTTATTCCTATAAGGTATGTACCTCTCACAATTAGATGTTACAATGCTTTTAAAAATCTCCCATTTTATGGTTGTATTATTATTATTTTTGAGGACTTTGTCCCAGCTAGTTAGGCCTATGGACTCTCTTTGTTGGCTAAATTTTGCTTTTTTGAAGTCCGGTATTCTTGTTCCTCCCTTTAGAAACTCTCGTTTGAAGGATAATTGGAAGGTTATTACTTTATGGTCACTATTTCCCAGGTGTCCCCCGACCTGCACGTCTGTTGTTCTATCAGGTCTATTGGTTAATACTAAGTCCAGTATGGCCGTCCCTCTAGTTGGGTCCTGAACCAGTTGGGAAAGGTAATTGTCTTTGGCTATTGCCAAGAACCTGTTTCCTTTTGGGATGTACAGCTTTCAGTTTCCCAGTCTATCTCTGGGTAGTTGAAGTCCCCCATGATAATGACTTCATTATGATTTGCAGCCTCGTCTATCTCCGCCTCGGGAGGAATGTTGCCACCTGCCGCCCACCAAACAGAGGATGTGCCAGCGACACCACCACCTGCGTCACCAAGCATCTCCACCATGTCACATGTCAGCGTTCAGCTCTCCATCTCACAAACCTTGGAGAGAAAGCGTAAATTCCCACCTAGCCACCCTCGAGCCCTGGGCCTGAATGCCAGCATTTCTAAACTACTGGCCTTTGAAATGCTGTCATTCAGGCTGGTGGACACAGACAACTTCAAACAGCTAATGTCCATGGCTGTCCCACAGTATGTTGTTCCAAGGCGCCACTACTTCACCAAGACAGCCGTGCCTTTCGTGCATAACCAAGTATCCAATAACATCAAGTGTGCACTGCGTAACGCCATCTGTGGCAAGGTCCACCTAACCACAGATACGTGGACCAGTAAGCACGGCCAGGGACGCTATATCTCCCTAACTGCACACTGGGTAAATGTAGTGGCGGCTGGGCCCCAGGCGAAGAGTTCCTTGGCGCACGTCCTTTGCCGCTAAGGATCGCAGGGCATCATTCTTTGCCTCCTGTAGCCTTCTCCTCGGCTTCCGCCTCCTCTGCTTCCACCTGCTCATCCGGTCAGCCACAAACCTTCACCACCAACTTCAGAACAGCCCGGGTAAACGTCAACAGGCCATTCTGAAACTCATATGTTTGGGGGACAGGCCCCACACCGCGCAGGAGTTGTGGCGGGGTATTGAACAACAGACTGACGAGTGGTTTCTGCCGGTGGGCCTTGAGCCCGGCCTGATGGTGTGCGATAATGGGCGAAAGCCTGGCGCATGTGCTGAATTTGGTGGTGCAGAAGTTCATTCACAACTACCCCGACATGTCAGAGCTGCTGCATAAAGTGCGGGCCGTCTGTGCGCACTTCCGGTGTTCACATCCTGCCGCTGCTCGCCTGTCTGCGCTACAACGGAACTCGGCCTTCCCGCTCACCGCTTCATATGCGACGTGCCCACCAGGTGGAACTCCACCTTGCACATGCTGGAGAGACTGTGCGAGCGGCAGCAGGCCATAGTGGAGTTTCAGCTGCAGCACGCACGCGTCAGTCACACTGCGGAACAGCATCACTTTACCACCAATGATTGGGCCTCCATGCGAGACCTGTGTGCCCTGTTGCGCTGTTTCGAGTACTCCACCAACATGGCCAGCGGCGATGACACCGTTATCAGCGTTACAATACCACTTCTATGTCTCCTTGAGAAAACGCTTAGGGCGATGATGGAAGAGGAGGTGGCCCAGGAGGAGGATGAGGGGTCATTTTTAGCACTTTCAGGCCAGTCTGTTAGAAGTGGCTCAGAGGGAGGTTTTTGCAACAGCAGAGGCCAGGTACAAATGTGGCCAGCCAGGGCCCACTACTGGAGGACGTGTAGGAGGATGAGGATGAAGCAGGTTCACAGGGGGTGGCACCCGACACAGCTCAGGCCCATCACTGGTGCGTGGCTGGGGGATACGGAGGACGATGACGATACGCATCCCACAGAGGACAGCTTGTCCTTACCTCTGGGAGCCTGGCACACATGAGCGACTGCATGCTGCAGTGCCTGCGCAACGTCAGCAGAGTTGCCCACATTTTAACGTAGTGCGGACTACTGGGTTGCCACCCTGCTGGATCCCCGGTACAAAGACAATGTGCCCACCTTACTTCCTGCACTGGAGCGTGATAGGAAGATGCGCGAGTACTAGCGCACGCTGGTAGACGCGCTCCTGAAAGCATTCCCAAATGTCACAGGGGAACAGGTGGAAGCCCAAGGCGAAGGCAGAGGAGGAGCAAGAGGTCGCCAATGCAGCAGTGTCACGGCCAGCTCCTCTGAGGGCAGGGTTAGCATGGCAGAAATGTGGAAAAGTTTTGTCTCCACGCCACAGCTAACTGCACCACCACCTGATACGGAACGTGTTAGCAGGAGGCAGCATTTCACTAACATGGTTGAACAGTACGTCTGCACACCCTCCGCGTACTGACTGATGGTTCGGCCCCATTCAACTTCTGGGTCTCCAAATTGTCCATGTGGCCAGAGTTAGCATTTTATGCCTTTGAGGTACTGGCCTGCCCGGCAGCCAGCGTTTTGTCTGAACGTGTATTCAGCACGGCAGGGGCCGTCATTACTGACAAACGCAGCCGCCTGTCCACAGCCAACGTGGATAAGCTGACGTTCATAAAATGAACCAGGCATGGATCCCACAGGACCTGTGCCTCCCTTGTGCAGAATAGACATTTATAACTGCCTCCCCTCAACCATGTATCATGTATGCTTCTACTCCGGGCACTTCTTTATTGAATCCTCATTTTTTTAACTTTACCATGATCTTGCGGTGCAACCCAAAGTTGAATGAACCTCTCCTCAATCTGGGCGCCGGGGCCTAAATAACTGAAAGTGGCCCGTTACAATGGTGGGTGACATGAAGCCTGAACCTCTGCCATGCGACCTCTCTCCTCTGTCTGGGTGCCGTGGGCTAAATATCTGGAAGTGGCCTTCTCCAGTTGTGGGTGATATGACGCCTTATTCCTTGCTGTGGGACCCTCTCCTCTGTCTGGGTGCTGAGGCCTAAATATCTGGAAGTGGCCTTCTCCAGTTGTGGGTGATATGACGCCTTATTCCTTGCTGTGGGACCTCTCTCCTCGGTCTGGGTGCTGGGGCCTAAATAACTGAAAGTGGCCTTCTCCAGTGGTGGGTGACATGACGCCTGATTCTCTGCTGTGGGACCTCTCTCCTCTGTCTTGGTGCTGGGGCCTAAATAACTGAAAGTGGCCTTCTCCAGTGGTGGGTGACATGAAGCCTGATTTTCTGCTGTGGGAACTCTCTCCTCTGTCTTGGTGCTGGGGCCTAAATAACTCAAAGTGGCCTTCTCCAGTGGTGGGTGATATGAAGCCTTATTCCTTGCTGTGGGACCTCTCTCCTCTGTCTGGGTGCTGAGGCCTAAATAACTGAAAGTGGCCTTCTCCAGTGGTGGGTGATATGAAGCTTGATTCTGTGCTATGGGACCTTTCTCCTTTGTCTGGGGCTGGGGCCTAAATAACTGAAAGTGGCCTTCTCCAGTGGTGGGTGATA
>CM065589.1:21037172-21081145 GCA_033119425.1 Bufotes viridis
ATTGAGATGAGATGGAACATAGTGCCACTGTTCAGGTTTAGAGGATCTTCTAATCCTTTCAATGCGGTTACTGACATAAACGTAGAAGCGTTTTGACTGGTTGTAGATGTAACCCAGGACAACCTTACTGTCTGTGTAAAATTGACTGTCATCCACCTGAATATCCAGCTCACGTTGTATAAAGTCCGCAATGTCTACGGCTAGCACAGTCCCGCAAAGTTCGAGTCTAGGAATGGTGTGCTCAGGTTTTGGAGCCAATTTTGCCTTTCCAAACAGAAATCCAACATGTGCTTGATTGCAATAGTCTATTACCTTTAAATAAGCAACAGCTTCGATGGCTTCAGTAGACGCATCTGAGAAGATGTGGATTTCTCTCCTCCGAGTGGCTGTAAGGGATGTTGGAGTGTAGCATCTTGGTATGTGAATCCTGTCTAATACATGCAAGCATTCCTTCCACAACTCCCACTTTTGTTGTTTGTCAGAGGGCAGTCGAGCATCCCAGTCAGATACAGACTCTGAGAACTGTCTTAACAGGAATTTGCCTTGTACAATCAAAGGTGCCATAAAATGACTTTTCATTTCTGGTTTGTTTTTCAACGTACGTTGCAGGGAGATGAATCTGGACAGTGCTTGTTCCAGGTTGTCAGGGAGTCTGGCTCTTACAGCACGGAAAGGTAAAGGTGCAACCCAGTGGTTAGATGCATCTTTGAAGAATTCATCGTCCATTATTTTAATAAACTCTTTGTCATCCATGGACAAGGCCAATTTTTTGTCGTCTGGCGTTGTACAAAACATTGTTTTTCCTAAGTTGTCAGAACCGGTAGGAATGATGTCTGGTGTCTTTAAGAGGTTAGAAAGCCTTTCCTTCACCTCATAATGATGAACACATGGCTTAAAATGAGATGTGCGACCATTGTTGAGCACAAAGGTTTTGAAGGAGCTCACTTGAGATGGTTTGTGGCTCTTATTTATACATACAGCACCCACGATTACCCAGCCTAGGTCGAGTCTCTGAGCATATGGGGCGTTGTCAGGACCGTTGCATTGTTGACGCACCTTGTGGACCCTCAGAATGTCTCTCCCAAGCAGAAGTAGGATGTCAGCATTCATGTCCATAGGGGGAATCTCACTAGTTAGATGTTTCAAGTGGGAATGATGGTATGCAGCTTCTGGAGTAGGAATTTCATCTCTTTCATCTGGTATTTGGTAGCATTCAATTAACATTGGCAAGGGTATATGAACGTTCCCTTTAATGGAGGAGATAAGGTATCCAGTTGCTCTTCTGCCATAAGTCTCTACATGACCAGAACAAGTGTTGAGGGTATATGGTGTTGCTTCTCCTGCTATGCCGAAGATCTCAAAGAATTTAGGTTTTGCCAGAGACCTATTGCTTTGTTCATCAATGATTGCGTACATTCTGATGGCCTTTTCAGATTGCCCTTCTGGGTAGACGTTGACCAAACACATCTTTGCAACCAGCCTCCTTACCACATTTCTTGATACAGGAAGAGGAAATAGGGTCTATTACTCTTACCGGTAATTGGATTTTCCAATAGCCTCCACAACGGCATTCACCGGAGGATGTCCCCGCCTCCTTAGGACAGGAAACAACGCAGAAGCTTGACATAAGAGGCCCTCCCCCCTTACCTGCTTCAGTAATAACATAGGACTCGATAGTGCTGCAAGAAGTGTATTGAAATATTATCAACAACATACATCAATAACTTCCAAGAAAGAATACAGAAAACCGCAAAGAAAAAGGGTAGGGAACTCAAGTGCCGTTGTGGAGGCTATTGGAAAATCCAATTACCGGTAAGAGTAATAGACCCTTTTCCCCGGCGCCTCCACAACGGCATTCACCGGAGGAATAACAGAGTAATTTTAAATTATATTAGGGTGGGACTACTGCGGAGAGTACTTTTCTACCAAACAGTAAGTCAAAATTGTCCCTGACGTCCAGTTTATAATGCCTAAAGAAGGTGTTTGGAGTCGTCCATGTTGCTGCCTTGCATATCTGTTCCACTGAAGCTGAGGCATATTCTGCCCAGGATGTTGAAATGGCTCTGGTGGAATGGGCTTTTAATCCGGTCGGAGGAGATAATTCTTTCTGGAGATAGCAGAACTCAATAGTGCTCCTAATCCATCTAGAAGTGGTAGCTTTGCTGGCCGTGGCACCCTTATTCTGGCCCTGATACTGCACAAGGAGATGATCTGATTTCCTAAAGGATTCTGAGCTATCCAAATAGGAAAGGATGCAACGTCTAACATCCAAATTGTGGAATTTCCTATCGACCTCTGAGGACGGGTTTGGACAGAAGGAGGGCAAGTAAACCTCCTGTTGACGATGGAACCTTGAGACAACTTTTGGAAGGAAAGAAGGGGTGTGTCTGAGGATGATGCTGTCATCAAGAATTTTAAGGTACGGAGGTTTACAGGAGAAAGCTTGAATCTCCCCCACTCTTCTCGCTGAAGTGATGGCAATCAGAAACGTGGTTTTCCACGTCAGTAGCTTTAAAGGGATCTCCTGAAGGGGCTCAAAAGGGGGTCCATTAATACTTGAAGAACAAGGTTAAGGTCCCAAGGGGAATGGAGGAATGCACAAAAGGAATCTTCCTAGACGCCCCCTCAAAAATCGTTTAATTAGTGGTAACTCAGCCAGCTTGATGTCCAGAAAATTACTTAAGGCGGTTACTTGAACCTTTAAGGTATTTGGTTTCAGACCTTTGTCTAAGCCTGATTGGAGGAAACTCAGAATAAGGGGTATATCAGGTTGTTCCGTTTGGAACCACTTATCTCCTGCAAACCTTGGAATGCCTTCCATGCTCTGGAATAAATGTTTGACGTAGTTGCCTTTTTACTTGCCAGAATCGTTGAGATTACGGAGTCTGATAACCCTTTTGTTTTAGGAAGGAGCGTTCAATCTCCACGCCGTCAGTTTCAACTGGTTTACTTGTGGGTGTATGACTGGGCCCTGATGAAGAAGTCCTGGGTATGATGGAAGAATCCAGAATTCGTTTCCTGCTAGCTGGAATAAAAGAGGAAACCATGACCTTTTGGGCCAGAAGGGAGCGATTAGTATTACGTGAGACTTGTCCTCTAGGGCCTTCATTAGGACCCGAGGGATGAGATTGAACGGGGAAATGCATATAGCAGCCCCCTTGGCCAGGGGGCTGACAGGGCGTCTACCCAAGCGGGGTGATCTCGTGCCGAGAGGGAACAGAAATTTTCCACCTGCTTGTTTTTCCGATCTGCGAACAGGTCTATGGTGGGAGACCCCATTTTGCCACGATCTTTTTGAATATTTCCGGGTCTAGGGACCACTCCCTTCCTTTAATTTTTCCCTGCTTAGAAAGTCTGCGAGTCCATTCTCCACTCCCTTAAATGGATAGCTGTTAGGATTCTATGTTCCTTTCTGCCCAACAGAAGATTTCTCTTGAGAGTGAAATTAAGTTTCTGCTCTTTGTGCCACCCTGACGATTTAAATAGGCGACCGCAGTTGCATTGTCTGAGAGGATTCGTGACGTGACGGGAGGATACGATTGGAAGGCAGGCTTGAAGAACATTGAAAACCGCCATTAGTTCTCTTAGATTTGACGATGCCTTTACCATATTTTGACCCCACACCCCTGAACTAAATGACCATCTGTATGGCCCCCAGCCCCGAGCACTCGCGTCTGTGGTAATGACTACATGGTTTCACGGGACGCCAAAAACCCCTTGCTGGAGATTCTTTTTATTTTCCACCAGTAAAGGGACCGTTTTACACCGTGGGGTATTTTTACTATCTTGTCTATACTGGACTGTCTTTTGTCCCAAACCTGTAAAAGAAAATGTTGTAAGGGTCTGGAATGATGTTGGGCCCACCTTACTGCCGGGATTGTGGAGGTCAGATGTCCTAACAGGGTCATGATATCCCGTATTGAGGTCGACTTCTGACTGCAGAATAGAGTAACCTTCTGGGAGATTGCTATCTGTTTGTTTTCGGGCAGAAAGGACATGCATTTTCTGAATCTAGTAAGACACCCAAGAATATCTTTTGACGCCCTGGAACTAAATCCGATTTTTCTGTGTTTAGTAGCCACTCTAGTTCCGCTAGTTTGTTTTGAACAAGACATAGGTGTGACTGGAGTGTCTGTTTTGAGGAGCTCACTACTAACAGGTCGTCTAGGTAGGGATGATAATAATTCCCTGCAGATGAAAAAGGCTGTGACTTCGGCCATGACCTTTGAGAACACTCTTGGGGCTGACGGATCCCGAACGGGAGGGCTTGGAATTGGAAGTGGCTTAGTTTGCCTTTTAAGGTTACCGCAATTCTTAAATATTTTTGGGAATTGAGGTGTATGGGGACGTGGTAGTACGCGTCTGACAAGTCTATACTTGCCATGTAACAGTTTCGAGACAGAAGGTTTGTCGTTGACCTGATAGACTCCATTTTGAATCTTTTGTACTGGATATTTAAATTTAGATGTTTTAAATTTATTATAAACCTGAAGGAACCGTTGCGTTTTTGGATTAGGAAGACTGGAGAATAGAATCCCCTTTTTTCCTGATAATTGGGTACCTGGATTAGGACCTGCTTTTGGATTAGAGACTGAATTTCTGACTCCAGGGTCTGTTGCTTTCCTGGGTGAAAAAATGGTTTGTTGAAAGTGTATACTTCTGTAGGAGGGGTGCTGAATTCTATTTTGTATCCCTGCTGTATTATATTCTTTACCCACTAGGAAGATGTGATCTTTTCCCAAGCGGGAAAAAGGGCGCTTAGTCTTCCCCCTACTGGTTGTCTGGCGTCATTGTGTAGAGTCTGAGATTTTTTGAGGAGGTGTCGGAATTAAACAGGAAGCCTCGGCCCCTTCCTCTAGAAGACTGCCATCTATTGGAGTATTCCCTTTTCTTTTGATCTGATCTAAACATCCTTTGGCCACGAAAGTACCTCCTCTGCTGGTAATATCTTGTTTCTGAGGGGAGCACCTTCTTTTTATCAGAGGCTTTCACCAAAATGTCCTCCAGTACAGACCCAAATAACTTATCTCCCTCACAGGGAATGGAACATAACCGGCTCTTGGAACTTGTATCGCCCGTCCAAGACCTAAGCCAAATAGCCCTGCGCGAGGCATTTGTCAGGACCACAGATCTGGCCGATAGTTTAATTAGGTCTGTAGAGGTGTCCGAGAGAAAATTGCAGGCCTGTTTGAGGAGGGGAATAGCTCCCAACAACTCCCTAGGTGTACCCGCTGCAATGTTTTCCTCTAATTCAGACAACCACACGGCTAAGGATCCCGCTGTGCATGCCCCCGCAATACTCAGTCTCAACATGGCCGTGTTTGTTTCCCAAGACCGCTTAAGATAGCCTTCACTTTTTTTATCCATGGGATCCTTTAAAAGGGCCATGTCCTCAAATGGCAGCGCGGTCTTTTTGGAGATTTTCGCTATTGGAGCGTCAACCTTTGGGGTCTTGTCCCAATTTGCTGAGACAGATTCATCAAACGGGTATTTCCTTTTAAACGCATTAGGAATAGGGTTCAGTTTTTCGGGTTTTTCCACTCTTTGGCTATCAGGGTCTCTATAGTATTATGCATCGGAAACACCCTCTTACGTTCACCTAATCTGTGAAAAATTTTATCTTGAACAGACTGAGGTTCCTTTGGGTCCTCAATATTCATAGTGGTTTTAATGGCCTTTAAAAGTTTTTCTGTGTCTTCAGGCGTACAATAGGGTTTCCCTGAGTCATCATCGGACGAACCTGCACTATGCTCAGAAAGTAACTCGCCTTCATCCGAATCCCCTATTTCCTGCGGTAATGACTTAGCAGGGGAATTTCGGGAAATGGATGGCTGGGAGGTTCCTAGTCCCTGTAAGGCGGTTTTAATTTCCTCTTTAATTAGGGTTTTCATAGAATCTATGAACGAAGGGGATTCTTCCGAGACCACTTTATCAATGCACTTTGGGCAGAGTGGCTTGCTGGAATTTAAGGATAGGGTCTTTCTACATATGGAGCATTTCCTTTTCTTCGGATCTCCACCGGGTTTTTTAGTACCGGAATCCCTGTCCTATAAGGTAAACGAGTGGAGAATTTTTAGGAACCCGGGCAACCTAATAGGAAAGAAAGAAGAGGCCCACACCTCACCCGTGGGTGGAAAAATTTGCCAAACTACAACCTGAGCCCCCAAGGTGGGTCTGTGTGTAGTAGTGTGTAGGGAGGAGGGCTTACCGGGCTCTGGGCGGTGGAAGGGTCTGCAGGCGTGAGGGAGGTAGCTGGCGTTCCTGTAGAAGACATGCTGCTGGACGCTGTGCTCCCGCGGTGACGCTCCGGTGCGCCGAGATGACGTCAGCCTGGCCTTCCACAGCCTTACTGAAGTCCCGTCTCTCGCGAGAACTGAGACGGGGAACCTTGCCCGGGCCGCCGTCACTGACGGGCTTATGCCGAAGGATGCTCCAGGGCTAGAAGACACTGGATAAGCGCCCTCTGCACTGACCCTCCCTCCAGGGGTGCATCCAAGGCCGTGCGCTGAAATCTGCTCCACACCGGAGCTGCTTCCACGTGATCCCGAGGACAGGAAACAACTGAAGCAGGTAAGGGGGGAGGGCCTCTTATGTCAAGCTTCTGCGTTCTTTCCTGTCCTAAGGAGGCGGGGACATCCTCCGGTGAATGCCGTTGTGGAGGCGCCGGGGAAAAGTAGTTGTAGCTAGTTCTTGAGCTGGTGGCTCCCCGCCATGAAGTGCGACGGCATTGGTCGCAGCTTGAGATGGTGCGTTGTCTGAAGGCAAGGTAGGATGCATTGCTGTAATGTGCTTGTCACTGCTGCATTCTGCACACTTGATAATAACTTTACAGTCTTTTGCCATATGATTTAAATAGGCACAACACTTGTAACCCACTCCAAGCTCTTTGAGTATCTCTCTGCGTTCTTGCAAGGTCTTTGTCCTGAGCCCACGACACTCCTTTAAAGGATGAGGTCTTTTATGGATGGGGCACATGCGGTTATGGTCCTTTTCTTTAAGGACAGGGTCGTCCTTCCTAGTAGTGCAGGTTGCAATAAGTGGAACATTTGTTTTCCTAACGGATACTGTCCCCCATAAGTCTCTATGTTTACTTGTGGTGTTGTCATACCTTGAACATGAGGATGAAGCAGGTAGAGTGGATTAAGTGAAGTCAAAGCTGGGGTCATTCTTCTTCCGAGCTTGGTCACTAATGAATCTGGTAAAATAAGAGAAAGAGGGAAAAGACACATTGTGTTCTCTCTTGTACCTGGAGCCCTGGTCTGCCCAGATCTCTTGCATGCCGTGTGGTAGTTTCAACACTATTGGATTGACGCCATGGGCAGTATCAAGGTAACTCAGGCCTGGCAGACGTGGGTCCATTTTCGCCAATTCAAGTTCTTTTAGTAGGTTGCTCAGATCCTGGAGTTTGCGATTGTCCTTGCCAGTTATCTTTGGGAAGGCTTGAAGTCTCCTGAATAAGGCACTTTCTATAGCCTCTGGACTGCCATAGGTCTGTTCAAGTCTCTCCCATGCTGCAGCGAGACCTTCCTCTGAGTGGTCTGCATGAACCACTCTTAATGTCTTTTATGTGTTCTGCAGATTCTGGGCCCAACCATCTGATGAGCAAGTCAAGTTCCTCCATGGCAGTGAGGTTTAGATCACCGATTACTGCTTTAAAGGTCGATTTCCAGGCCCTGTAGTTATCAGCACAGTCATCATACCTTGAGAGACTAATGTTAATCAGCTCCCTGCGCATCATGTATCTGGCAAAGTCTGACATGTCTGATCTCTCATTCCCTATTGCGGTATTGCATTGTGGTGTCTCTAGAGCATGTAGGGGCTCTGGCAGATAAGGATGAGATTGATCAGGATGGAATGATGTGGCATAAGGATTAAGCTGCGGTTTAATCTCTGGATGGTCAGCCCGCTTGGTGCTAGATATTACTTTATTACTGGGGTGTGACGATTTCTGGTACTCTGTGGGTTCGCCCAGTTGGTGAGTTAGAAGTAGCGTTGGTACATGCGATTTAGCAGGAGCAGTAGGCGATGGTTGCCTTAGCACATATCTGGCAGTGCGGTCGGCTGGGTCTTCCTCTTCTCCTGGGACAACACAGTCTAGGTCGGTACCTTGGCCCAATGCTTGCTCGAGGACCTTTAGTTTAGCTAAGGTGGCTGCTTCTTCCCCTTCTGTCTGGAGGATCTTTAGCTGGGCTTCTGTCTCAGCCTCCATTTCTGCTTTCTTCTTCGCAATCTCCGCCTCCTTCTTAGCAAAGGAACTTCTTACGCTATCTTCCTCTGCTTCTGCCCGGACTTCTATAAGCTTTTCATGCAAGGCCGACCTTCCGGAACGAGAGGTTTTGGAAGATGAAAGGGTATATTTTGTATGTTCACTTGAAGTTGATCGATGGGATCTTGCCTCCTGTAAGTGTGCGATGCAGAGTTCTGCCTTGCTCTTAGCATCTTGTACTAGGGCATCCTTCTCTTCAAGGAGCTTATTTCTCTCACTCAGCTCCTCTGAGGCTTCGTCTAAATCAGAGTCGCTCAGGAAAGTGATGTACTTAGCAGACAGTCGCTGATAGCGGACATAGGAGTTAGTTAAGTGATTCAACGTTGTGGATAACTTTGTTGGGTTGTTGTTATATTGTAAAAGAGCTGCTATATAGTGTTCAGTTCTCTGCCATAAATCGTTTAAATTGTCACTGAACTTTTCTTTGGTCGCCTCAAAGTTCTCTCTAATCTTTTGTGTTGGCTTGATAACATGTTTAGATCGTACTGCTTGTTCTTCAGTTAACATGGACTCTGCTTCCTGCATATCTGAGTTTTTGGGAGCAGGGTGACTTTCTGTATGTTCAGTTACTGAGAGACATGTTATTCCTGTTTGAGCGGTACTGTCTATTTAAGAAGGTATTTCAGCTTGTGCACTGTGCTTATGAAGCCACGTGCGTGTAAGATGGCGGACAGCTCTAAGTTCACTGGCAGACTGCATGTAGACATGCAAGACTGTAGATTTAAGCTTCCTTTTGACTATTCTGCCACAGATGTACATTAGAGAAATCCCCTAAATTGGTTGTGAGTGATAGTCCCTGTACAAGCAATGGTAGATAGCTGAACTCACTAATATCTCCAGATATGGGCACCAGTTGCATGTGATAATCCAGTGAGGAGAATACAATGGTGAGGCTTTGATAATTTATTGATTTGCCGCGGAGAAAACAAATGCAGGGAATCAGGGTATGCTAGAGAATATAGAAGATATTAGAGGTCAAAAGGAAATGCTCTCACCAGCTTGAAGTAGTGATGTCCGGTTCATGAACGAATCGTTCTTTTGAATCGATTCTGTTCCCTGAATCGGAGAAGTCGATTCGTCTGACTGAGCTGAATCGTTTGAAAACAGCTCAGTCAGACTCAGTACAATACAGAGTAATAGCTGCAGGGAGGAGCATAACCTGATCCCAGAGTGTGAGCCAGGCTGCTGCCAGCCCCGCCCCCCCTGCCCTGCAACCAATCAGATGCGAGGCAGCAGTGAGTCACACACAGTACAGGGAGCCTAAGAACCGGATGAGTCTATGAGTTATAAGAATCCAACGATTCTACTTAGTTATAGACTCATTCGGTTCTTTGAGTTAATAGAATCGTGTCACCAGAACATTACGCCGAGTGTACTTGCGCAGGGCTCCTGTCAGCCGACAGTCTACTCTACTATTCCACAGTTAGAAAGGTATAACAATGTATATTACATGCCAAAGGAACACTCTTGGCATCTATTAACTAGGACCTTATGGACATGTTTAGTCAAGGTGCTAGGAGCTTTCACAGCACATATGCAAAGCAAACACTTTAAACACTGTGAATATACCCTTAGTTGTACAATACTTTTGTCCATTAAAAGTTGTTTTCTGCATAGATCGTTGGCCATTACATTTGTACTGTCTGATCTCCTCCTTTCTGTGTGATAAGGTGAACGGCTCCTGTCCTGACAGCTTCAGTTCACTTGCTCCCTGTCAGCCGGGAGCCGACTCAGCAAGTGAACTGAGCATGCGCATTGAGCCTCGGTTCACTTGCTTATCAGCCGACTCAGGAAGTGAACCGAAGATCCGATTCATGAATCGGTTCATTTGAATGATCTGATCCAAATGAACCGATTCCTCTAAAAGATCCGAACTTCCCATCACTAGCTTGAAGTCTGCAGCAAAGAGGAAAGACGAAGGACCTTCCAAGGGAAGTGATGTCACAAAAGGGGGAGGAGAGCATTGCAATGGAAATTTACATAACACACTATAAAATGTTATAAGAATAACCACAGGGTGGCAGCGTTACACAACATACTGATGGTAGATAATGTGAACACAGCAAATACAATGAAATAGAAGAATAAAAGCTGGAACAGCACAGTCTCCTCCACTGATGAGCAGGCAATTGCCTGGAAGGAACGCTCCCTTGCCAACAATCACCTACTTAATCTGAGGGTCTAATACAGATTTTACACAGAGAGAATGCTATTAATCACTAATAATTTAATTATTATTTATTTTTACACATTTATTTAGAGCTAATGTATTCTGCAGCGCTTTACAAGCTGTCCCAATGGGGCTCACAATCTAGGTTCCCTATCAGTATGTCTTTGGAGTGAGGGAGGAAACCCACACAAACCTGGGGAGGACATACAGACTCCATGCAGATGTTCTCCTTGGTCGGATTCAAACCTAGGACCCCAGCGCTGCAAAGCAATAGTGTTTATACACACATTATTACTCGCTGATAATAGCCGAATGCATGCAGTACTTTTGCTTCTGTCTAAAAAGGATCTGAGATGGAAACGGCTCAAATAGATGACAACTGATGCAACAGGATCCGTTTTTTTTACAGATCAGAAGAACATAAAGCGAAACGGTGATGTGAACTCAGCCTAATTCTTCCAGGGGAAAAAAAAAAAGCAAACTAAAAAAAAATAGAAAGTACATAAAACAAAGCCAAGATTATCTATCTATCTATCTATCTATCTCTCTCTAATTATCTATCTATCTAAAGCAAAAGGTTGGCACCCTAGAGTCTTTCTCAAGCAGTTGTAAATGTGAACAGATATATATATACACACACACAGTGCATGTGCAATGAATCATAAATA
Organism: Bufotes viridis; assembly: GCA_033119425.1. Lineage (NCBI taxonomy): Eukaryota > Metazoa > Chordata > Amphibia > Anura > Bufonidae > Bufotes > Bufotes viridis. The sequence goes on from CM065589.1 coordinate 21,048,277, forward strand.
AATATACATAATTAAACAGAAAAAAACAGAAATAAAGTGCCAGGAGCGCCATAGAAAGTGCACAGTGCCCAGGGGTGGACCGGGCCGGGGGGCAGGGGGGCAATTGCCCCCCAGGCCTCTCTGTTGCCTCTATAAATGGCCCCCAGCCCATAGTGTCACCCAGGGCCGGCCTTTGGGGTGTGCATGTATGTGTGCATGTGCCCTGCCGCTGCCCTGGTGACAAGTGAGGGCGGCCGGCGGCAGGGCACAGCAGGAGATGAGCGCTTCCATTGCGCTTATCTCCATAGTCATCTGTATACAGATGTCTGTGCTGCGGCAGAGGAGGGAGAGGCGTGTCCCCTCCCTGTTCCTCTGATAGGCTGCCAGCACTAGGCCGGCAGCCTATCAGAGGCCGGTGCAGGCAGCCAGAGGGGTACAGCAAGGGACACAACAGGCCGGAAGAGGCCTGCATCGCATCGCTGGAGGGAAGTATAAGTGTTTTTTTTTGTTTGTTTGTTTTCTGTTTTTGGGGGCTACTGGCACATGATGGGGGGACTACTGGCACATAAGGGGGACGGCAACTGGCACATATGGGGGACGGCAACTGGCACATATGGGGGACGAACCCCATTGGCACTCATAAGGGAGAATACTTGCACATAAGGGGGACTGCCACTGGCACATAAGGGGGACAGCTACTGGCACATATGGGGACGGCAACTGGCACATAAGGGGGGCTACTGGCACAAGGGGGGACAACTGGCACATAAGGGGGACTACTGGCACATAAGGGAGGACGGCAACTGGCAAATATGGGGGCGGCTACTGGCACATATGGGGGGACGACGGACGGCCACTGGCACATAAGGGGGGATGGCTACTGGCACATAAGGGGGGACGGCTACTGGCACATAAGGGGGGATGGCTACTGGCACATAAGGGGGGACGGCTACTGGCACATAAGGGGGGACGGCTACTGTAGTGTCCCACTACGTGAAAGTGGGCACTACTAAAGGGTCACAAGGGTCACGTTGTTCCCCCCCCTGAGGGGAGATTGGTATTTCATTGTATTATCCACTGTTATGTCCTGCACTGTGTAAATGTCTCCCTGTACAGGCCTGCTAGGGGTGTAGTGTAGCCTTCCGGACAGTAGAGGGAGCTAGGGAGACCCCTAGTTTATATAGTTAGGCCCAGGCAGGGGAGATGCAGTTTTAGAGTAGAGTGGAGTCCAGACATGAGAGTCTGGGGGAGTGAGTCCAGGCCCTGAGTCTGTGTGCAAGCCCGGCTCAGTAGCAGTTAATGCTGGGGACAGAACCAGTCCAGGAGAGAGAGTCATGATGTCCTGCAGCCAGCAGCAGAGAGAATCCCAGCAGTGCCATTACCAAGTCCAGCTAGAGTGAAGCTGAGAGGCAGAAGGAGAAAAGAAAGGTATTACAGATCACAGGAGGTACTTCAGTGTTTTCCCAAGGATAAAGCCAGCAATTAGGCATACGGGCCTTGGAAGTTTAACCAGTCAGGATCTTGAGGAATGCAGCCTGTACTGTGAGTTTATTTAACCCTCTGTGTAACCTTGCCAAGCTATACCTGCCAATAGACTGTTAAGCCTGCTATATACCAATTGTCTTCTGTGGAACTACAAGGAGTGTGTGTAAAGTTTACCATTGTTCAGCAAAGAAGAGTTCTGTTTTCAACTCAAGTGTCTGCACCTCCATTATTCCTACTGTCAATCGGTGTGCCACCGTTACCGGCACTGGCGTCACGAACTGTATGGGACCTGGCCATAGGCACGTTAAATCATAACACCAAGGGCACCTCACCTAACACCTGGCCTGTGTCCCCCAAACTAGAGTGTTGCTCAGAGGACCCACGTGTCAGCCTCTCCATCACTGGCATTTTCCCTTAACCGGGCGATGCTACACTACTGGCACATAAGGGGGGCTACTGGCACATAAGGGGGGACTGCTACTGGCACATAAGGGGGGCTACTGGCACATAAGGGGGGGGCTACTGGCATGTAAGGGGGGACGGCTACTGGCACATAAGGGGGGACTACTGGCACATATGGGGGGGATTACTGGCACATATGGGGGGGACTACTGGCACATATGGGGGGACTAATGGCACATAAGGGGGGGGGGGGGCTATGAGTGCTGTGAGCGGCCAGCATCTATCCTCTCCGCAATGCTCAGCCTCCTGTGACAGATCAGGAGAACGGAGGTGTGGGGGTGGATAGCTGTCAATGCTCTCCTCCCGCAGCTCCCTGCCAGCCTCTTGTGACAGTGAATCAGGAAGTAGAGCGGGTACAAGCAGTCCGTGAACGCTGAGTGTTTGTAAACAATAAGGACATCGTACGTTTACTGTGTCCCCAGTTATGATCTACATCACTTCCTGTTCATTCCTGATTGTGGGTATAGGAAACATGCTCTATTCTCATGTTATACATGAACAGGAACACTCAGTATTGAGGATTTCTGTTCATTTGTAATAGGGGCTGTAGAAAAAGATATTGACAACTCTGTGTGTCTCTGAGCACTGGCCTCAATCTCTTTTACCATTTTAAAAGGAAAATATCAGGGGTCGGTTCAGATCCCTAATATTTCCCTGAAGCCCCTAAATGTAAAATAAAAAATTAGGGCTGCGGAAAATAACAGTGATGTAGATCACTTTCTTTTTATTCATAATTGTGGACACAGTAAACATGCTAGGTCCTCAATCACTGATCACTGCGTGTTTGTGCCTCACTCTGCTTCCTGACACGCTGTCACAGGAGGCTGAGCAGGCGGTGCGGAGAGGAGAGCTCAACCTCCTGGGACAGCACTGCAAGCTGTCTCTGCCCACACACCGCTCTGCCAATCTGTGACAGGAGGCAGAGCATTGTGGAGAGGAGAGACGTCGGCCACTCACTGCGCTCTCCTCCCGCAGCGCTCGACCGGCTGACACAGTTTCTCTCCTCCCTGCTGGGACACAGAGCAGCACCCAGCGGGGAGGAGAAAATACACGGGTGCAACACTATATCAGCCAGAAAATGACACTTTCGGCATTATACCACCAAAAATCCAATTTTCGGCTGATATGTTTCGACAGCCCACGGAAGTGGCGGGGGGGGGGGGGGTCAGGAGGAGGCAGGGGAAAAGAGAAAGCAGGAGGGGCGCTCAGTCGGCCTCTGGGTGTTACTTGCCCCCTGGGCCAAAAGTTGCCAGTCAGCCCCTGACAGTGCCATAGTACATCATGTTATGTTAATACAGTTGTACACATGATTATCATACCCCTACATAAAATACAGTGAAAGCACAAAATCATCTAATTCCATGACTAATATTCATTACATAACATGATTACACCTGTAGATCTCATATTTAAATGATTATCCAACGGATAGATCAGAACAATCGGCTCACGAGGAGACAAACAACCTGTATGACTGACGATATCAGCGTACTCATAGCGACAATTAGTGATGAGCGCACAGACCCATATTCGATTTTGTGATATTTGACGAATAATTCGCATCATATTCGTCATATATTCGCGATTGGACCGTTACCAGGCTCATGGCGGAGCTGACCAGAAGGGGGATCCCATTCCCAGCCTCAGCCCGGAAAGCAGAGTTATACCGCCTTCTGATGTCTAACCCAGGCCCGCAGCGACAGGACAAAGTCTCCATGGCCACGGTCCAAACATCTCTGGCTCAGCTTCACGTCATGTTGAATAATCTCACCACATCAATTACGAATATTTAATCTAGACTTGAAACGGTTGAGTCCCGCGATGCCATATCCCCGCCTTCAAGCCAGGATCTGGCCATCCCGTCCACCTCTGCAGCGGCTGGCTCTGGTCCGACCGTTCCACCCCCCAACATCACTCCCGCTCACTTTATCCCGGCCAACTTAAAAAAAGATATCCTCGAAGGCAGGGATGTCAACTTAGCTTCCCTGCTAATCGCCACCAGGGATTTCACTGACAACAAAATCATCGCCTGTGGGGACGTCTCAGTAGTCCTCAGAGACCGGGATCCCATTGCTAAATAGGAAACTCACCATTCCTGAGTTTGTCCTAGCCTTCAGCTTATATAGGGATGTCATCTGTTCAGTTCGGCCCGACCGCAGGGAAGAGTTAGATCTCTACCTCTTCCGAGTAACCGAACTGGGGTACAAATACAGTGGAAGCGCATTCTACGACTTTCATTGTTCATTTTCTGCTAAGGCCGCCGCGGCCCTGAGTCAATTCCAATTCACCACGAATTGGGCTAATACCGACACAGAGATATTTTGTCAACATTTCGCTGGCCTCAAGGCCCCAGCTTGTTCCCTATGCCAATCCATCTACCACACAGCGGAATGGTGCCACAAAGCTGCCCCCGGTGTCAATAGTAGCCTCCCCACTCAGCCGTTGGGGTACCCCGAACCCCAGAAATCAGTAGGCCTAGTCGACAAGTTAGGGAGACCCATTAAACACCTAGGTCGCTCCCAGATATGCAACAATTATAACTTTTCATCGTGCAATTACAGTCAATGTAGATTGTTGCATGTCTGCGTCAATTGCTTCAGAGCCCATTCGAAGTCGGTCTGTTCATTAAAATCTGACAATTCTTACTTGAGTGTCGTTGACTGTGACTGCCTTCAACATTTCCTCCGTTAATCACCAAGACCCCAGTTTCGTGCACTTCCTCACATCAGGTCTCAGGTCAGGTTTTCACACCGGTCTCATTTCCCTGCCCGAGTCATCGTATGAATGCCATAACCTTCTGTCAGCAGAATACAAGCCAGAAGTTACCGATAACCTCATTGCTGCCGAGCTGGCCAAAGGATTCTTGACCGGCCCCTTCCCTTCACCCCTTTTCAACAGATGGAAAATCAGTCCCATCGGCGTGGTCACCGGCAAGATTAATAAGAAGGAGAGGCTGATCATCGATTTATCAGCCCCGCACGGTAGACCCATTCCCAGTCTCAACTCCCTCATCCCGTCCGAGGAAGTCAGTATGAAATACTCCTCCATAGATCAAGCCATTGCCATCATTCTACAGTTAGGCCCCCATACCATCCTCTCCAAAGCTGACATTGCCGACGCTTTTAAATTACTTCCCATCTGTCCTACCCTGTGGCAGTGGCACGGCATAAAATGGAGAAATCTCTACTATTTCGCCAACAAACTGACCTTCGGGTCTAAAAGTAGCCCATGGTTATTCGATAAATTAGCACAGGCCCTCCACTGGACCCTTGTCAATGTGTTTCACTGTAATTTTGTCATACACTACTTAGACGATTTTCTATTACTAGAACACCCCGGGTCCAATGCCATAGCCCTCCATTCACTTCTCAATTGTTTCCAGCAACTCGACATCCCAGTGTCTCCAAACAAAGTGGAAGGGCCATCCCCGGTCATCACTTTCCTGGGCATCACCCTAGACACCATCAACATGGTAGCTAGGTTGCCAGAAGACAAGCTGTGCAGGATTAGGGACGCCCTTCGCAATTTATTTCATTCCAGGTTGATTAGAAAAGCAGATCTTCAATCCCTGTTAGGCATGTTAAACTTTGTCATGCGAATTATCCCTCAAGGCAGGCCATTCATTTCACGGCTACTAGCCCTTCTTCCTTCCGCTCCTTCCCAGGATAGCCTTCTATGCATTGACGACCAGACTTCGGCAGACCTAGCCATGTGGGACTATTTTCTCAATGACTGGAACGGCATCTCTCTGTTCATCCCCGAAGTATCTAACAGTTCCCCAGTCATATTCTCCGATGCGGCTCCCAGTGCTGGGTTTGCTGCTATTCTTGGCAAACATTGGCTGGCAGACCTTTGGTCCAGCGATGTCAAGGCATTGCCAGGGTTTTTTCAGTCCTCAGCTGCATTTGAAATCTATCCCATAGTTGCAGCCGCCCACGCATGGGGCAATGAGTGTACCGGCCACACGGTTTTATTCGTCTCAGACAATGCAGCTGTCACTGAGATCCTGAACAATGGTCTGTCAAAATCCTCCCTGGTTATGGGATTCGTTAGACGCCTTGTCATGTTATCTTTGCAGCACCAATTTAGGTTCACGTGCACACATATCCCCGGAAATAAGAATGTCGCAGCTGATGCCTTGTCCAGAGCTAATTTTGGCCTTCTATCACAGGTATTTCCTGACGCGGACGAATCCAGTGCCACTGTCCCTCCGTTCCCATCACTGGTCATGCCTTAATTCCCCATCTACTCACAGCCCGCTCACTTTTAGACAAGTCGCTGTCTCCCAACACGGCCAGAGCATACCACACTGGAAGGAAGACATTCCTCAAGTTCTAAGTCAAGTTTCCCCACGGCAGCCTCGATTTTACTAATTACATACTAGCTTTTATCGGCTATTGTCACTCAGATCTTAAGTTGGCTCATTCCACTGTCAAATCATACTTGGCCGGAATTCAGCATTTCCGGGCCTCTAGTCACCCAGAAGCTCAGTCCATTCTCTCCATCCACGTGATTAAAGCCACACTCAGGGGACTTGAGAGATGTAACCAAGGGAGACGTCCCGGCCGGCAGGCCATCTCCGGTCAGATGTTCCGTGACTTGTCTGACACACTGGACAGAAACCCTTTTGGGAGTCAACAGAGTCTAGTGATCAAGGCTGCAATGTACCTAGCCTTCTACGGGTTTCTCAGACCGGGCGAATTCACTTCAGGCCAGAAGAATGATAGGTTCCTCACCTACGGTCAACTCAAAGCAAACAGGGGAAATTTCATTCTCTCGCTTCCATCTACCAAAACGTTTCAGTCCGGTCCACCAATCAAAGTGGTTTACTACCCCACTTCTCATCGATGGTGTCCTGTTCAAGTGCTTTGCCAGTTGCTTCAGAGGTCAATCATGAAGACGCCTGACAGCCTGGTTACTACCGTTTAATTCTGGCCATCTCACCACTACTCAGTTTGTGTCCCATATACGTACATTAGCCGCTAACATAGGTATAGACACAGCTTCCATCTCGGGTCACTCCTTTCGGATCGGAGCAGCCTCCGCAGCTTCGAAAAATCAAGTTCCAGCCCATGTTATCAGGAAATTAGGACGTTGGTGATCATCTTGCTTTAACAGATACATACCTCATCCAAATGTGGAAATGTCTCTAGCTTTTCAGAACCTGGTATTGTAAGTGTGACGTAATAAAGTTTTCATGATATGTTGTCTCTTTTGGCCTCCTTCAGTCATCCCTTCGTCGGGGCGGTTACGGCACAAATCAAACTGCGTATAAGTATTTAGTGAGATAGGTATCTCTATTCTAGTCAGCCCCGACCACAAGTTATAAGGCCAGTTTATTGGCCTGTATTTGTGGGAGGGGTTTGTTGCCCGCTATTTAGCGCCAATTCCCGTCACCTCCTTCGTACGTCGGACTTCAGCGCACCCACCCTTCCCTCCCTTCTTCTCTTTCTCACTGTACAACTGGGATGGCCTCCTTCAGTCGTCCCTTTGTCGGGGGGGTTACGGCACAAATCAAACCGCATATATAAGTATTTAGTAAGGTAGGAATCTCTATTCCAGCCAGCCCCGACCACAAATACAAATTTTCGCAATACATGCAGCGTACTGGAGTCTGACACAACCTGTTAACGCTTGGTAGGAAAGAGAATACAAACCGCGAATAGATTAATGCGAATATTCAAGTGACGAACATTCGCAGGACAATTTTTACCTATTAAGTCTTTACTCTGACAGGAATAGTGGAAACTGTTATAGAAAGAAATTAGGATTGGGGGAATTATGTCTGAATCTTTTATTTTCAATACAGTTTCCCTATCACTATCCATCTTAAGAGCTAATATTCGTAATTGCGAATATGGGGTCATGTATTCGACATATTCACGAAATCTCAAAATCACGATATCCGAGATTAAAATTTGCTTTGCGAATATTTGCGCTCAACACTAGTGCCAATGCGCATGTCCAGGGAGAAGAGGAGGCAGAGGAAAGCCAGAGCGGCAGCCATCTTGGATGGGGAAGAGAAGAGGGCAAAATCGCTCTATAGTCAGAAATCGCTGACAAGCGCCCTTGTTGTTGTTGTAGCGCAATCACCAGAAATTGCACTGAGGTTGTACTGAATCTTTGTATCTTCACCCATAAACTTGCCCAATCCGCTCAGCTCCTCCTGCCCTATAACCCGCTGTCTGCAGATTGCATTTCATGGTGACAGGTTCCCTTTAAGCATAATGGAATTTAAGAAAATAGCAGCCCTGGAGGGAAGCAAAGTTTTGATTCTTGTGGTGCTTTATGGTTTCGTTTCTTTCTTGTCCCTCCCAGTATCACGCTGTATAAATCTACTCCCCACCAGGATTCCTATCACTGGACCTCTACAAGGGCTGAACCATGACCTCTCTTCTGAAAGTCCTGATCCTCGTCTCTACTCTTACAGCTACAAGTAAGTCTTCCAGGAAAAAACTAAGAAACAAAAAAATCTTCTCTTCTTGTGAATAATAGAAAATATATAGAGCAAAACCAACATCATCGTATCTATCTATCTATCTATCTATCTATCTAATATCTATCTCCTATATAATATCTATCTATCTCGTATATAATATCTATCTATCTATCTCCTATATAATATCTATCTATCTTCTATCTATCTATCTATCTATCTCCTATATAATATCTATCTATCTATCTATCTATCTATCTATCTATCTATCTATCTATCTATCTCATATCTATCTATCTATCTATCTATCTATCATCCATCTTCTGTCTCTCTATCTATCTATCTATCTATGGCAGTTTAATACTGCTACTGATGACCGATGAACGAGTAAACGATCGTTCATCGGGCAATCCCAACCATTCAACAGGTTTAAAAATCATTGTTTGCCAGAGGCAGATCGTGCATTCTAATCATGCTCTGCTGCTGGCAAACAATGAATCAGTATCTGGAAGATCAATGGCATTAGTGAACTCTCCTCCTCATACAGTGGAGGAGATTGCTGCATGTAATAGCAGCAGTCTCCTCCACTGATGAGCAGGCAATTGCCTGGAAGGAACGCTCCCTTGCCAACAATCGCCTACTTAATCTGAGGGTCTAATACAGACTTTACACAGAGAGAATGCTATTAATCACTAATAATTTAATTATTATTTATTTTTACACATTAATTTAGAGCTAATGTATTCTGCAGCGCTTTACAAGCTGTCCCAATGGGGCTCACAATCTAGGTTCCCTATCAGTAAGTCTTTGGAGTGAGGGAGGAAACCGGAGAACCCGAAGGAAACCCACACAAAAGGGGAGGACATACAGACTCCATGCAGATGTTCTCCTTGGTCGGATTCAAACCTAGGACCCCAGCGCTGCAAAGCAATAGTGTTTATACACACATTATTACTCGCTGATAATAGCCGAATGCATGCAGTACTTTTGCTTCTGTCTAAAAAGGATCTGAGATGGAAACGGCTCCAACAGATGACAACTGATGCAACAGGATCCTGTTTTTTTTTTTTTTTTCTCTCTTTTCTTCCGACAGATCAGAAGAACGTAAAGCGAAACGGTGATGTGAACTCAGCCAAAGTTTTCCAGAAAAAAAAAAAAAAAAGAAACAAAAAAAAATTTGAAAGTACATAAAACAAAGCCAAGATTATCTATCTATCTATCTATCTATCTATCTATCTATCTATCTATCTATCTATCTCATATCTATCTGTCTCATATATATCTGTCCATCTGTCTCATATCTATCTGTCTATATATCTCATATCTATCCATCTATCTGTCTCATATCTAACCATCTGTCTCATATCTATCTGTCTCATATCTATCCATCTATCTGTCTCATATCTATCCATCTGTCTCATATCTATCTATCTATCTATCTATCTCATATCTATCTATCCATCTGTCTCATATCTATCCATCTGTCTCATATCTATCTATCTATCTATCTATCTATCTATCTATCTATCTCATATCTATCTATCTCATATCTATCTATCCATCTGTCTCATATCTATCCATCTGTCTCATATCTATCCATCCATCTATCTCATATCTATCCATCTGTCTCATATCTATCTATCTATCTATCTATCTATCTGTCTCATATCTATCCATCCATCGGTCTCATATCTATCCATCTATCTGTCTCATATCTATCTGTCTCATATCTATCCATCTATCTGTCTCATATCTATCCATCTGTCTCATATCTATCTATCTATCTATCTATCTATCTCATATCTATCCATCTATCTCATATCTATCCATCCATCTATCTCATATCTATCTATCTATCTCATATCTATCCATCTATCTCATATCTATCCATCCATCTATCTCATATCTATCTATCTATCTCATATCTATCTATCTATCTATCTATCTATCTCATATCTATCCATCCATCTATCTCATATCTATCCATCTGTCTCATATCTATCTATCTATCTATCTATCTATCTATCTATCTATCTCATATCTATCCATCCATCTATCTCATATCTATCCATCTGTCTCATATCTATCTATCTGTCTCATATCTATCCATCCATCTGTCTCATATCTATCCATCTGTCTCATATCTATCCATCCATCTGTCTCATATCTATCCATCTGTCTCATATCTATCCATCCATCTGTCTCATATCTATCTATCTGTCTCATATCTATCCATCCATCTGTCTCATATCTATCTATCTGTCTCATATCTATCCATCTATCTGTCTCATATCTATCTATCTATCTATCTATCTATCCATCCATTATCTATCTATCTATCTATCTATCTATCTCATATCTATCTGTCTCATATCTATCCATCTATCTGTCTCATATCTATCCATCTGTCTCATATCTATCTATCTATCTATTTATCTATCTATCTATCTATCTATCTATCTATCGTTCTATATATCTATCTATCTCATATCTATCTGTCTCATATCTATCTATCCATCTGTCTCATGTCTCATATCTATCTGTCTCATATCTATCTGTCTTATATCTCTCTCTCATATCTATCTATCTATCTATCTATCTATCTATCTATCTATCTATCTATCTATCTCATATCTATCCATCTATCTGTCTCATATCTCTCCATCTGTCTCATATCTATCTATCTCATATCTATCTATCCATCTGTCTCATATCTATCCATCTGTCTCATATCTATCCATCTATCTCATATCTATCCATCTGTCTCATATCTATCTATCTCATATCTATCTATCCATCTGTCTCATATCTATCCATCTATCTCATATCTATCCATCTGTCTCATATCTATCTATCTGTCTCATATCTATCCATCCATCTATCTCATATCTATCCATCAGTCTCATATCTATCCATCTGTCTCATATCCATCTGTCTCATATCCATCTGTCTCATATCCATCTGTCTCATATCCATCTGTCTCATATCCATCTGTCTCATATCTATCTGTCTCATATCTGTCTATCTAAAGCAAAAGTGTGGCAGCACTAGATCCAGGATAAATACAGAAAAATCGGTGCACGCCTGAGGAGAGTAGACGATTGCCCAGGATACAAAATAGCAAAAAGGCAGCACTTCAAAATCAATAAAAATGAAAAGTTGTTTTATTCACCCGTGTATACACAACGTTTCGGCTCCACCCTAGAGTCTTTCTCAAGCAGTTGTAAATGTGAACAGATATATATATACACACACACAGTGCATGTGCAATGAATCATAAATAAATATACATAATTAAACATTAAAAAACAGAAATAAAGTGCCAGGAGCGCCATAGAAAATGCACAGTGCCCAGGGGCGGACTGGGCCGGGGGGCAGGGGGGCAATTGCCCCCCAGGCCTCTCTGTTGCCTGTATAAATGGCCCCCGGCCCATAGTGTCACCCAGGGCCGGCCTTTGGGGTGTGCATGTATGTGTGCTGCCCTGGTGACAAGTGAGGGCGGCCGGCAGCAGGGCACAGCAGGAGATGAGCGCTTCCATTGCGCTTATCTCCATAGTCATCTGTATACAGATGTCTGTGCTGCGGCAGAGGAGGGAGAGGCGTGTCCCCTCCCTGTTCCTCTGATAGGCTGCCAGCACTAGGCCGGCAGCCTATCAGAGGCCGGTGCAGGCAGCCAGAGGGGTACAGCAAGGGACACAACAGGCCGGAAGAGGCCTGCATCGCATCGCTGGAGGGAAGTATGTGTTTTTTTTTGTTTGTTTGTTTTCTGTTTTTGGGGGCTACTGGCACATGATGGGGGACTACTGGCACATAAGGGGGACGGCAACTGGCACATATGGGGGACGGCAACTGGCACATATGGGGGACGGCAACTGGCACATATGGGAGACGGACGGCCATTGGCACATAGGGGAGAATACTTGCACATAAGGGGACTACTGGCACATAAGGGACTACTGGCACATAAGGGGGACGGCTACTGGCACATATGGGGGATGACAGACGGCCACTGGCACATAAGGGAGACGGCTACTGGCACATAAGGGCGCGGCTACTGGCACATAAGGGGACGGCTACTGGCACATAAGGGGCGGCTACTGGCACATAAGGGGACGGCTACTGGCACATAAGGGGGATGGCTACTGGCACATAAGGGGACGGCTACTGGCACATAAGGGGGCAGCTACTGGCACATAAGGGGAGGGCTACTGGCACATATGGGGACGACGGACAGCTACTGGCACACAAGGGGGGAGGGCTACTGGCACACAAGGGGGAGGGCTACTGGTACACAAGGGGGGAGGGCTAGTGGTACACATGGGGTGACGACGGACGGCTACTGGCACACAAGGGGGGGGGCTATGAGCGCTGTGAGCGGCCAACATCTATCCTCTCCGCAATGCTCAGCCTCCTGTGATAGATGTGGGGGCAGAGCTAGCTGTCAATATTCGAGATAAAAATTTGCTTTGCAAATATTTGCGCTCAACACTAGTGCCAATGCGCATGTCCAGGGAGAATAGAGGAGGCAGAGGAAAGCCAGAGCGGCAGCCATCTTGGGAAGGGGAAAAGAAAAGGGCAAAATCGCTCTATAGTCAGAAATCGCTGACAAGTGCCCTTGTTGTTGTTGTAGTGCAATCACCAGAAATTGCACTGAGGTTGTACTGAATCTTCACCCATAAACTTGCCCAATCCGCTCAGCTCCTCCTGCCCTATAACCTGCTGTCTGCAGATTGCATTTCATGGTGACAGCAGGTTCCCTTTAAGCATAATGGAATTTATGAAAATAGCAGCCCTGGAGGCATGATAAGTTCTGATTCTTGTGGTGCTTTATGGTTTCGTTTCTTTCTTGTCCCTCCCAGTATCACGCTGTATAAATCTACTCCCCACCAGGATTCCTATCACTGGACCTCTACAAGGGCTGAACCATGATCTCTCTTCTGAAAGTCCTGATCCTCGTCTCTACTCTTACAGCTACAAGTAAGTCTTCCAGGAAAAAACTAAGAAACAAAAAAATCTTCTCTTCTTGTGAATAATAGAAAATACATAGAGCAAAACCAACATCATCATATCTATCTATCTATCTATCTATCTATCTATCTAATTATCTATCTATCTATCTATCTATCTATCTATCTATCATCTATCTATCTCCTATCTATCTATCTATCTATCTATCTATCTATCTATCTATCTATCTCATATCTATCTATCTATCTATCTATCTATCTATCTCATATCTATCTATCTCCTATCTATCTATCTCCTATCTATCTATCTCCTATCTATCTATCTATCTATCTATCTATCATCTATCTATCTCCTATCTATCTATCTATCTAATTATCTATCTATCTATCTATCTATCTATCTATCTATCTATCTATCTAATTATCTATCTATCTATCTGTCTATCTATCTATCTATCTATCTCCTATCTATCTATTATCTATCTATCTATCTATCTATCTATCTATCTATCTATCTATCTCCTATCTATCTATCTATCTATCTATCTATCTATCTATCTATCTATCTATCATCTATCTATTATCTATCTATCTATCTATCTATCTATCTCATATCTATCTATCTATCTATCTATCTATCTATCTATCTATCTATCTATCCATTCATCCATCCTCTTTATCTCTAATTGATGGATGTGCTGATTGTGTGACGTCTCTTTAGGTTACGCTCTCTCGTGCATGAAGTGTAAGTCTCCATTCTCTTCAACATGCTCGGGCAACAAAGTGTCTTGTCGTTTTGGCTACGTTTGTGGATACAAATACCAGGAAACCGAATTTGGTGAGTTATGTGTGCTCTAGAGAATGCAATTATAATAACATTATGCCATATGCAAATATAAAATGTGATGATTCTTGTTATTATTATTATTACTTGTAGTAGTTTTACTTTGAGAATAATAATAATAATAATAATAATAGTAATAATAATAATAATAATAACAATAACAACATTGTCATTATCATTACTATTATTATTAGTAGTAGTTATATTAGTATTACTATTATTACTAGGATGTTTCATTTTTGACTTTTCATTTCTCACTCCCTGCCTTCCTGCAGGGCCGTCTTTAATATTGATTGGACCCTGGGCAAGAATTTACTTGGGCCCCCTGGATCCTGCCTTCCCACACCGTAGCATGTAATCACGCCCTCCACCAGAACACACACCCCCCCTTCTCCAACCACCCAGCACCCTTACTCACATAAAACAAGTAATATATATATATAATATAGCCGGACATACACACACTCCTCAGTCCACACAGGACAGCTATATACATATGACACAGTCCACACAGGACAGCTATATACATATTATACAGTCCACACAGGACAGCTATATACATATTATACAGTCCACACAGGACAGCTATATACATATTATACAGTCCACACAGGACAGCTATATACATATGACACAGTCCACACAGGACAGCTATATACATATGATACAGTCCACACAGGACAGCTATATACATATGATACAGTCCACACAGGACATCTATATACATATGACACAGTCCACACAGGACAGCTATATACATATTATACAGTCCACACAGGACAGCTATATACATATGATACAGTCCACACAGGACAGCTATATACATATGATACAGTCCACACAGGACAGCTATATACATATGACACAGTCCACACAGGACAGCTATATACATATTATACAGTCCACACAGGACAGCTATATACATATGATACAGTCCACACAGGACAGCTATATACATATGATACAGTCCACACAGGACAGCTATATACATATGATACAGTACACACAGGACAGCTATATACATATTATACAGTCCACACAGGACAGCTATATACATATGACACAGTCCACATAGGACAGCTATATACATATGATACAGTCCACACAGGACAGCTATATACATATGATACAGTCCACACAGGACAGCTATATACATATTATACAGTCCACACAGGACAGCTATATACATATGATACAGTCCACACAGGACAGCTATATACATATGACACAGTCCACACAGGACAGCTATATACATATGATACAGTCCACACAGGACAGCTATATACATATGATACAGTCCACACAGGACAGCTATATACATATGACACAGTCCACACAGGACAGCTATATACATATGACACAGTCCACACAGGACAGCTATATACATATGACACAGTCCACACAGGACAGCTATATACATATTATACAGTCCACACAGGACAGCTATATACATATGATACAGTCCACACAGGACAGCTATATACATATGATACAGTCCACACAGGACAGCTATATACATATGATACAGTCCACACAGGACAGCTATATACATATGACACAGTCCACACAGGACAGCTATATACATATGATACAGTCCACACAGGACAGCTATATACATATGACACAGTCCACACAGGACAGCTATATACATATGATACAGTCCACACAGGACAGCTATATACATATGATACAGTCCACACAGGACAGCTATATACATATGACACAGTCCACACAGGACAGCTATATACATATTATACAGTCCACACAGGACAGCTATATACATATGATACAGTCCACACAGGACAGCTATATACATATGATACAGTCCACACAGGACAGCTATATACATATGATACAGTACACACAGGACAGCTATATACATATGACACAGTCCACACAGGACAGCTATATACATATTATACAGTCCACACAGGACAGCTATATACATATGACACAGTCCACATAGGACAGCTATATACATATGACACAGTCCACACAGGACAGCTATATACATATTATACAGTCCACACAGGACAGCTATATACATATGATACAGTCCACACAGGACAGCTATATACATATGATACAGTCCACACAGGACAGCTATATACATATGATACAGTCCACACAGGACAGCTATATACATATGACACAGTCCACACAGGACAGCTATATACATATTATACAGTCCACACAGGACAGCTATATACATATGATACAGTCCACACAGGACAGCTATATACATATGATACAGTCACACAGGACAGCTATATACATATGACACAGTCCACACAGGACAGCTATATACATATTATACAGTCCACACAGGACAGCTATATACATATGATACAGTCCACACAGGACAGCTATATACATATGATACAGTCCACACAGGACAGCTATATACATATGATACAGTCCACACAGGACAGCTATATACATATGACACAGTCCACACAGGACAGCTATATACATATGATACAGTCCACACAGGACAGCTATATACATATTATACAGTCCACACAGGACAGCTATATACATATTATACAGTCCACACAGGACAGCTATATACAAATTATACAGTACACACAGGACAGCTATATACATATTATACAGTCCACACAGGACAGCTATATACATATTATACAGTCCACACAGGACAGCTATATGCATATTTTACAGTCCACACAGGACAGCTATATGCATATTATACAGTCCACACAGGACAGCTATATACATATGATACAGTCCACACAGGACAGCTATATACATATGACACAGTCCACACAGGACAGCTATATACATATGATACAGTCCACACAGGACAGCAATATACATATGACACAGTCCACACAGGACAGCTATATACATATGATACAGTCCACACAGGACAGCTATATACATATGACACAGTCCACACAGGACAGCTATATACCTGTCATACAGTCCACACAGGACAGCTATATACATATTATACAGTCCACACAGGACAGCTATATACATATGACACAGTCCACACAGGACAGCTATATACATATGATACAGTCCACACAGGACAGCTATATACATATGACACAGTCCACACAGGACAGCTATATACATATGACACAGTCCACACAGGACAGCTATATACATATGACACAGTCCACACAGGACAGCTATATACATATGATACAGTCCACACAGGACAACTATATACATATGATACAGTCCACACAGGACAGCTATATACATATGACACAGTCCACACAGGACAGCTATATACATATTATACAGTCCACACAGGACAGCTATATACATATGACACAGTCCACACAGGACAGCTATATACATATGATACAGTCCACACAGGACAACTATATACATATGATACAGTCCACACAGGACAGCTATATACATATGACACAGTCCACACAGGACATCTATATACATATTATACAGTGCACACAGGACAGCGATATACATATGATACAGTCCACACAGGACAGCTATATACATATTATACAGTCCACACAGGACAGCAATATACATATGACACAGTCCACACAGGACAGCTATATACATATGATACAGTCCACACAGGACAGCTATATACATATGACACAGTCCACACAGGACAGCTATATACATATTATACAGTCCACACAGGACAGCTATATACATATGACACAGTCCACACAGGACAGCTATATACATATGATACAGTCCACACAGGACAACTATATACATATGATACAGTCCACACAGGACAGCTATATACATATGACACAGTCCACACAGGACATCTATATACATATTATACAGTGCACACAGGACAGCGATATACATATGATACAGTCCACACAGGACAGCTATATACATATTATACAGTCCACACAGGACAGCAATATACATATGACACAGTCCACACAGGACAGCTATATACATATGATACAGTCCACACAGGACAGCTATATACATATGACACAGTCCACACAGGACAGCTATATACATATTATACAGTCCACACAGGACAGCTATATACATATGACACAGTCCACACAGGACATCTATATACATATGATACAGTCCACACAGGACATCTATATACATATGACACAGTCCACACAGGACAGCTATATACATATGATACAGTACACACAGGACAGCTATATACATATTATACAGTCCACACAGGACAGCTATATACATATGACACAGTCCACACAGGACAGCTATATACATATGACACAGTCCACACAGGACAGCTATATACATATTATACAGTCCACACAGGACAGCTATATACATATGACACAGTCCACACAGGACAGCTATATACATATGATACAGTCCACACAGGACAGCTATATACATATGACACAGTCCACACAGGACAGCTATATACATATTATACAGTCCACACAGGACAGCTATATACATATGACACAGTCCACACAGGACATCTATATACATATGACACAGTCCACACAGGACAGCTATATACATATGATACAGTCCACACAGGACAGCTATATACATATGATACAGTCCACACAGGACAGCTATATACATATTATACAGTCCACACAGGACAGCAATATACATATGACACAGTCCACACAGGACATCTATATACATATGATACAGTCCACACAGGACAGCTATATACATATTATACAGTCCACACAGGACAGCTATATACATATGACACAGTCCACACAGGACAGCTATATACCTGTCATACAGTCCACACAGGACAGCTATATACATATGACACAGTCCACACAGGACAGCTATATACATATGATACAGTCCACACAGGACAGCTATATACATATGACACAGTCCACACAGGACAGCTATATACATATGATACAGTCCACACAGGACAACTATATACATATGATACAGTCCACACAGGACAGCTATATACATATGACACAGTCCACACAGGACAGCTATATACATATTATACAGTCCACACAGGACAGCTATATACATATGACACAGTCCACACAGGACATCTATATACATATGATACAGTCCACACAGGACAGCTATATACATATTATACAGTCCACACAGGACAGCTATATACATATGACACAGTCCACACAGGACAGCTATATACATATGACACAGTCCACACAGGACAGCTATATACATATTATACAGTCCACACAGGACAGCTATATACATATGACACAGTCCACACAGGACAGCTATATACATATGATACAGTCCACACAGGACAGCTATATACATATGACACAGTCCACACAGGACAGCTATATACATATTATACAGTCCACACAGGACAGCTATATACATATGACACAGTCCACACAGGACATCTATATACATATGATACAGTCCACACAGGACAGCTATATACATATTATACAGTCCACACAGGACAGCTATATACATATGACACAGTCCACACAGGACAGCTATATACCTGTCATACAGTCCACACAGGACAGCTATATACATATGACACAGTCCACACAGGACAGCTATATACATATGATACAGTCCACACAGGACAGCTATATACATATGACACAGTCCACACAGGACAGCTATATACATATGACACAGTCCACACAGGACAGCTATATACATATGACACAGTCCACACAGGACAGCTATATACATATGATACAGTCCACACAGGACAGCTATATACATATGATACAGTCCACACAGGACAGCTATATACATATGACACAGTCCACACAGGACAGCTATATACATATGATACAGTCCACACAGGACAGCTATATACATATTATACAGTCCACACAGGACAGCTATATACATATGACACAGTCCACACAGGACAGCTATATACATATGATACAGTCCACACAGGACAGCTATATACATATGATACAGTCCACACAGGACAGCTATATACATATGACACAGTCCACACAGGACAGCTATATACATATGACACAGTCCACACAGGACAGCTATATACATATTATACAGTCACACAGGACAGCTATATACATATGACACAGTCCACACAGGACAGCTATATACATATGACACAGTCCACACAGGACAGCTATATACATATGATACAGTCCACACAGGACAGCTATATACATATGACACAGTCCACACAGGACATCTATATACATATGATACAGTCCACACAGGACAGCTATATACATATTATACAGTCCACACAGGACAGCTATATACATATGACACAGTCCACACAGGACAGCTATATACCTGTCATACAGTCCACACAGGACAGCTATATACCTGTCATACAGTCCACACAGGACAGCTATATACCTGTCATACAGTCCACACAGGACAGCTATATACATATGACACAGTCCACACAGGACAGCTATATACATATGATACAGTCCACACAGGACAGCTATATACATATTATACAGTCCACACAGGACAGCTATATACATATTATACAGTCCACAAAGGACAGCTATATACATATTATACAGTCCACACAGGACAGCTATATACATATGATACAGTGCACACAGGACAGCTATATACATATGATACAGTCCACACAGGACAGCTATATACATATGATACAGTCCGCACAGGACAGCTATATACATATGATACAGTCCACACAGGACAGCTATATACATATGATACAGTCCACACAGTACAGCTATATACATATGACACAGTCCACACAGGACAGCTATATACATATGATACAGTGCACACAGGACAGCTATATACATATTATACAGTCCACACAGGACAGCTATATACATATGACACAGTCCACACAGGACAGCTATATACATATGATACAGTCCACACAGGACAGCTATATACCTGTCATACAGTCCACACAGGACATATACACACTCCTCAGTATTGTGCATACTTCTCCGTTCTGTCATAAGTTGGGACTTTCCCACCCCGCCTCTTCTGCTCCTCTATTGGTTCTCACAACTTCTACTTGTCTCTGATTGGTTGTCCGGGCTGTCATTTTTCTTCTTGGACTCAGAAGCAGAGCCCTGCGTGTGACTGGATGCGGTGCTGAGTGTGCAGAAAACGGCTGCCGGTTTTATCATTGCAAGTGCAAGTGAGCTGCCTCTGTGGCTCTTGTTACACACACTACAACTCCAGTGTACTAGTACAGACTTGTGGGCAGTGGCCAGCAGGGCTCAAGAGGCAGCTGCCTTGGGCCCCCCAGGAGCAACTGGGCCCGGGGCAGCTGCCCCTTTTGCCCTGCGTTAAAGACGGTCCTGCCTTCCTGAAGTTGTATCTTTCTATTCACATAGCCGTATGAGAACTCGTCTTTTGCTGGACAAGTTGTACTTTCTAATGCGCCGCTTAAAGCGGTTGTCCGGGATTACAGTCTTTTTAACAAACATTAGTATTCACCTTTACATGTATCTGTAAGGTCCCCCTGAAGGTTCCCAGTTTTTTTTTTTTACTCCTCCGGGGCTCCTACGGGTAGAACCCACATATATAGGTGAAACTCAAAAAATTAGAATATCGCGCAAAGTTCATTTATTTCAGTAATGCAGCTTCAAAAGGTGAAACTAATATATGAGATAGATAGTGATGAGCGCAAAGACCCATATTCGATTTAGCAAAATATTTGATGAATAATTTGCATATATATATTCGTCATATATTTGCGATTTCACAAAATATTCATTATTTCGCATTCAATATCATGACTTGCGATTCATTTTTCAAGTTCTAATCCCGTGCTCATAGAATCTATTCGTTATTAATAACGTTTAAACAGCTTTACATGTATTAAAAGCTGGAAATGGCGGGAGTCATATGTGTGCGAATGGAAAGGTGCGAACTGGAGTCTGACACAACCTGTTAACGCTTGGTAGGATAGGGAATACAAACCGCGAATAGATTAATGCGAATATTCGAGTGACGGTTCGCAGGACAGTTTTTACCTATTAAGTCTTTACTCTGACAGGAATAGTGGAAACTGTTATAGAAAGCAATTAGGATTGGGGGAATTATGTCTGAATCTTTTATTTTCAATACAGTTTCCCTATCTCTATCCATCTTAAGAGCGAATATTCGTAATTGCGAATATGGGGTCATGTATTCGACATATTCGCAAAATCTCAAAATCACGATATTCGAGATTAAAATTTGCTTTGCGAATATTCGCGCTCAACACTAGAGATAGACTCATTACATGCAAAGCGAGATATTTCAAGCCTTTATTTGTTATAATTTGGATGATTATGGCTTACAGCTTAGGAAACCCCAAAGTCACAATCTCCGGTCCCCTTTGCTCAGGGGGTAGGGATTAATGAGCTGACTACAGTCTGACACTTTGAGCCTAGAATATTGAACCTTTTCACAATATTCAAATTTTAAGCTGCATTACTGAAATAAATGGACTTTTGCACGATATTCTAATTTTTCGAGTTTCACCTGTATGTTGGCTGTTAGTGAAAAGTAGCCTATTTACTAATAATCACCGAACCCAGACAACCCCTATCATATTTTATTCAATGTAGTGAGAAGTAGTGTTGAGCGCGAATATTCGAATAGCGAATTTTTTATCGCGAATATCGCAACTTCGATAATTCGCAAATATTGCGAATATAGCGCTATATATTCGCAATTTCGAATATTCATTTTTTTTTTTTTTTTAGTTGTTAATCCTTGTTGCTCTCTGGTTGTCTTCCCACTTCCCAAAAGCTGTTCTTACCTGTCCGGGGGATTCCTGGCTCCCTGCCCGCTTCAGTCATTGCCCGTTGCCGCTTCTGCTGACTTCCTGTGTGCATCGGGACGCCTCCATGATAAAATGTACTGTCGGATGTGAGAATCACGATCTCACAAATTTGACTAAGTTGTAATCGCAATGTGATTAATATAACATGAATTACTCGCATTGCAATATTCGTTATATTCTAGCAATACAACCATTAGGAACCCAGCTTTAAGTTGTATTCACAATGAGAACATATACTCACATTGCGAAATCAACTTAGAGCTGAGTTCCTAATGGTTGTTGCTAGAATATAACAAAGATTGAGAATATAGCGCTATATTCATGAATTCGTGATATTCGTCATCTTCGTTATATTCTAGCAATATCCTATGGGGCTCTGCCAGAGCGCTACAACTCTGATACGCTGAGTGTCTTCAGAGAGACCCAGGGCATGAGAGCGAAGGAACGGTCCCTCTGACCACCGCATGGTGGAGCTGTTCCCGACCTGGAGGTGCATGCTATCATTTTTTCAGCATTTACGTGGTCACGTTATCATGTTGTCAGTGTTATATGTCTGAGATTTGCTTTTCACCAGTTGCAGACATTAGCGCTGGGCCACGCGAGCAGGTGCCATATTTAAATCCTCTCCTTCTGCCATACATATACCGCTTTGGGACTCAAGGGGTTAATACTAGAGATGGGTGAAGTTAGAGAAAAATTTGATTTGGCTGCTTAGCCGAATTTCACAAAGAAATTTGATTTGTTATGAATTACTTTGTCACAACCTGCATTCCATTGTATATAGCGGTCGCAATGACGGGGAACGACCATCATGCCGCCCCCCATCATTGAACCCCTAATTTGCTGCATTTATCACTGATCTCAGCATCTCACATTAATATTGAGGCCTTTTAGGGGTTAATCAGGTTTAAAAACAATACTCACCTCATTCATTTGCTCACGGAGAGGCCGTCGCCGCCATCTTTATTGAAGATTTCACGCAAGATTTTGTCCGTCTTCTTCAATCAAGATGGCCGTGAAGGCCGCTCCGTTAGCAAATGGATGAGGTGAGTAATTGTTTTTTTTGTTTTTTTTTACTGCCATTTCAGTAAAAATAGAAGTGCAAGGAAATTCAGCTTCATGGCAAATTAAATTTTTCCTGAAATTTGGATCGAAGTCAATTTGTTTGACTTCGATTCACTCAATACTAGTTAATACTTTTGTTGTTAAAATTATTACTATTATTATTATTATTATTATTATTATTTTAATCCACAATAAAATAAATCATTCTTTTTAGGTGGAGTTCGTCGGAATCTTTTGACCAGGGACTGCATGGCCTCACCTGACTGTGATCTTAATGCCAGCGTGAGCTTATGTTATGGAGAAATCAAGTTTGTCTCTTCACTTTGTGACACCGACAACTGTACTCTTAAAATTCCTGAGAGTAAGTCATTCCCTAAGTTATACTTTTTTTCTTCCTTTTTCTACACACTCCTGTATTTTGGCTCCAGGCCTCCATGATGACAACCGCAGCACAATTCAGGTTCCATATTAATAGCTATTGATGCCACACGTGACATGGCACAGTCTCGCAGGGGCGTGAAGAATAAGGACACGCCAACTAAGTTCATGGATTTCATTTGTTTCTGTCAGACAAAAAATGAGGCAGGGGCAGCGACACATGCTCCCTACATACATGTGTACATGCACGCCCCTTCATGCAGTCGGACATAACTGTACGTCACAGGGGCACTAGATATGTACACAGCATGCTCGGAAGCCTAGCCAGCAACATACACAGTGGGTGGCAGCCAATTAACCTACAGATGTTGCGTTCAATAGTGTCAGAATAGGAAGGGGGCTCATTCTCACCCTCGTGATGCATCTATAGGCCTCCCAGTGGTTGTCATAGCTAGAGATGGCCCGAACTATCCGCCGGCGAACAGTTCCCGGCGAACATAGCTTGTTCGCGTTCGCCGCAGCGGGCGAACACATGCGATGTTCGGTCCGCCCCTATACATCATCATTGAGCAAACTTTGACCCTGTACCTTACAGTCAGCAGACACATTCCAGCCAATCAGCAGCATACCCTCCCTCCCAGACCCTCCCATCTCCTGCACAGCATCCATTTTAGATTCATTCGGAAGCTGCAGTCTTAGTGAGAGGAGGGAGAGTGTAGCTGCTGCTGATTTAATAGGGAAATCGATAGCTAGGCTAGTGAATTCAGTGTCCACTCCAGTCCTGAAAGACTCATCTGATCTCTGCTGTAAGGACAGCGTCCTGACAGCACCCCAAAAGCCCTTTTAGGGCTGCAACATTAGTCTGCTTTTTTTTCTCCATATATATATTGCAGTTGCCTGGCCTGCCTGTGTGTGAGGAGCTGCAGGCCCACAGACTGTAGTGTGCCCACTGCCAGTGCCCACCCCTGTCATCCCATGTGGCACAGGACTTTGCATCAAAAAAGGCATTTCATTTTTACACTTTAATCTAAGGTTAGTTGCCTGCCAGTGTGTGTCAGGCTGACTTCCACTGACTGTAGTGTGCCCACTGCCAGTGCCCACCACTCATACCAGCCGGCACAGGACTTTGCATAAAAAAGGCATTTAATTTTTACACTTTAGTGTAATTTCAGTTGCTTGCCTGCTGCCAGTGTGTGTCAGGCCCACTTCCACTGACTGTAGTGTGCCCACTGCCAGTGCCCACCCCTGTCATCCGTGTGGCACAGTAGCTTGCCGATAAATAAGGCATTTAATTTTACACAGTCTAATTTCAGCTGCTTGCCTGCTGCCAGTGTGTCAGGCCCACTTCCACTGACTGTAGTGTGCCCACTGCCAGTGCCCACCCCTGTCATCCCATGTGGCACAGGACTTTGCATAAAAAAGGCATTTAATTTTTACACTTTAGTGTAATTTCAGTTGCTTGCCTGCTGCTAGTGTGTGTCAGGCCCACTTCCACTGACTGTAGTGTGCCCACTGCCAGTGCCAACCACTGATACCGGGTGGCACAGTAGCTTGCCGATAAATAAGGCATTTAATTTTTAGACAGTAGTCTAAATTCAGTTGCTTGCCTTCTGCCAGTGTGTGTCAGGCCCACTTCCACTGACTGTAGTGTGCCCACTGCCAGTGCCAACCACTGATACCGGGTGGCACAGTAGCTTGCCGATAAATAAGGCATTTATTTTTACACATTAGTCTAATTTCAGTTGCTTGCCTGCTGCCAGTGTGTGTCAGGCCCACTTCCACTGACTGTAGTGTGCCCACTGCCAGTGCCAACCACTGATACCGGGTGGCACAGTAGCTTGCCGATAAATAAGGCATTTAATTTTTAGACAGTAGTCTAAATTCAGTTGCTTGCCTGCTGCCAGTGTGTGTCAGGCCGACTTCCACTGACTGTAGTGTGCCCACCACTCATACCGGGTGGCACAGTACCTAGCACGTGTAGTACCACTTATCTAAAAAAAAAATGACAGGCAGAGGCAGGCCACCCCGCAGGGGCCGTCGTGGTCGTGGTGCTGTGATTTCCACTGTCCCTGGAATAATGCCCAGTGTTCAGAGGCCACGTACCCTGAACCCGAAAAATTCTGAAGACATAGTTGACTGGCTTAGACAGGACACCCAATCTTCAACAGCTTCCGCTAAGAACCTTGACGCACCATCCTCCTCCAGCTCAACTTCGGTCACCTGCTCTCAAGTTACCAGGCACCCGCCCGTCGCCACCACCACCACTACCACCACAGCCACCACAGCCGCTTCACTTGATCCGTCAGAGGAGTTATTTACACATCAGTTGGATGCAATTAGTGATGCGCAACCATTATTGCCAAATGATGTAGATTACAGAGATATGTCTCAGTCAGGCAGGATTACACACATGGACGTACAGTGTCATGATGATGATGATGATGTTGTACCCGCTGCTGCTTCCTTTGCTGAGGTGTCAGATACAAGTGAAGCGGTTGATGATGACGATGTGTCCACGGATGCCACGTGGGTGCCTGCTCGAAGAGAAGAAGAAGGGGAGACAGAGAGAATGAGGAGATGAGTTGGAAGCAGGGGGAGGTCGTCGCAAGGAGCTAGTGGCACAGTCAGACAGCAGGTATCGGCACCCGGGGTCAGCCAGACAGCACGCCAGTCAACGCATGCTGTTGCCCCCACCAGAATGGGTCATTGCAAAGCTCAGCAGTGTGGCATTTTTTTTGTGTGTCTGCCTCTGATAACAGCAATGCCATTTGCAACCTGTGCCAAAAGAAACTGAGTTGTGGGAAGTCCAACACCCACCTTGGTACAACTGCTTTGCGAAGGCACATGATCTCACATCACAAACGCCTATGGGATCAACACATGAGTACAAGCAGCACACAAACTCAAAGCCACCATGCTCCTCCTGGTCCAGCATCTTCAGCCACGTCAACCACTGCTGTCCTCCCTGCCCCCTCTCAACCAACCGCCACTCTGCCTCTCACCTTCAGCAGTTCCTGCTCATCTGCCCACAGTCAGGTGTCTGTCAAGGACATGTTTGAGCATAAAAAGCCAATGTCACAGAATCACCCCCTTGCCCGGAGACTGACAGCTGGCTTGACGGAACTCTTAGCCCGCCAGCTTTTACCATACCAGCTGGTGCAGTCTGAGGCCTTCAAAAAATTTGTTGCTATTGGAACACCACAGTGGAAGGTATCCGGACTAAATTTTTTTTCAAAAAAGGCAATCCCAAACCTCTACCATGTCATTGAAAAGGAAGTCATGGAATCTCTGCCATACAGTGTTGGGGCAAGGGTCCATCTGACCACTGATACCTGGTCTGCAAAGCACGGTCAGGGCAGGTATATCACGTACACTGCGCATTTGGTCAACCTGCTGACGGCTGACAAGCATGGAATGCGTGGCTCCGCAGCGGAGTTGGTGACACCACCACGACTTGCAGGCAGGCCTTCTGCCACCTCCTCTACTCCTCCTATTCCATCCTCTTCGATATCCTCCTTGGCTGAGTCCTCTTCTGCTGCGTCCTCTGGCTTTACATCAACTGAATCCCCCCAGCTCCCCAGGTGCTATTCCACATCCCGGATACGACAGTGTCACGCTGTCTTGGGGTTGACTTGCCTGAAAGCAGAGAGCCACACAGGACCAGCACTCCTGTCCGCCCTAAACGCACAGGTGGATCAGTGGCTGACCCCGCACCAACTGGAGATCGGCAAAGTGGTGTGTGACAATGGAACAAATTTGTTGTCGGCATTGAATTTGGGCAAGTTGTCACATGTGCCGTGCATGGCACGTGTTGAATCTCATCGTACAACGTTTTGTGTCTAAGTACCCAGGCTTACAGGACGTCCTCAAGCAGGCCAGGAAGGTGTGTGGCCATTTCAGGCGTTCCTACACGGCCATGGCGCACTTTTCCGATATTCAGCGTCGAAACAACATGCCAGTGAGGCGCTTGATATGTGACAGCCAGACACGTTGGAATTCAACACTCCTAATGTTCGACCGCCTGCTCCAACAAGAAAAAGCCGTCAACGAGTATTTGTATGACCGGGGTGCTAGGACAGCCTCTGCGGAGCTGGGAATTTTTTTGCCACGTTACTGGACACTCATGCGCAATGCCTGTAGGCTCATGCATCCTTTTGACAAACCTAGTCAGTCGCACCGAAGGCACCATCAGCGACCTCATCCCATTTGTTTTCTTCCTGAAGCGTGCCCTGCGAAGAGTGCTGGATCAGGCTGTAGATGAGCGTGAAGAGGAAGAGTTGTGGTCACCATCACCACCAGAAACAGGAGGAGGAAGACCAACCACAGCAGGCACCCCAGGGTGCTCGTTGTTGTCACCTATCTGGGACCCATGGTGTTGTACATGGCTGGGGGGAAGAACAGACCGTCAATGACATCAGTGAGGACGAGGAACGGGAAATGAGTAGCTCTGCATCCAACCTTGTTCAAATGCGGTCTTTCATGCTGTCATGTCTGTTGAGGGACCCTCGTATAAAAAGGATGAAGGAGAACGACCTGTACTGGGGTGGCCACGCTACTAGACCCCCGGTATAAGCAGAAAGTGGCAGAAATGTTACCAAATTAACGAAAGTCGGAAAGGATGCAGCAGTTCAAAACCAAACTAAAAAATATGCTTTACACAGCTTATAAGGGGGATGTCACAGCACAACGGGAATCTAACAGGGGAAGAGGTGAGTGTAATCCTCCTCCTACCACGGCGACAAGGACTGGACGATTTACAGATGTGTTGTTGATGGAGGACATGCGGAGCTTTTTCAGTCCTACTCATCGCCACAGCCCTTCGGGATCCAGCCTTAGAGAACGACTCGACCGACAGGTAGCAGACTACCTCGCCTTAACTACAGATATCGACACTCTGAGGAGCGATGAACCCCTTCACTACTGGGTGTGCAGGCTTGACCTGTGGCCTGAGCTATCCCAGTTCGTGATAGAACTTCTGGCCTGCCCTGCTTCAAGTGTCCTGTCAGAAAGGACCTTCAGTGCAGCAGGAGGCATTGTCACTGACAAGAGAAGTCGCCTCGGTCAAAAAAGTGTTGATTACCTCACCTTCATAAAGATGAATGAGGCATGGATCCCGAAGGGACTGACAGTGGGGGATACGTTTGACTAACAAAAGGCCTGATTACATGCCTTGGCCTCAAAATGGTCCCCACGCTGCTGTATTTAATGTTTGCATACCGAATGACTTTCGTGAATTCTCCACCACCAATTAGGGTTGTGTACATGCCTAATTTTTCTGTCCTATGGTGCAGCACTGTGGCTGCAAAAACAAACAAAAAAAAAAGGCACATACAAGTGTCAATTCCCCTTCGTGATCGTTACCTTGTTGTGGTGAAGGGGCTTGCGTATCACAATTAAGCAATCATCATCACCTCTATGAGTGTGTTGGCAATGTTGCCACACCCCAGATGATAAGGCCGTTGCTTCATTATGGTCAGACCAAAAGCAATCGGACGGCTGGATAATATTTCATAGAAAAAACATTAATTTACCTTTTTTTTTTATATGTTGTATGGGTTTTTAATACATAAAATAAAAAATCATAATAAAGTCTCTTAATAGTTTATTAGAAATGATGCAGACAATTCCAATACAAAGCAAGTACAGAGCTCAGAACTAAATTATTTCATGATGTCGTAATGGTTCGCTAATTCGACAATGGTTAATCAATTCGACCGGATAGGGTACGTAACAGGGATTAAACTGATAGGAATAGTACTAGTTAAGACACCACTCATATAGGGTGTCACAGCACATTGCTCTGTGCACGCGCAGTGCCCCAATTTGGGAGTAAGAGGACCGACCAAGCTGCTTTTTCCATCTCCCGGTTCCTGAAATCAATTCAGTTTAGTGTATGAGAGTTTGGTCTGTCACTGTGAAGGCAGTCGAAGGTACCCGGCCTAAAATTTTTTTCACAAAAGGCAATCCCTGATATGTGACGTAACAGGGATTAAATTGATGAGAATAGTACTACAGAAAATACCACTCATATCGGGTGTGACAGTAAATTGCACGGCGCAGACGCAGTCACCGTGGTTTAAAACAGAGTGGAGAGAGCCAGCGTTTTTTTAACCATCTCCCCGTTCGAAAAATCAATTCAATAAATGGCCCCCAGATTGGGGACGTTAAAGGGATTAAACTGATTTGAATAGTACTACAGAAAATACCACTCATATCGGGTGTGACAGTAAATTGCACGGCGCAGACGCAGTGACCGTGGATAAAAACAAAGGGGGGGGAGCCAGCGTATTTTTAACCATCTCCCTGTTCGAAAAATCAATTCAATAAATGGCCCCCAGATTGGGGACGTTAGAGGTATTAAACTGATGAGAATAGTACTACAGAAAATACCACTCATATCGGGTGTGACAGTAAATTGCACGGCGCAGACGCAGTGACCGTGGATAAAAACAAAGTGGAGGGAGCCAGCGTTTTTTTAACCATCTCCCCGTTCGAAAAATCTATTCAATTCACCTTTCGGGGACCCTTGGTGTTGTACGTGGCTGGGTGGAGGAAGAAACCTTCAATGACATCACCGGGACGTGGCTAGCTTGGTATCCAACCTTGTGCAAATGGGGAGTTTGCGGTTGTGCAAATGAACTGTTAGCGGTTGTTTGCGGTGCATTAAAAGGGGAGTTTGGTCTGTCAATGTCTGTGAAGCGGGCGTAACCCTTACACTACCTGATCGATACAACATCATACCTGATCGTATACACACACTGGATGTTTTAAAGCACGTTATTCCAAACAATTTAGGAATGTTAGGTGATTTTTGCCCTTTATGGATGAAAACCTGACTCTGCGTCCACTACGTAATTTTCCAGGGGAGTTTTGCCATGGATCCCCCTCCGGCATGCCACAGTCCAGGTGTTAGACCCCTTGAAACAACTTTCCCATCACTATTGTGTCCAGAAAGAGTCCCTGTGGGTTTTAAAATTCACCTGCCAATTAAAGTCTATGGCGGTTCGCCCGTTCGCGAACATTTGCGGAAGTTCGCGTTCGCTGATCGCGAACGGAAAATTTTATGTTCGCGACATCACTAGTCATAGCATGGGGTGTCAGTAAATTCACTATTCGTTGCAGTACAGAAGTACTGCAGCGTAACGTACAAGTGATCAATCAATCTCATGTCCTGAGGGGACTAATACATTTTCTTTTTAATGATTAAAAAAAACACAAATATGAAAAAACTTCCCTATTTATTATATTAAACATTAAGAAATAAATAAGAAAATAAATTGGCTTTTCTGTGTCTGAAAAAGTATCTCTAAAAAACGTGGTCACGTTATCATGTTGTCAGTGTTATATGTCTGAGATTTGCTTTTCACCAGTTGCAGACATTAGCGCTGGGCCACGCGAGCAGGTGCCATATTTAAATCCTCTCCTTCTGCCATACATATACCGCTTTGGGACTCAAGGGGTTAATACTAGAGATGGGTGAAGTTAGAGAAAAATTTGATTTGGCTGCTTAGCCGAATTTCACAAAGAAATTTGATTTGTTATGAATTACTTTGTCACAACCTGCATTCCATTGTATGTAGCGGTCGCAATGACGGGGAACGACCATCATGCCGCCCCCCATCATTGAACCCCTAATTTGCTGCATTCATCACTGATCTCAGCATCTCACAATAATATTGAGGCCTTTCAGGGGTTAATCAGGTTTAAAAACAATACTCACCTCATCCATTTGCTCACGGAGAGGCCGTCGCCGCCATCTTTATTGAAGATTTCACGCAAGATTTCGTCCAGTTTCTTCAATCAAGATGGCCGTGAAGGCCGCTCCGTTAGCAAATGGATGAGGTGAGTAATTGTTTTTTTTTTGTTTTTTTTTTTACCGCCATTTCAGTAAAAATAGAAGTGCAAGGAAATTCAGCTTCATGGCAAATTCAATTTTTCCTTAAATTTGGATCGAAGTCAATTTGTTTGAATTCGATTCACTCAATACTAGTTAATACTTTTGTTGTTAAAATTATTACTATTATTACTATTATTATTATTATTATTATTATTATTATTATTATTTTAATCCAGAATAAAATAAATCATTCTTTTTAGGTGGATTTCGTATGAATCTTTTGACCAGGGACTACATGGCCTCACCTGACTGTGATCTTAATGCCAGCGTGAGCTTATGTTATGGACAAATCAAGTTTGTCACTTCATGTTGTGACACCGACAACTGCACTCCTACTATTCCTGCGTGTAAGTCATTCACTAAGTTATACTTTGTTTTTGCCTTTTTCTACACACTCCTGTATTTTGGCTCCAGGCCTCCATGATGACAACCGCAGCACAATTCAGGTTCCATATTAATAGCTATTGATGCCACACGTGACATGGCACAGTCTCGCAGGGGCGTGAAGAATAAGGACACGCCAACTAAGTTCATGGATTTCATTTGTTTCTGTCAGACAGAAAATGAGGCAGGGGCAGTGACACATGCTCCCTACATACATGTGTACATGCACTCCCCTTCATGCAGTACGTCACAG
>CM065589.1:21081156-21134992 GCA_033119425.1 Bufotes viridis
TCTGACTGCTCTTACAGTAAAGAGTCCATAGTCTCACTGCTCTTACAGTAAAGAGTCCATAGTCTCACTGCTCTTACAGTAAAGAGTCCATAGTCTCACTGCTCTTACAGTATAGAGTCCATAGTCTCACTGCTCTTACAGTATAAGGTCCATAGTCTCACTGCTCTTACAGTAAAGAGTCCATAGTCTCACTGCTCTTACAGTAAAGAGTCCATAGTCTCACTGCTCTTACAGTATAGAGTCCATAGTCTCACTGCTCTTACAGTAAGAAGTCCATAGTCTCACTGCTCTTACAGTAAGGAGTCCATAGTCTCACTGCTCTTACAGTAAAGAGTCCATAGTCTCACTGCTCTTACAGTAAAGAGTCCATAGTCTCACTGCTCTTACAGTAAAGAGTCCATAGTCTCACTGCTCTTACAGAAATAGAGTCCATAGTCTCACTGCTCTTACAGCATAAAGTCCATAGTCTCACTGCTCTTACAGTAAAGAGCCCAAAGTCTCACTGCTCTTACAGTAAAGAGTCCATAGTCTCACTGCTCTTACAGTAAACAGTCCATAGTCTCACTGCTCTTACAGTAAACAGTCCATAGTCTCAATGCTCTTACAGTAAAGAGTCCATAGTCTCAATGCTCATATAGTAAATAGTCCATAGTCTCACTGCTCTTACAGCATAAAGTCCATAGTCTCACTGCTCTTACAGTAAAGAGTCCACAGTCTCACTGCTCTTACAGTAAAGAGTCCATAGTCTCACTGCTCTTACAGTAAAGAGTCCATAGTCTCACTGCTCTTACAGTATAGAGTCCACAGTCTCACTGCTCTTACAGTACAGAGTCCATAGTCTCACTGCTCTTACAGTATAGAGTCCAAAGTCTCACTGCTCTTACAGTAAAGAGTCCATAGTCTCACTGCTCTTAGAGTACAGAGTCCATAGTCTCACTGCTCTTACAGTATAGAGTCCATAGTCTCACTGCTCTTACAGTATAGAGTCCATAGTCTCACTGCTCTTACAGTAAAGAGTCCATAGTCTCACTGCTCTTACAGTATAGAGTCCATAGTCTCACTGCTCTTACAGTATAAAGTCAATAGTCTCACTGCTCTTACAGTATAGAGTCCATAGTCTCAC
Organism: Bufotes viridis; assembly: GCA_033119425.1. Taxonomy (NCBI): domain Eukaryota; kingdom Metazoa; phylum Chordata; class Amphibia; order Anura; family Bufonidae; genus Bufotes; species Bufotes viridis. The sequence continues at coordinate 21,082,280 of CM065589.1, forward strand.
TGCTCTTACAGTAAAGAGTCCATAGTCTCACTGCTCTTACAGTAAGGAGTCCATAGTCTCACTGCTCTTACAGTAAGGAGTCCATAGTCTCACTGCTCTTACAGTAAAGAGTCCATAGTCTCACTGCTCTTACAGTAAGGAGTCCATAGTCTCACTGCTCTTACAGTAAGTAGTCCATAGTCTCACTGCTCTTACAGTAAAGAGTCCATAGTCTCTCTGCTCTTACAGTAGAGTCCATAGTCTCACTGCTCTTACAGTAAAGAGTCCATAGTCTCACTGCTCTTACAGTATAGAGTCCATAGTCTCACTGCTCTTACAGTAAAGAGTCTATAGTCTCACAGCTCTTACAGTATAGAGTCCATAGTCTCACTGCTCTTACAGTAAGGAGTCCATAGTCTCACTGCTCTTACAGTAAAGAGTCCATAGTCTCTCTGCTCTTACAGTAGAGTCCATAGTCTCACTGCTCTTACAGTACAGAATCCATAGTTTCACTGCTCTTACAGTATAGAGTCCATAGTCTCACTGCTCTTACAGTAGAGAGTCCATAGTCTCACTGATCTTACAGTATAGAGTCCATAGTCTCACTGCTCTTACCGTATAGAGTCCATAGTCTCACTGTTCTTACAGTAAAGAGTCCATAGACTCACTGCTCTTACAGTACAGAGTCCATAGTCTCACTGATCTTACAGTATAGAGTCCATAGTCTCACTGCTCTTACAGTAAAGAGTCCATAGTCTCACTGATCTTACAGTAAAGAGTCCATAGTCTCACAGCTCTTACAGTAAAGAGTCCATAGTCTCACTGCTTTTACACTAAAGAGTCCATAGTCTTACTGCTTTTACAGTAAAGAGTCCATAGTCTCACAGCTCTTACAGTAAAGAGTCCATAGTCTGACTGCTCTTACAGTAAAGAGCCCATAGTCTGACTGCTCTTACAGTAAAGAGTCCATAGTCTCACTGCTCTTACAGTAAAGAGTCCATAGTCTCACTGCTCTTACTGTAAAGAGTCCATAGTCTCACTGCATTTACAGTAAAGAGTCCATAGTCTCACTGCTCTTACAGTAAAGAGTCCATAGTCTCACTGCTCTTACAGTAAATGGTCCATAGTCTCCCTGCTCTTACAGTATACAGTCCATAGTCTCACTCCTCTTACAGTATATAGTCCATAGTCTCACTGCTCTTACAGTATATAGTCCATAGTCTCACTGCTCTTACAGTAAAGAGTCCATAGTCTCACTGCTCTTACAGTAAAGAGTCCATAGTCTCACTGCTCTTACAGTAAAGAGTCCATAGTCTCCCTGCTCTTACAGTATACAGTCCATAGTCTCACTGCTCTTACAGTATATAGTCCATAGTCTCACTGCTCTTACAGTATAGAGTCCATAGTCTCACTGCTCTTACAGTAAAGAGTCCATAGTCTCACTGCTCTTACAGTAAAGAGTCCATAGTCTCACTGCTCTTATAGTAAAGAGTCCATAGTCTCACTGCTCTTACAGTATATAGTCCATAGTCTCACTGCTCTTACAGTATATAGCCCATAGTCTCACTGCTCTTACAGTATATAGTCCATAGTCTCACTGCTCTTACAGTAAAGAGTCCATAGTCTCACTGCTCTTACAGTATAGAGTCCATAGTCTCACTGCTCTTACAGTATAGAGTCCATAGTCTCACTGCTCTTACAGTATAGAGTCCATAGTCTCACTGCTCTTACAGTAAAGAGTCCATAGTCTCACTGCTCTTACAGTAAAGAGTCCATAGTCTCACTGCTTTTACAGTACAGAGTCCATAGTCTCACTGCTCTTACAGTAAAGAGTCCATAGTCTCACTGCTCTTACAGTAAGGAAGTCCATAGTCTCACTGCTCTTACAGTAAAGAGTCCATAGTCTCACTGCTCTTACAGTAAAGAGTCCATAGTCTCACTGCTCTTACAGTAAAAGAGTCCATAGTCTCACTGCTCTTACAGTAAAGAGTCCATAGTCTCACTGTCTCTTACAGTAAAGAGTCCATAGTCTCACTGCTCTAACAGTAAAGAGTCCATAGTCTCACTGATCTTACAGTAAAGAGTTCATAGTCTCACTGCTCTTACAGTAAAGAGTCCATAGTCTCACTGCTCTTACAGTAAAGAGTCCATAGTCTCACAGCTCTTACAGTAAAGAGTCCATAGTCTCACTGCTTTTACACTAAAGAGTCCATAGTCTCACTGCTTTTACAGTAAAGAGTCCATAGTCTCACTGCTCTTACAGTAAAGAGTCCATAGTCTGACTGCTCTTACAGTAAAGAGTCCATAGTCTCACTGCTCTTACAGTAAAGAGTCCATAGTCTCACTGCTCTTACAGTAAAGAGTCCATAGTCTCACTGCTCTTACAGTATAGGGTCCATAGTCTCACTGCTCTTACAGTATAAGAGTCCATAGTCTCACTGCTCTTACAGTAAGGAGTCCATAGTCTCACTGCTCTTACAGTATAAGTCCATAGTCTCACTGCTCTTACAGTAAAGAGTCCATAGTCTCACTGCTCTTACAGTAAAGAGTCCATAGTCTCACTGCTCTTACAGTAAAGAGTCCATAGTCTCACTGCTCTTACAGTAAAAGAGTCCATAGTCTCACTGCTCTTACAGTAAGAAGTCCATAGTCTCACTGCTCTTACAGTAAAGAGTCCATAGTCTACTGCTCTTACAGTAAAGAGTCCATAGTCTCACTGCTCTTACAGTAAACAGTCCATAGTCTCACTGCTCTTACAGTAAAGAGTCCATAGTCTCACTGCTCTTACAGCATAAAGTCCATAGTCTCACTGCTCTTACAGTAAGAAGTCCATAGTCTCACTGCTCTTACAGTATAGAGTCCATAGTCTCACTGCTCTTACAGAAAAGAGCCCATAGTCTCACTGCTCTTACAGTAAAGAGCCCATAGTCTCACTGCTCTTACAGTAAAGAGTCCATAGTCTCACTGCTCTTACAGTAAAGAGTCCATAGTCTCACTGCTCTTACAGCATAAGAGTCCATAGTCTCACTGCTCTTACAGTAAAGAGCCCATAGTCTCACTGCTCTTACAGTAAAGAGTCCATAGTCTCACTGCTCTTACAGTAAAGAGTCCATAGTCTCACTGCTCTTACAGTAAACAGTCCATAGTCTCACTGCTCTTACAGTATAGAGTCCATAGTCTCACATGCTCTTACAGTAAATAGTCCATAGTCTCACTGCTCTTACAGCATAAGAGTCCATAGTCTCACTGCTCTTACAGTAAAGAGTCCATAGTCTCACTGCTCTTACAGTATAGAGTCCATAGTCTCACTGCTCTTACAGTAAAGAGTCCATAGTCTCACTGCTCTTACAGTATAGAGTCCATAGTCTCACTGCTCTTACAGTACAAGAGTCCATAGTCTCACTGCTCTTACAGTATAGAGTCCATAGTCTCACTGCTCTTACAGTAAAGAGTCCATAGTCTCACTGCTCTTACAGTATAGAGTCCATAGTCTCACTGCTCTTACAGTAAAGAGTCCATAGTCTCACTGCTCTTACAGTATAGAGTCCATAGTCTCACTGCTCTTACAGTATAAAGTCAATAGTCTCACTGCTCTTACAGTATAGAGTCCATAGTCTCTCTGCTCTTACAGTAAAGAGTCCATAGTCTCACTGCTCTTACAGTAAGGAGTCCATAGTCTCACTGCTCTTACAGTAAGAGAGTCCATAGTCTCACTGCTCTTACAGTAAAGAGTCCATAGTCTCACTGCTCTTACAGTAAGGAGTCCATAGTCTCACTGCTCTTACAGTAAGTAGTCCATAGTCTCACTGCTCTTACAGTAAAGAGTCCATAGTCTCTCTGCTCTTACAGTAGAGTCCATAGTCTCACTGCTCTTACAGTAAAGAGTCCATAGTCTCACTGCTCTTACAGTATAGAGTCCATAGTCTCACTGCTCTTACAGTAAAGAGTCTATAGTCTCACAGCTCTTACAGTATAGAGTCCATAGTCTCACTGCTCTTACAGTAAGAGAGTCCATAGTCTCACTGCTCTTACAGTAAAGAGTCCATAGTCTCTCTGCTCTTACAGTAGAGTCCATAGTCTCACTGCTCTTACAGTACAGAGTCCATAGTTTCACTGCTCTTACAGTATAGAGTCCATAGTCTCACTGCTCTTACAGTAGAGAGTCCATAGTCTCACTGCTCTTACAGTATAGAGTCCATAGTCTCACTGCTCTTACAGTGAAGAGAGTTCCATAGTCTCACTGCTCTTACAGTAAAGAGTCCATAGTCTCACTGCTCTTACAGTATAGAGTCCATAGTCTCACCGCTCTTACAGTAAGGAGTCCATAGTCTCACTGATCTTACAGTAAGGAGCCCATAGTCTCACTGTTCTTACAGTAAAGAGTCCATAGTCTCACTGCTCTTACAGTACAGAGTCCATAGTCTCACTGATCTTACAGTAAAGAGTCCATAGTCTCACTGATCTTACAGTATAGAGTCCATAGTCTCACTGCTCTTACCGTATAGAGTCCATAGTCTCACTGTTCTTACAGTAAAGAGTCCATAGACTCACTGCTCTTACAGTACAGAGTCCATAGTCTCACTGATCTTACAGTATAGAGTCCATAGTCTCACTGCTCTTACAGTACAGAGTCCATAGTCTCACTGATCTTACAGTAAAGAGTCCATAGTCTCACTGATCTTACAGTATAGAGTCCATAGTCTCACTGCTCTTACAGTATAGAGTCCATAGTCTCACTGCTCTTACAGTAAAGAGTCCATAGTCTCACTGCTCTTACAGTAAGGAGTCCATAGTCTCACTGCTCTTACAGTAAAGAGCCCATAGTCTGACTGCTCTTACAGTAAAGAGTCCATAGTCTCACTGCTCTGAAAGTAAAGAGCCCATAGTCTCACTGCTCTTACAGTAAAGAGTCCATAGTCTCACTGCTCTTACAGTAGAGAGTCCATAGTCTCACTGATCTTACAGTAAAGAGTCCATAGTCTCACTGTATCTTACAGTATAGAGTCCATAGTCTCACTGCTCTTACAGTATAGAGTCCATAGTCTCACTGCTCTTACAGTATAGAGTCCATAGTCTCACTGCTCTACAGTAAAGAGTCCATAGTCTCACTGCTCTTACAGTAAGAGAGTCCATAGTCTCACTGCTCTTACAGTAAAGAGCCCATAGTCTGACTGCTCTTACAGTAAAGAGTCCATAGTCTCACTGCTCTGAAAGTAAAGAGCCCATAGTCTCACTGCTCTTACAGTAAAGAGTCCATAGTCTCACTGCTCTTACAGTAAAGAGTCCATAGTCTCACTGCTCTTACAGCATAAAGTCCATAGTCTCACTACTCTTACAGTATAGAGTCCATAGTCTCACTGCTCTTACAGTAAAGAGTCCATAGTCTCACTGCTCTTACAGTAAGGAGTCCATAGTCTCACTGCTCTTACAGTAAAGAGCCCATAGTCTGACTGCTCTTACAGTAAAGAGTCCATAGTCTCACTGCTCTGAAAGTAAAGAGCCCATAGTCTCACTGCTCTTACAGTAAAGAGTCCATAGTCTCACTGCTCTTACAGTAGAGAGTCCATAGTCTCACTGATCTTACAGTAAAGAGTCCATAGTCTCACTGATCTTACAGTATAGAGTCCATAGTCTCACTGCTCTTACCGTATAGAGTCCATAGTCTCACTGCTCTTACAGTATAGAGTCCATAGTCTCACTGCTCTTACAGTAAAGAGTCCATAGTCTCACTGCTCTTACAGTAAGGAGTCCATAGTCTCACTGCTCTTACAGTAAAGAGCCCATAGTCTGACTGCTCTTACAGTAAAGAGTCCATAGTCTCACTGCTCTGAAAGTAAAGAGCCCATAGTCTCACTGCTCTTACAGTAAAGAGTCCATAGTCTCACTGCTCTTACAGAAAAGAGTCCATAGTCTCACTGCTCTTACAGCATAAAGTCCATAGTCTCACTGCTCTTACAGTAAAGAGCCCATAGTCTCACTGCTCTTACAGTAAAGAGTCCATAGTCTCACTGCTCTTACAGTAAACAGTCCATAGTCTCACTGCTCTTACAGTAAACAGTCCATAGTCTCACTGCTCTTACAGTATAGAGTCCATAGTCTCAATGCTCTTATAGTAAATAGTCCATAGTCTCACTGCTCTTACAGCATAAAGTCCATAGTCTCACTGCTCTTACAGTAAAGAGTCCACAGTCTCACTGCTCTTACAGTAAAGAGTCCATAGTCTCACTGCTCTTACAGTAAAGAGTCCATAGTCTCACTGCTCTTACAGTATAGAGTCCACAGTCTCACTGCTCTTACAGTAAAGAGTCCATAGTCTCACTGCTGTTAAAGTATAGAGTCCATAGTCTCACTGCTCTTACAGTATAGAGTCCATAGTCTCACTGCTCTTAGAGTACAGAGTCCATAGTCTCACTGCTCTTACAGTATAGAGTCCATAGTCTCACTGCTCTTACAGTACAGAGTCCATAGTCTCACTGCTCTTACAGTAAAGAGTCCATAGTCTCACTGCTCTTACAGTATAGAGTCCATAGTCTCACTGCTCTTACAGTATAAAGTCAATAGTCTCACTGCTCTTACAGTATAGAGTCCATAGTCTCTCTGCTCTTACAGTAAAGAGTCCATAGTCTCACTGCTCTTACAGTAAGGAGTCCATAGTCTCACTGCTCTTACAGTAAGGAGTCCATAGTCTCACTGCTCTTACAGTAAAGAGTCCATAGTCTCACTGCTCTTACAGTAAGGAGTCCATAGTCTCACTGCTCTTACAGTAAAGAGTCCATAGTCTCTCTGCTCTTACAGTAGAGTCCATAGTCTCACTGCTCTTACAGTAAAGAGTCCATAGTCTCACTGCTCTTACAGTATAGAGTCCATAGTCTCACTGCTCTTACAGTAAAGAGTCCATAGTCTCACTGCTCTTACAGTATAGAGTCCATAGTCTCACTGCTCTTACAGTAAGGAGCCCATAGTCTCACTGCTCTTACAGTAAGGAGTCCATAGTCTCACTGCTCTTACAGTATAGAGTCCATAGTCTCACTGCTCTTACAGTATAGAGTCCATAGTCTCACTGCTCTTACAGTAAAGAGTCCATAGTCTCACTGCTCTTACAGTAAAGAGTCCATAGTCTCTCTGCTCTTACAGTAGAGTCCATAGTCTCACTGCTCTTACAGTACAGAGTCCATAGTTTCACTGCTCTTACAGTATATAGTCCATAGTCTCACTGCTCTTACAGTAAAGAGTCCATAGTCTCACTGCTCTTACAGTAAAGAGTCCATAGTCTCACTGCTTTTACAGTACAGAGTCCATAGTCTCACTGCTCTTACAGTATAGAGTCCATAGTCTCACTGCTCTTACAGTAAAGTCCATAGTCTCACTGCTTTTACAGTACAGAGTCCATAGTCTCACTGCTCTTACAGTATAGAGTCCATAGTCTCACTGCTCTTACAGTAAAGTCCATAGTCTCACTGCTCTTACAGTAAAGAATCCATAGTCTCACTGCTCTTAAAATAAAGAGTCCATAGTCTCATTGCTCTTACAGTAAAAAAAAGTCCATAGTCTCACTGCTCTTACAGTAAGGAGTCCATAGTCTCACTGCTCGTACAGTAAAGAGTCCATAGTCTCACTGCTCTAACAGTAAAGAGTCCATAGTCTCAATGATCTTACAGTAAAGAGTTCATAGTCTCACTGCTCTTACAGTAAAAGTCCATAGTCTCACTGCTCTTACAGTAAAGAGTCCATAGTCTCACAGCTCTTACAGTAAAGAGTCCATAGTCTCACTGCTTTTACACTAAAGAGTCCATAGTCTCACTGCTTTTACAGTAAAGAGTCCATAGTCTCACAGCTCTTACAGTAAAGAGTCCATAGTCTGACTGCTCTTACAGTAAAGAGCCCATAGTCTGACTGCTTTTACAGTAAAGAGTCCATAGTCTCACTGCTCTTACAGTAAAGAGTCCATAGTCTCACTGCTCTTACAGTATAGGGTCCATAGTCTCACTGCTCTTACAGTATAAGGTCCATAGTCTCACTGCTCTTACAGTAAAGAGTCCATAGTCTCACTGCTCTTACAGTAAAGAGTCCATAGTCTCACTGCTCTTACAGCATAAAGTCCATAGTCTCACTGCTCTTACAGTAAGAAGTCCATAGTCTCACTGCTCTTACAGTAAGGAGTCCATAGTCTCACTGCTCTTACAGTAAAGAGCCCATAGTCTCACTGCTCTTACAGTAAAGAGCCCATAGTCTCACTGCTCTTACAGTAAAGAGTCCATAGTCTCACTGCTCTTACAGAAAAGAGTCCATAGTCTCACTGCTCTTACAGCATAAAGTCCATAGTCTCACTGCTCTTACAGTAAAGAGCCCAAAGTCTCACTGCTCTTACAGTAAAGAGTCCATAGTCTCACTGCTCTTACAGTAAACAGTCCATAGTCTCACTGCTCTTACAGTAAACAGTCCATAGTCTCAATGCTCTTACAGTATAGAGTCCATAGTCTCAATGCTCTTATAGTAAATAGTCCATAGTCTCACTGCTCTTACAGCATAAAGTCCATAGTCTCACTGCTCTTACAGTAAAGAGTCCACAGTCTCACTGCTCTTACAGTAAAGAGTCCATAGTCTCACTGCTCTTACAGTAAAGAGTCCATAGTCTCACTGCTCTTACAGTATAGAGTCCACAGTCTCACTGCTCTTACAGTACAGAGTCCATAGTCTCACTGCTCTTACAGTATAGAGTCCATAGTCTCACTGCTCTTACAGTAAAGAGTCCATAGTCTCACTGCTCTTACAGTATAGAGTCCATAGTCTCACTGCTCTTACAGTAAAGAGTCCATAGTCTCACTGCTCTTACAGTATAGAGTCCATAGTCTCACTGCTCTTACAGTATAAAGTCAATAGTCTCACTGCTCTTACAGTATAGAGTCCATAGTCTCTCTGCTCTTACAGTAAAGAGTCCATAGTCTCACTGCTCTTACAGTAAGGAGTCCATAGTCTCACTGCTCTTACAGTAAGGAGTCCATAGTCTCACTGCTCTTACAGTAAAGAGTCCATAGTCTCACTGCTCTTACAGTAAGGAGTCCATAGTCTCACTGCTCTTACAGTAAGTAGTCCATAGTCTCACTGCTCTTACAGTAAAGAGTCCATAGTCTCTCTGCTCTTACAGTAGAGTCCATAGTCTCACTGCTCTTACAGTAAAGAGTCCATAGTCTCACTGCTCTTACAGTATAGAGTCCATAGTCTCACTGCTCTTACAGTAAAGAGTCTATAGTCTCACAGCTCTTACAGTATAGAGTCCATAGTCTCACTGCTCTTACAGTAAGGAGTCCATAGTCTCACTGCTCTTACAGTAAAGAGTCCATAGTCTCTCTGCTCTTACAGTAGAGTCCATAGTCTCACTGCTCTTACAGTACAGAGTCCATAGTTTCACTGCTCTTACAGTATAGAGTCCATAGTCTCACTGCTCTTACAGTAGAGAGTCCATAGTCTCACTGCTCTTACAGTATAGAGTCCATAGTCTCACTGCTCTTACAGTGAAGAGAGTTCCATAGTCTCACTGCTCTTACAGTAAAGAGTCCATAGTCTCACTGCTCTTACAGTATAGAGTCCATAGTCTCACCGCTCTTACAGTAAGGAGTCCATAGTCTCACTGATCTTACAGTAAGGAGCCCATAGTCTCACTGTTCTTACAGTAAAGAGTCCATAGTCTCACTGCTCTTACAGTACAGAGTCCATAGTCTCACTGATCTTACAGTAAAGAGTCCATAGTCTCACTGATCTTACAGTATAGAGTCCATAGTCTCACTGCTCTTACCGTATAGAGTCCATAGTCTCACTGTTCTTACAGTAAAGAGTCCATAGACTCACTGCTCTTACAGTACAGAGTCCATAGTCTCACTGATCTTACAGTATAGAGTCCATAGTCTCACTGCTCTTACAGTACAGAGTCCATAGTCTCACTGATCTTACAGTAAAGAGTCCATAGTCTCACTGATCTTACAGTATAGAGTCCATAGTCTCACTGCTCTTACAGTATAGAGTCCATAGTCTCACTGCTCTTACAGTAAAGAGTCCATAGTCTCACTGCTCTTACAGTAAGGAGTCCATAGTCTCACTGCTCTTACAGTAAAGAGCCCATAGTCTGACTGCTCTTACAGTAAAGAGTCCATAGTCTCACTGCTCTGAAAGTAAAGAGCCCATAGTCTCACTGCTCTTACAGTAAAGAGTCCATAGTCTCACTGCTCTTACAGTAGAGAGTCCATAGTCTCACTGATCTTACAGTAAAGAGTCCATAGTCTCACTTATCTTACAGTATAGAGTCCATAGTCTCACTGCTCTTACCGTATAGAGTCCATAGTCTCACTGCTCTTACAGTATAGAGTCCATAGTCTCACTGCTCTACAGTAAAGAGTCCATAGTCTCACTGCTCTTACAGTAAGGAGTCCATAGTCTCACTGCTCTTACAGTAAGGAGCCCATAGTTTGACTGCTCTTACAGTAAAGAGTACATAGTCTCACTGCTCTGAAAGTAAAGAGCCCATAGTCTCACTGCTCTTACAGTAAAGAGTCCATAGTCTCACTGCTCTTACAGAAAAGAGTCCATAGTCTCACTGCTCTTACAGCATAAAGTCCATAGTCTCACTACTCTTACAGTATAGAGTCCATAGTCTCACTGCTCTTACAGTAAAGAGTCCATAGTCTCACTGCTCTTACAGTAAGGAGTCCATAGTCTCACTGCTCTTACAGTAAAGAGCCCATAGTCTGACTGCTCTTACAGTAAAGAGTCCATAGTCTCACTGCTCTGAAAGTAAAGAGCCCATAGTCTCACTGCTCTTACAGTAAAGAGTCCATAGTCTCACTGCTCTTACAGTAGAGAGTCCATAGTCTCACTGATCTTACAGTAAAGAGTCCATAGTCTCACTGATCTTACAGTATAGAGTCCATAGTCTCACTGCTCTTACCGTATAGAGTCCATAGTCTCACTGCTCTTACAGTATAGAGTCCATAGTCTCACTGCTCTTACAGTAAAGAGTCCATAGTCTCACTGCTCTTACAGTAAGGAGTCCATAGTCTCACTGCTCTTACAGTAAAGAGCCCATAGTCTGACTGCTCTTACAGTAAAGAGTCCATAGTCTCACTGCTCTGAAAGTAAAGAGCCCATAGTCTCACTGCTCTTACAGTAAAGAGTCCATAGTCTCACTGCTCTTACAGTAAACAGTCCATAGTCTCACTGCTCTTACAGTAAACAGTCCATAGTCTCACTGCTCTTACAGTATAGAGTCCATAGTCTCAATGCTCTTATAGTAAATAGTCCATAGTCTCACTGCTCTTACAGCATAAAGTCCATAGTCTCACTGCTCTTACAGTAAAGAGTCCACAGTCTCACTGCTCTTACAGTAAAGAGTCCATAGTCTCACTGCTCTTACAGTAAAGAGTCCATAGTCTCACTGCTCTTACAGTATAGAGTCCACAGTCTCACTGCTCTTACAGTAAAGAGTCCATAGTCTCACTGCTGTTAAAGTATAGAGTCCATAGTCTCACTGCTCTTACAGTATAGAGTCCATAGTCTCACTGCTCTTAGAGTACAGAGTCCATAGTCTCACTGCTCTTACAGTATAGAGTCCATAGTCTCACTGCTCTTAGAGTACAGAGTCCATAGTCTCACTGCTCTTACAGTAAAGAGTCCATAGTCTCACTGCTCTTACAGTATAGAGTCCATAGTCTCACTGCTCTTACAGTATAAAGTCAATAGTCTCACTGCTCTTACAGTATAGAGTCCATAGTCTCTCTGCTCTTACAGTAAAGAGTCCATAGTCTCACTGCTCTTACAGTAAGGAGTCCATAGTCTCACTGCTCTTACAGTAAGGAGTCCATAGTCTCACTGCTCTTACAGTAAAGAGTCCATAGTCTCACTGCTCTTACAGTAAGGAGTCCATAGTCTCACTGCTCTTACAGTAAAGAGTCCATAGTCTCTCTGCTCTTACAGTAGAGTCCATAGTCTCACTGCTCTTACAGTAAAGAGTCCATAGTCTCACTGCTCTTACAGTATAGAGTCCATAGTCTCACTGCTCTTACAGTAAAGAGTCTATAGTCTCACAGCTCTTACAGTATAGAGTCCATAGTCTCACTGCTCTTACAGTAAGGAGCCCATAGTCTCACTGCTCTTACAGTAAGGAGTCCATAGTCTCACTGCTCTTACAGTATAGAGTCCATAGTCTCACTGCTCTTACAGTATAGAGTCCATAGTCTCACTGCTCTTACAGTAAAGAGTCCATAGTCTCACTGCTCTTACAGTAAAGAGTCCATAGTCTCTCTGCTCTTACAGTAGAGTCCATAGTCTCACTGCTCTTACAGTACAGAGTCCATAGTTTCACTGCTCTTACAGTATAGAGTCCATAGTCTCACTGCTCTTACAGTAGAGAGTCCATAGTCTCACTGCTCTTACAGTATAGAGTCCATAGTCTCACTGCTCTTAGAGTACAGAGTCCATAGTCTCACTGCTCTTACAGTAAAGAGTCCATAGTCTCACTGCTCTTACAGTATAGAGTCCATAGTCTCACTGCTCTTACAGTATAAAGTCAATAGTCTCACTGCTCTTACAGTATAGAGTCCATAGTCTCTCTGCTCTTACAGTAAAGAGTCCATAGTCTCACTGCTCTTACAGTAAGGAGTCCATAGTCTCACTGCTCTTACAGTAAGGAGTCCATAGTCTCACTGCTCTTACAGTAAAGAGTCCATAGTCTCACTGCTCTTACAGTAAAGAGTCCATAGTCTCACTGCTCTTACAGTAAAGAGTCCATAGTCTCACTGCTCTTACAGTAAGAGTCCATAGTCTCACTGCTCTTACAGTAAAGAGTCCATAGTCTCACTGCTCTTACAGTATAGAGTCCATAGTCTCACTGCTCTTACAGTAAAGAGTCTATAGTCTCACAGCTCTTACAGTATAGAGTCCATAGTCTCACTGCTCTTACAGTAAAGAGCCCATAGTCTCACTGCTCTTACAGTAAGGAGTCCATAGTCTCACTGCTCTTACAGTATAGAGTCCATAGTCTCACTGCTCTTACAGTATAGAGTCCATAGTCTCACTGCTCTTACAGTAAAGAGTCCATAGTCTCACTGCTCTTACAGTAAAGAGTCCATAGTCTCACTGCTCTTACAGTAAGAGTCCATAGTCTCACTGCTCTTACAGTACAGAGTCCATAGTCTCACTGCTCTTACAGTATAGAGTCCATAGTCTCACTGCTCTTACAGTAGAGAGTCCATAGTCTCACTGCTCTTACAGTATAGAGTCCATAGTCTCACTGCTCTTACAGTGAAAGAGTCCATAGTCTCACTGCTCTTACAGTAAAGAGTCCATAGTCTCACTGTTCTTACAGTATAGAGTCCATAGTCTCACCGCTCATACAGTAAGGAGTCCATAGTCTCACTGCTCTTACAGTAAGGAGCCCATAGTCTCACTGTTCTTACAGTAAAGAGTCCATAGTCTCACTGCTCTTACAGTAAAGAGTCCATAGTCTCACTGCTCTTACAGTGAAGAGTCCATAGTCTCACTGCTCTTACAGTATAGAGTCCATAGTCTCACCGCTCTTACAGTAAGGAGTCCATAGTCTCACTGCTCTTACAGTAAGGAGCCCATAGTCTCACTGTTCTTACAGTACAGAGTCCATAGTCTCACTGCTCTTACAGTAAAGAGTCCATAGTCTCACTGCTCTTACAGTAAAGAGTCCATAGTCTCACTGCTCTTACAGTAAAGAGCCCATAGTCTGACTGCTCTTACAGTAAAGAGTCCATAGTCTCACTGCTCTGAAAGTAAAGAGCCCATAGCCTCACTGCTCTTACAGTAAAGAGTCCATAGTCTCACTGCTCTTACAGTAGAGAGTCCATAGTCTCACTGATCTTACAGTAAAGAGTCCATAGTCTCACTGATCTTACAGTATAGAGTCCATAGTCTCACTGCTCTTACCGTATAGAGTCCATAGTCTCACTGCTCTTACAGTATAGAGTCCATAGTCTCACTGCTCTTACAGTAAAGAGTCCATAGTCTCACTGCTCTTACAGTAAGGAGTCCATAGTCTCACTGCTCTTACAGTAAAGAGCCCATAGTCTGACTGCTCTTACAGTAAAGAGTCCATAGTCTCACTGCTCTGAAAGTAAAGAGCCCATAGTCTCACTGCTCTTACAGTAAAGAGTCCATAGTCTCACTGCTCTTACAGAAAAGAGTCCATAGTCTCACTGCTCTTACAGCATAAAGTCCATAGTCTCACTGCTCTTACAGTAAAGAGCCCATAGTCTCACTGCTCTTACAGTAAAGAGTCCATAGTCTCACTGCTCTTACAGTAAACAATCCATAGTCTCACTGCTCTTACAGTAAACAGTCCATAGTCTCACTGCTCTTACAGTATAGAGTCCATAGTCTCAATGCTCTTATAGTAAATAGTCCATAGTCTCACTGCTCTTACAGCATAAAGTCCATAGTCTCACTGCTCTTACAGTAAAGAGTCCACAGTCTCACTGCTCTTACAGTAAAGAGTCCATAGTCTCACTGCTCTTACAGTAAAGAGTCCATAGTCTCACTGCTCTTACAGTAAAGAGTCCATAGTCTCACTGCTGTTACAGTATAGAGTCCATAGTCTCACTGCTCTTACAGTATAGAGTCCATAGTCTCACTGCTCTTAGAGTACAGAGTCCATAGTCTCACTGCTCTTACAGTAAAGAGTCCATAGTCTCACTGCTCTTACAGTATAGAGTCCATAGTCTCACTGCTCTTACAGTAAAGAGTCCATAGTCTCACTGCTCTTACAGTATAGAGTCCATAGTCTCACTGCTCTTACAGTATAAAGTCAATAGTCTCACTGCTCTTACAGTATAGAGTCCATAGTCTCTCTGCTCTTACAGTAAAGAGTCCATAGTCTCACTGCTCTTACAGTAAGGAGTCCATAGTCTCACTGCTCTTACAGTAAGGAGTCCATAGTCTCACTGCTCTTACAGTAAAGAGTCCATAGTCTCACTGCTCTTACAGTAAGGAGTCCATAGTCTCACTGCTCTTACAGTAAGGAGTCCATAGTCTCACTGCTCTTACAGTAAAGAGTCCATAGTCTCTCTGCTCTTACAGTAGAGTCCATAGTCTCACTGCTCTTACAGTAAAGAGTCCATAGTCTCACTGCTCTTACAGTATAGAGTCCATAGTCTCACTGCTCTTACAGTAAAGAGTCTATAGTCTCACAGCTCTTACAGTATAGAGTCCATAGTCTCACTGCTCTTACAGTAAGGAGCCCATAGTCTCACTGCTCTTACAGTAAGGAGTCCATAGTCTCACTGCTCTTACAGTATAGAGTCCATAGTCTCACTGCTCTTACAGTATAGAGTCCATAGTCTCACTGCTCTTACAGTAAAGAGTCCATAGTCTCACTGCTCTTACAGTAAAGAGTCCATAGTCTCTCTGCTCTTACAGTAAGAGTCCATAGTCTCACTGCTCTTACAGTACAGAGTCCATAGTCTCACTGCTCTTACAGTATAGAGTCCATAGTCTCACTGCTCTTACAGTAGAGAGTCCATAGTCTCACTGCTCTTACAGTGAAGAGTCCATAGTCTCACTGCTCTTACAGTAAAGAGTCCATAGTCTCACTGCTCTTACAGTATAGAGTCCATAGTCTCACTGCTCTTACAGTAAAGAGTCCATAGTCTCACTGCTCTTACAGTATAGAGTCCATAGTCTCACTGCTCTTACAGTAAGGAGCCCATAGTCTCACTGTTCTTACAGTAAAGAGTCCATAGTCTCACTGCTCTTACAGTAAAGAGTCCATAGTCTCACTGCTCTTACAGTGAAGAGTCCATAGTCTCACTGCTCTTACAGTATAGAGTCCATAGTCTCACCGCTCTTACAGTAAGGAGTCCATAGTCTCACTGCTCTTACAGTAAAGAGCCCATAGTCTCACTGTTCTTACAGTACAGAGTCCATAGTCTCACTGCTCTTACAGTATAGAGTCCATAGTCTCACTGCTCTTACAGTATAGAGTCCATAGTCTCACTGCTCGGTTATTGGTGCACTGTTGTGGAAGCCCTGTGTGGGGTGCTGTTATGGCGGCCAGCAGTAATAATAGAGGCACAGGGCTTCCACAACAGAGCCCCACACAGGGCTTTCACAACAGAGCCCCACACAGAGCTTTCACAACAGAGCCGCCATAACAGAGCTATAATCGGTTGTCGATTTTCATTTGCACTCAAGATAATCCAGTGACCATCTTCTCTGTCTGTCCATTATAAGGTGTGGGTCTTTTTATACAGGCTGCTGTGTGTATATAATGTGCTCTATATATATGGAGTCTGTCACAGTGATGGTGCCGGTACCTTCTCCTGTCCCGGTCACTAACGTGCTGCCTCCATCCGCCTCCCAGCCAGAACAGACCTGCTGGCCGCCCCCATCTTCTTACCCAGCCACGTAAAGTCAGCGCTTTTACACAGTCGAGCCTCCGTCACAGTGGCGGATCAGCGGCCTTCCTCCTTCAGTACACAGCTCTCTACTGGCCGACTTCTGGGCAGCTGGAGCTTTTCGGTCGGGCGCTTATTGCTGTGCTGCCCTTGGTGCTCAGGGAAAGATTGAGGCGTATTAGCATATTGGCGCTTGTACTGGCGTTATTGCGACCTCTGGCCAGCAGGATATACCGTACGGTTTGATGCTGCTAGTTTGACTCCCATACAGGTGAATGAGAGAAGCAGGCAACGTGCAGCACCGCTCGAATAATCCTCCAAGTAAATCAGAACACAGAAAACTGGAGGAACTGGAGGCACTTTGAGGCTCTCAGTGATACAAGGTTCATTGAGGCACTTTGAGGCTCTCAGTGATACAAGGTTCATTGAGGCACTTTGAGGCTCTCAGTGATACGAGGGTCATTGAGGCACTTTGAGGCTCTCAGTGATACAAGGTTCATTGAGGCACTTTGAGGCTCTCAGTGATACGAGGGTCATTGAGGCACTTTGAGGCTCTCAGTGATACAAGGGTCATTGAGGCACTTTGAGGCTCTCAGTGATACAAGGGTCAATGAGGCACTTTGAGGCTCTCAGTGATACAAGGGTCATTGAGGCACTTTGAGGCTCTCAGTGATACGAGGGTCATTACCATAATCAGTGAAATACAGAAGTGCCGCTTATTGAGCAATAAAATACGTTCTCAGCATCTTCACCACATGGATCCTCAAGATTGCCACAGGATATGCCATAAATCTCGGGACTCGCACATATACAGTAAACGTATTCCAGGCGGAGAATGAATGGCTATGTGGCCTGGCCAGGTGCATTTTCTCTCTTCTAGTCACACTCCACTTCCAAGCTCATGGCGGCTGGCTCTATTAACGACGGGGCGCTGTGCTAGCGCTCATATACCACCGTGTCTACACCCCACCCTAACCCTTTCGCCTCCATCCAGTTCTGTTATGTATTTTCTGTTTTTTTCTGACATTAGAGGTGGTGCCTCTTGCCTTATTAGGACATATTACGAGTCCTGTTCAATCTAGAGCTGACTGGCCACGTTAGGGAGCCCCATCTAGTAGCACACGAGCCCCTTTATCCTTCAGAACAATTCAGCAATCACGGGGGCATAGCTTCCACCATGTGTTACCGTCCTTTAGCGGGAGGTACTGACATGCTTGAACGGTCTGTGCCGCTTCCTCACAGAAATGTTCCATAGGATAAGATCTAGGGACAGTGAAGACCAGGGAAAACTTGCTGTCACATTCCTAGAACCAGTCCATGACCATTCAACCCTTGCCTCCATTCCTCCTGCCCAACAGCTGCTGTGAAAGGATGACCACCATGCCTAGGTCGCCCCGTCCACACATCCCTGCACGGGTATTGGAGGACCCGAATGTGCTCGGAGAACCGTCCCCCAGGTTCTGGCTCCTTCTGACCAGGCCATGCTCTCTTCTGGCTTTACACCTCCCTCAGCTCCCTGTACTGGCGCTGGTCGCCTGCGGCGTGTTCCTCCTGTGCGCCAGCCTGTATTCGGCTGTCCATCCTCCATGTCGATCAGATCCCTCGATTTTCCCACTTCTGTGGCAGCACGTGTAATTTCCATACAATGAAGCCCCGATTGCGAGAGGGTGGGTGTCTCTAATGAAGTGGTCACTCACTGTACAGGGTGTTTCTGGTACTCCTGTTTGAGCTACCCTTAGGCAGGCCATATAGATCAGATGCCCACCCACTGGAGCTGGAAGCAGAAGGCTCCGTGTCTGAATGGGAGCCGAGCTGCACAACTACACAATCACCAAAGGTCTGATACTGCTAGCCCGTCCCCAGGATAGCTCATCAATACCCAATTCAATTAACCCCTAAATGACCAAGTAGCACCTCGCTTGAACATCAGGGGAGACAGTGGAAATGGTTTATTTGTGTGCCTTAGTCCAGAACCCGCCGCTCTCCACCTTCAGTGCGTCTTTTCGCCACTTTCAGCGCCTTTTTTTTGTTACTCTTATGACTAGAGGCGTGGCTTAGCTGGAAAATGTGATGTCATAATATGGGAGCGGCCTAAGATGCTACATGTGCTGTAAAGTCCCGCCATCAATTATAATGACCTCTGCCAGATAAACGCCAGTCCGGTGCGCTGACTGCACCTACAACTGGAATGTCTGTAACATAATGCTCATGATGTAATAGCCGCACCTCCCTCACCACATGACCTAATAGCCGCACCTCCCTCACCACATGACCTAATAGCCGCACCTCCTCACCACATGACGTAATGGCCGCACCTCCCTCACCACATGACGTAATAGCCGCACCTCCCTCACCACATGACGTAATGGCCGCACCTCCCTCACCACATGACGTAATAGCCGCACCTCCTCCCCACATGACGTAATGGCCGCACCTCCCTCACCACATGACGTAATAGCCGCACCTCCCTCACCACATGACGTAATAGCCGCACCTCCCTCACCACATGACCTAATAGCCGCACCTCCCTCACCACATGACCTAATAGCCGCACCTCCTCACCACATGACGTAATAGCTGCACCTCCTCACCACATGACCTAATAGCCGCACCTCCCTCACCACATGACGTAATAGCCGCACCTCCTCACCACATGACGTAATGGCCGCACCTCCTCACCACATGACGTAATAGCCGCACCTCCTCACCACATGACGTAATAGCCGCACCTCCTCACCACATGACCTAATAGCCGCACCTCCTCACCACATGACGTAATAGCCGCACCTCCCTCACCACATGACGTAATAGCCGCACCTCCTCACCACATGACGTAATAGCCGCACCTCCTCACCATGACGTAATAGCCGCACCTCCTCACCACATGACGTAATAGCCGCACCTCCTCACCACATGACCTAATAGCCGCACCTCCTCACCACATGACCTAATAGCCGCACCTCCTCACCACATGACGTAATAGCCGCACCTCCCTCACCACATGACCTAATAGCCGCACCTCCTCACCACATGACCTAATAGCCGCACCTCCTCACCACATGACCTAATAGCCGCACCTCCTCACCACATGACATAATAGCCGCACCTCCTCACCACATGACCTAATAGCCGCACCTCCTCACCACATGACCTAATAGCCGCACCTCCTCACCACATGACGTAATAGCCGCACCTCCTCACCACATGACGTAATAGCCGCACCTCCTCACCACATGACCTAATAGCCGCACCTCCTCACCACATGACGTAATAGCCGCACCTCCTCACCACATGACGTAATAGCCGCACCTCCCTCACCACATGACCTAATAGCCGCACCTCCTCACCACATGACGTAATAGCCGCACCTCCTCACCACATGACCTAATAGCCGCACCTCCCTCACCACATGACCTAATAGCCGCACCTCCTCACCACATGACGTAATAGCCGCACCTCCTCACCACATGACGTAATAGCCGCACCTCCTCACCACATGACGTAATGGCCGCACCTCCCTCACCACATGACCTAATAGCCGCACCTCCTCACCACATGACGTAATAGCCGCACCTCCTCACCACATGACGTAATAGCCGCACCTCCTCACCACATGACGTAATAGCCGCACCTCCTCACCACATGACCTAATAGCCGCACCTCCCTCACCACATGACCTAATAGCCGCACCTCCCTCACCACATGACCTAATAGCCGCACCTCCCTCACCACATGACCTAATAGCCGCACCTCCCTCACCACATGACCTAATAGCCGCACCTCCTCACCACATGACGTAATAGCCGCACCTCCTCACCACATGACCTAATAGCCGCACCTCCTCACCACATGACCTAATAGCCGCACCTCCCTCACCACATGACGTAATAGCCGCACCTCCTCACCACATGACGTAATGGCCGCACCTCCCTCACCACATGACCTAATAGCCGCACCTCCTCACCACATGACGTAATAGCCGCACCTCCCTCACCACATGACCTAATAGCCGCACCTCCTCACCACATGACGTAATAGCCGCACCTCCTCACCACATGACGTAATAGCCGCACCTCCTCACCACATGACGTAATAGCCGCACCTCCCTCACCACATGACCTAATAGCCGCACCTCCTCACCACATGACGTAATAGCCGCACCTCCCTCACCACATGACGTAATAGCCGCACCTCCCTCACCACATGACCTAATAGCCGCACCTCCTCACCACATGACCTAATAGCCGCACCTCCCTCACCACATGACGTAATAGCTGCACCTCCTCACCACATGACCTAATAGCCGCACCTCCCTCACCACATGACCTAATAGCCGCACCTCCCTCACCACATGACCTAAGAGCTGCACCTCCCTCACCACATGACGTAATAACCGCACCTCCTCACCACATGACGTAATAGCCGCACCTCCTCACCACATGACGTAATAGCCGCACCTCCCTCACCAAATGACGTAATAGCCGCACCTCCCTCACCACATGACGTAATAGCCGCACCTCCCTCACCACATAACGTAATAGCCGCACCTCCCTCACCACATGACGTAATAGCCGCACCTCCCTCACCAAATAACGTAATAGCCGCACCTCCCTCACCAAATAACGTAATAGCCGCACCTCCCTCACCACATGACGTAATAGCCGCACCTCCTCACCACATAACGTAATAGCCGCACCTCCTCACCACATGACGTAATAGCCGCACCTCCCTCACCACATGACCTAATAGCCGCACCTCCCTCACCACATGACCTAATAGCCGCACCTCCTCACCACATGACGTAATAGCCGCACCTCCCTCACCACATGACGTAATAGCCGCACCTCCCTCACCACATGACGTAATAGCCGCACCTCCTCACCACATGACCTAATAGCCGCACCTCCTCACCACATGACGTAATAGCCGCACCTCCTCACCACATGACGTAATAGCCGCACCTCCCTCACCACATGACGTAATAGCCGCACCTCCTCACCACATGACGTAATAGCCGCACCTCCTCACCACATGACGTAATAGCCGCACCTCCCTCACCACATGACCTAATAGCCGCACCTCCTCACCACATGACCTAATAGCCGCACCTCCTCACCACATGACGTAATAGCCGCACCTCCCTCACCACATGACCTAATAGCCGCACCTCCTCACCACATGACGTAATAGCCGCACCTCCCTCACCACATGACGTAATAGCCGCACCTCCTCACCACATGACGTAATAGCCGCACCTCCCTCACCACATGACCTAATAGCCGCACCTCCTCACCACATGACCTAATAGCCGCACCTCCTCACCACATGACCTAATAGCCGCACCTCCCTCACCACATGACGTAATAACCGCACCTCCTCACCACATGACGTAATAGCCGCACCTCCCTCACCACATGACGTAATAGCCGCACCTCCTCACCACATGACCTAATAGCCGCACCTCCTCACCACATGACCTAATAGCCGCACCTCCTCACCACATGACGTAATAGCCGCACCTCCCTCACCACATGACCTAATAGCCGCACCTCCTCACCACATGACCTAATAGCCGCACCTCCTCACCACATGACGTAATAACCGCACCTCCTCACCACATGACGTAATAGCCGCACCTCCTCACCACATGACGTAATAGCCGCACCTCCCTCACCACATGACGTAATAGCCGCACCTCCCTCACCACATGACCTAATAGCCGCACCTCCTCACCACATGACCTAATAGCCGCACCTCCTCACCACATGACCTAATAGCCGCACCTCCTCACCACATGACCTAATAGCCGCACCTCCTCACCACATAACGTGCACTTACCTCAAACCGAAGCCACAGGCCACACAGTCCTTCTGGTAGCCTGGCAGCTGACAACCAGGGATTCCTGCCTGTGCCCCTACATCTAATACATTGGAAGATCTGAAGGACCTGCGGTGACGTCACCATCATGTGATCAGAGGGAAGCAATGATCGTGACGACAGGTGTTCTGTTATTATTCCCTAACTCGTCATTTCCGGTTCTGACGCAGCCGCATCGGAAGTGACGTTTGCCGATGAGGAAGGAGTTGTGTCACGCCGCTCCCTTACTAAGTGGCTGAGTAGGAGTCTGCGCAGGCGCTGAGATCTGATGGATTTTCTGGAGTTAGCGCACCAGGACAATGCGGAGGGTAACATGGATTTACGGGCCAATGCGCATGCGTGAACCGCATTTCCCTGTGAACGCCATCAGCTTCCAGCACAATGGAGCCGAGGGAGGGAGGTTTCGCCGCAATGTAAACTTTTGGTTTATAGCACCTGGGGGAATGACCAATCACAGAGCAGCGAAACATCCCTCCCTGCATCCCTCCCTCCCTCGGCTCAATTGTGCTGGAAGCTGATAGTGGCCGCCCTCCCTCCACGCGTTCACAGGGAAATGCGGTTCACGCATGCGTATTGGCCTGTAAATCCATGTTACCCTCCGCGCGTTCACACAGCAATGTTATTCGCGCATGCGCATTGGCCCGTAAATCCATGCTACCCTCTGCGAGTTCACACAGCAGTTGTTCGCGCATGCGCATTGGCCCGTAAACACATGGTACCCTTCGCTCGTTCACACAGCAATGTTATTCGCGCATGCGCATTGGCTTGTAAATCCATGCTACCCTCTGCGAGTTCACACAGCAGCTGTTCGCGCATGCGCATTGGCCCGTAAATTTTTTACTACCCACGTCATTTCCGGTGCGCGTCTCTCATCTCGGCTCCTGATTGGTCTGCCGGGAGTTTGTCGGCGCAGGCGCGGATGGTTCAAACATGATGTGAACGCGCCTAAGGTAGCATAAAATTCCGGGCCACTGCACATGCACGAGAAAGAGGCGGCTCGGCGCAGGTATGAACGTGCGCCGAGCCGAAGGTAGCCTAAAATTCCGGCACACTGCGCATGCGCAGTATCAAAATGCGCCTAGTCCAGTTATCTATAAAGTTTGACAAAATACAAATATCTCCCTTTTTCTCCGTCATTCAATAGTATTGTTCATGTTCATTGTTTATCTATATGACTCCAAATGTTTCACTGGTGACCCAGCGTCTTCAGGGAATAGTCACCAGCAAGCAAGCTTGTTAAATTAGCGCTTGCGCACTGCCCTGTAAAATTATGCTACTCAGGTGCGCATGCACCATAGCCCGTTATGGTTAACTAAGCTCGGCGCATTTTTCTACGGCGCGTGCGCCGAGCCGCTTCGTTCATGTGCAGTGAGCCGGAATTTTCTACTACTTTACTTTGTGTATGAAGAGAGCGGTGACATCCCTGACTCCGTAGATGTGTATGGAGAGAGCGGTGACATCCCTGACTCCATAGATGTGTCTGGAGATCGGTGACATCCCTGACTTCATAGATGTGTATGGAGAGAGCGGTGACATCCCTGACTCCATAGATGTGTATGGAGAGAGCGGTGACATCCCTGACTCCATAGATGTGGATGGAGAGAGCGGTGACATCTCTGACTCCATAGATGTGTATGGAGAGAGCGGTGACATCCCTGACTCCATAGATGTGGATGGAGAGAGCAGTGACATCCCTGACTCCATGGAGGTGTATGGAGAGAGCGGTGACATCCCTGACTCCATAGATGTGAATGGAGAGAGCAGTGACATCCCTGACTCCATAGATGTTTATGGAGATAGCGGTGACATCCCTGACTCCATAGATGTGTATGGAGATAGCGGTGACATCCCTGACTCCGTAGATATTTATGGAGAGAGCGGTGACATCCCTGACTCCGTAGATGTGAATGGAGAGAGAGTGACATCCCTGACTCCGTAGATGTGAATGGAGAGAGCAGTGACATCCCTGACTCCATGGAGGTGAATGGAGAGAGCAGTGACATCCCTGACTCCATGGAGGTGTATGGAGAGAGCGGTGACATCCCTGACTCCATAGATGTGTATGGAGAGAGCAGTGACATCCCTGACTCCATAGATCTGTATGTAGAGAGCAGTGACAACCCTGACTCCATAGATCTGTATGGAGAGAGCAGTGACAACCCTGACTCCATGGAGGTATATGGAGACAGCAGTGACATCCCTGACTCCATGGAGGTGTATGGAGAGAGCAGTGACATCCCTGACTACATAGATGTCTATGGAGATAGCGGTGACATCCCTGACTCCATAGATGTGTATGGAGAGAGCAGTGACATCCCTGACTCCATAGATGTGTATGGAGACAGCAGTGACATCCCTGACTCCATAGATGTGTATGGAGATAGCGGTGACATCCCTGACTCCGTAGATGTTTATGGAGAGAGTGGTGACATCCCTGACTCCATAGATGTGTATGGAGAGAGCGGTGACATTTCTGACTCCGTAGATGTGTATGGAGAGAGCGGTGACATCCTTGACTCCATAGATGTGTATGGAGAGAGCGGTGACATCCCTGACTCCATGGAGGTGTATGGAGAGAGCAGTGACATCCCTGATTCCATAGATGTGTATGGAGACAGCGGTGACATCCCTGACTCCATGGAGGTGTATGGAGAGAGCAGTGACATCCCTGACTTCATAGATGTGTATGGAAAGAGCGGTGACATCCCTGACTCCATAGTTGTGTATGGAGAGAACGGTGACATCCCTGACTCCATAGATGTCTATGGAGAGAGCGGTGACATCCCTGACTCCATGGAGGTGTATGGGGAGAGCAGTGACATCACTGATTCCATAGATGTGTATGGAAAGAGCGGTGACATCACTGACTCCATAGATGTGTATGGAGAGAGCAGTGACATCCCTGACTCCATAGATGTGTATGGAGAGAGCAGTGACATCCCTGACTCCATAGATGTGTATGGAGAGAGTGGTGACATCCCTGACTCCATAGATGTGTATGGAGATAGCGGTGACATCCCTGACTCCGTAGATGTTTATGGAGAGAGCGGTGACATCCCTGACTCCATAGATGTGTATGGAGAGAGCGGTGACATCCCTGACTCCATAGATGTGTATGGAGAGAGCGATAACATCCCTGACTCCATAGATGTGTATGGAGAGAGCGGTGAAATCCCTGATTCCATAGATGTGTATGGAGAGAGCGGTGACATCCCTGACTCCATGGAGGTGTATGAAGAGAGCAGTGACATCCCTGATTCCATAGATGTGTATGGAGACAGCGGTGACATCCCTGACTCCATGGAGGTGTATGGAGAGAGCGGTGACATCCCTGACTTCATAGATGTGTATGGAGAGAGCGGTGACATCCCTGACTCCATAGTTGTGTATGGAGAGAACGGTGACATCCCTGACTCCATAGATGTCTATGGAGAGAGCGGTGACATCCCTGACTCCATAGATGTGTATGGAGAGAGCAGTGACATCCCTGACTCCATAGATGTGTATGGAGAGAGCGGTGACATCCCTGACTCCATAGATGTGTATGGAGAGAGCAGTGACATCCCTGACTCCATAGATGTGTATGGAGAGAGCAGTGACATCCCTGACTCCATAGATGTGTATGGAGAGAGCAGTGACATCCCTGACTCCATAGATGTGTATGGAGAGAGTGGTGACATCCCTGACTCCATAGATGTGTATGGAGATAGCGGTGACATCCCTGACTCCGTAGATGTTTATGGAGAGAGTGGTGACATCCCTGACTCCATAGATGTGTATGGAGAGAGCGGTGACATCCCTGACTCCATAGATTTGTATGGAGAGAGCGGTGACATCCCTGACTCCATAGATGTGTATGGAGAGAGCGGTGACATTCCTGACTCCATAGATGTGTATGGAGAGAGCGGTGACATCCCTGACTCCATAGATGTGTATGGAGACGGCAGTGACATCCCTGACTCCATGGAGGTGTATGGAGAGAGCAGTGACATCTCTGACTCCATGGAGGTGTATGGAGAGAGCGGTGACATCCCTGACTCCATGGAGGTGTATGGAGAGAGCAGTGACATCCCTGACTCCATAGAGGTGTATGTAGAGAGCGGTGACATCCCTGACTCCATAGATGTGTATGTAGAGAGCGGTGACAACCCTGACTCCATAGATGTGTATGGAGAGAGCGGTGACATTCCTGATTCCATAGAGGTGTATGTAGAGAGCGGTGACATCCCTGACTCCATAGATGTGTATGTAGAGAGCGGTGACAACCCTGACTCCGTAGATGTGTATGGAGAGAGCGGTGACATCCCTGACTCCATAGATGTGTATGTAGAGAGCGGTGACATCCCTGACTCCATAGATGTGTATGTAGAGAGTGGTGACATCCCTGACTCCATGGAGGTGTATGGAGAGAGCGGTGACATCACTGACTCCATAGATGTGTACGGAGACAGCGGTGACATCCCTGACTCCATAGATGTGTATGGAGACAGCGGTGACATCTCTGACTCCATAGATGTGTATTGAGATAGCGGTGACATCCCTGACTCCGTAGATGTGTATGGAGAGAGTGGTGAGATCCCTGACTCCGTAGATGTTTATGGAGAGAGTGGTGACATCCCTGACTCCATAGATGTGTATGGAGAGAGCGGTGACATTTCTGACTCCGTAGATGTGTATGGAGAGAGCGGTGACATCCGTGACTCCATAGATGTGTATGGAGAGAGCTGTGACATCCCTGACTCCATAGATGTGTATGGAGAGAGCGGTGACATCCCTGACTCCATGAAGGTGTATGGAGAGAGCGGTGACATCCCTGACTCCATAGATGTGTATGGAGAGAGCGGTGACATCCCTGACTCCATGGAGGTGTATGGAGAGAGCAGTGACATCCCTGATTCCATAGATGTGTATGGAGACAGCGGTGACATCCCTGACTCCATGGAGGTGTATGGAGAGAGCGGTGACATCCCTGACTTCATAGATGTGTATGGAAAGAGCGGTGACATCCCTGACTCCATAGTTGTGTATGGAGAGAACGGTGACATCCCTGACTCCATAGATGTCTATGGAGAGAGCGGTGACATCCCTGACTCCATAGATGTGTATGGAGAGAGCAGAGACATCCCTGACTCCATAGATGTGTATGGAGAGAGCAGTGACATACCTGACTTCATAGATGTGTATGGAGAGAGCGGTGACATCCCTGACTCCATAGATGTGTATGGAGAGAGCGGTGACATCCCTGACTCCATAGATGTGTATGGAGAGAGCGGTGACATCCCTGACTCCATAGATGTGTATGGAGAGAGCGGTGACATCCCTGACTCCATAGATCTGTATGGAGAGAGCAGTGACAACCCTGACTCCATGGAGGTATATGGAGACAGCGGTGACATCACTGATGTCATAGATGTGTATGGAGAGAGAGGTGACATCCCTGACTCCATGGAGGTGTATGGAGAAAGTGGTGACATCCCTGACTCCATAGATGTGTATGGAGAGAGCAGTGACATCCCTGCCTCCATAGATGTGTATGGAGAGAGCAGTGACATCCCTGACTCCATAGATGTGTATGGAGAGAGCAGTGACATCCCTGACTCCATACATCTGTATGGGGACAGCGGTGACATCCCTGACTCCATAGATGTGTATGGAGACAGCGGCGACATCCCTGACTCCATAGATGTGTATGGAGAGAGCGGTGACATCCCTGACTCCATAGATGTGTATGGAGAGAGCGGTGACATCCCTGACTCCATAGATGTGTATGGAGACAGCGGTGACATCCCTGACTCCATAGATGTGTATGGAGACAGCGGTGACATCTATGACTCCATAGATGTGTATGGAGAGAGCGGTGACATCACTGACTCCATAGATGTGAATGGAGAGTGCGGTGACATCCCTGACTCCATATATGTGTATGGAGAGAGCGGTGACATCCCTGATTCCATAGATGTGTATGGAGAGAGCGGTAACATCCCTGACTCCATAGATGTGTATGGAGACAGCGGTGACATCCCTGACTCCATAGATGTGTATGGAGACAGCGGTGACATCCCTGACTCCATAGATGTGTATGGAGAGAGCGGTGACATCCCTGACTCAATAGATGTGTATGGAGACAGCGGTGACATTCCTGACTCCATAGATGTGTATGGAGAGAGCGGTGACATCCCTGACTCCATAGATCTTTATGTAAAGAGCAGTGACAACGCTGACTCCATAGATCTGTATGGAGAGAGCAGTGACAACCCTGACTCCATAGATCTGTATGGAGAGAGCAATGACAACCCTGACTTTATGGAGGTATATGGAGACAGCGGTGACATCCCTGACTCCATAGATGTGTATAGAGAGAGAGGTGACATCCCTGACTCCATGGAGGTGTATGGAGAGAGCAGTGACATCCCTGACTCCATAGATATGTATGGAGAGAGCATTGACATCCCTGACTCCATAGATGTGTATGGAGAGAGCGGTGTCATCCCTGACTCCATAGATGTGTATGGAGAGAGCGGTGTCATCCCTGACTCCATAGATGTGTATGGAGACAGCGGTGACATCCCTGACTCCATAGATGTGTATGGACACAGCGGTGACATCTCTGACTCCATAGATGTGTATGGAGAGAGCAGTGACATCCCTGACTCCATACATCTGTATGGGGACAGCGGTGACATCCCTGACTCCATAGATGTGTATGGAGACAGCGGCGACATCCCTGACTCCATAGATGTGTATGGAGAGAGCGGTGACATCCCTGACTCCATAGATGTGTATGGAGAGAGCGGTGACATCCCTGACTCCATAGATGTGTATGGAGACAGCGGTGACATCCCTGACTCCATAGATGTGTATGGAGACAGCGGTGACATCCCTGACTCCATAGATGTGTATGGAGAGAGCGGTGACATCCCTGACTCCATAGATGTGTATGGAGAGAGCGGTGACATCCCTGACTCCATAGATGTGTATGGAGAGAGCGGTGACATCCCTGACTCCATAGATGTGTATGGAGAGAGCGGTGACATCCCTGACTCCATAGATGTGTATGGAGAGAGCGGTGACATCCCTGACTCCATAGATGTGTTTGGAGTCAACGGTGACATCCCTGACTCCATAGATGTGTATGGAGAGAGCGGTGACATCCCTGACTCCATAGATGTGTATCGAGACAGCGGTGACAACCCTGACTCCATGGAGATGTATGAAGAGAGAGCGGTGACACCCCTGACTCCATAGATGTGTATGGAGAGAGCGGTGACATCCCTGACTCCATAGATGTGTATGAAGAGAGCGGTGACATCCCTGACTCCATAGATGTGTATGGAGAGAGCGGTGACATCCCTGACTCCATGGAGGTGTATGGAGAGAGCGGTGACATCCCTGACTCCATGGATGTGTATGGAGACAGCGGTGACATCCCTGACTCCATAGATGTGTATGGAGAGAGCGGTGACATCCCTGACTCCATAGATGTGTATGGAGAGAGCGGTGACATCCCTGACTCCATAGATGTGTATGGAGAGAGCGGTGACATCCCTGACTCCATAGATGTGTATGGAGAGAGCGGTGACATCCCTGACTCCATAGATGTGTATGGAGAGAGCGGTGACATCCCTGACTCCATAGATGTGTATGGAGAGAGCGGTGACATCCCTGACTCCATAGATGTGTATGGAGAGAGCGGTGACATCCCTGACTCCATAGATGTGTATGGAGAGAGCGGTGACATCCCTGACTCCATAGATGTGTATGGAGAGAGCGGTGACATCCCTGACTCCATAGATGTGTATGGAGAGAGCGGTGACATCCCTGACTCCATAGATGTGTATGGAGAGAGCGGTGACATCCCTGACTCCATAGATGTGTATGGAGAGAGCGGTGACATCCCTGACTCCATAGATGTGTATGGAGAGAGCGGTGACATCCCTGACTCCATAGAGGTGTATGGAGAGAGCGGTGACATCCCTGACTCCATAGATGTGTATGGAGAGAGCGGTGACATCCCTGACTCCATGGAGGTGTATGGAGAGAGCGGTGACATCCCTGACTCCATAGATGTGTATGGAGAGAGCGGTGACATCCCTGACTCCATAGATGTGTATGGAGAGAGCGGTGACATCCCTGACTCCATAGATATGTATGGAGACAGCGGTGACATCCCTGACTCCATAGATGTGTATGGAGACAGCGGTGACATCCCTGACTCCATAGATGTGTATGGAGAGAGCGGTGACATCCCTGACTCCATAGATGTGTATGGAGAGAGCGGTGACATCCCTGACTCCATAGATGTGTATGGAGACAGCGGTGACATCCCTGACTCCATAGATGTGTATGGAGACAGCGGTGACATCCCTGACTCCATAGATGATGTATGGAGAGAGCGGTGACATCCCTGACTCCATAGATGTGTATGGAGAGAGCGGTGACATCCCTGACTCCATAGATGTGTATGGAGAGAGCGGTGACATCCCTGACTCCATAGATGTGTATGGAGAGAGCGGTGACATCCCTGACTCCATAGATGTGTATGGAGAGAGCGGTGACATCCCTGACTCCATAGATGTGTATGGAGAGAGCGGTGACATCCCTGACTCCATAGATGTGTATGGAGAGAGCGGTGACATCCCTGACTCCATAGATGTGTATGGAGACAGCGGTGACATCCCTGACTCCATAGATGTGTATGGAGAGAGCGGTGACATCCCTGACTCCATAGATGTGTATGGAGAGAGCGGTGACATCCCTGACTCCATAGATGTGTATGGAGAGAGCGGTGACATCCCTGACTCCATAGATGTGTATGGAGAGAGCAGTGACATCCCTGACTCCATGGAGGTGTATGGAGACAGCGGTGACATCCCTGACTCCATAGATGTGTATGGAGAGAGCGGTGACATCCCTGACTCCATGGAGGTGTATGGAGAGAGCGGTGACATCCCTGACTCCATAGATATGTATGGAGAGAGCAGTGACATCCCTGACTCCATAGATGTGTATGGAGAGAGCGGTGACATCCCTGACTCCATAGATGTGTATGGAGAGAGCGGTGACATCCCTGACTCCATAGATGTGTATGGAGACAGCGGTGACATCCCTGACTCCATAGATGTGTATGGAGACAGCGGTGACATCCCTGACTCCATAGATGTGTATGGAGAGAGCGGTGACATCCCTGACTCCATAGATGTGTATGGAGAGAGCGGTGACATCCCTGACTCCATAGATGTGTATGGAGACAGCGGTGACATCCCTGACTCCATAGATGTGTATGGAGAGAGCGGTGACATCCCTGACTCCATAGATGTGTATGGAGAGAGCGGTGACATCCCTGACTCCATAGATGTGTATGGAGAGAGCGGTGACATCCCTGACTCCATAGATGTGTATGGAGACAGCGGTGACATCCCTGACTCCATAGATGTGTATGGAGAGAGCGGTGACATCCCTGACTCCATAGATGTGTATGGAGAGAGCGGTGACATCCCTGACTCCATAGATGTGTATGGAGACAGCGGTGACATCCCTGACTCCATAGATGTGTATGGAGAGAGCGGTGACATCCCTGACTCCATAGATGTGTATGGAGAGAGCGGTGACATCCCTGACTCCATAGATGTGTATGGAGAGAGCGGTGACATCCCTGACTCCATAGATGTGTATGGAGAGAGCGGTGACATCCCTGACTCCATAGATGTGTATGGAGAGAGCGGTGACATCCCTGACTCCATAGATGTGTATGGAGAGAGCGGTGACATCCCTGACTCCATAGATGTGTATGGAGAGAGCGGTGACATCCCTGACTCCATAGATGTGTATGGAGAGAGCGGTGACATCCCTGACTCCATAGATGTGTATGGAGAGAGCGGTGACATCCCTGACTCCATAGATGTGTATGGAGAGAGCGGTGACATCCCTGACTCCATAGATGTGTATGGAGAGAGCGGTGACATCCCTGACTCCATAGATGTGTATGGAGAGAGCGGTGACATCCCTGACTCCATAGATGTGTATGGAGAGAGCGGTGACATCCCTGACTCCATAGATGTGTATGGAGAGAGCGGTGACATCCCTGACTCCATAGATGTGTATGGAGAGAGCGGTGACATCCCTGACTCCATAGATGTGTATGGAGAGAGCGGTGACATCCCTGACTCCATAGATGTGTATGGAGACAGCGGTGACATCCCTGACTCCATAGATGTGTATGGAGACAGCGGTGACATCCCTGACTCCATAGATGTGTATGGAGACAGCGGTGACATCCCTGACTCCATAGATGTGTATGGAGAGAGCGGTGACATCCCTGACTCCATAGATGTGTATGGAGACAGCGGTGACATCCCTGACTCCATAGATGTGTATGGAGAGAGCGGTGACATCCATGACTCCATAGATGTGTATGGAGAGAGCGGTGACATCACTGACTCCATAGATGTGTATGGAGAGTGCGGTGACATCCCTGACTCCATATATGTGTATGGAGAGAGCGGTGACATCCCTGACTCCATAGATGTGTATGGAGAGAGCGGTAACATCCCTGACTCCATAGATGTGTATGGAGAGAGCTGTGACATCCCTGACTCCATAGATGTGTATGGAGACAGCGGTGACATCCCTGACTCCATAGATGTGTATGGAGAGAGCGGTGACATCCCTGACTCCATAGATGTGTATGGAGACAGCGGTGACATTCCTGACTCCATAGATGTGTATGGAGAGAGCAGTGACATCCCTGACTCCATAGATCTTTATGTAGAGAGCAGTGACAACCCTGACTCCATAGATCTGTATGGAGAGAGCAGTGACAACCCTGACTCCATAGATCTGTATGGAGAGAGCAGTGACAACCCTGACTTTATGGAGGTATATGGAGACAGCGGTGACATCCCTGACTCCATAGATGTGTATAGAGAGAGCGGTGACATCCCTGACTCCATGGAGGTGTATGGAGAGAGCAGTGACATCCCTGACTCCATAGATATGTATGGAGAGAGCAGTGACATCCCTGACTCCATAGATGTGTATGGAGAGAGCGGTGACATCCCTGACTCCATAGATGTGTATGGAGAGAGCGGTGACATCCCTGACTCCATAGATGTGTATGGAGAGAGCGGTGACATCCCTGACTCCATAGATGTGTATGGAGAGAGCGGTGACATCCCTGACTCCATAGATGTGTATGGAGAGAGCGGTGACATCCCTGACTCCATAGATGTGTATGGAGACAGCGGTGACATCCCTGACTCCATAGATGTGTATGGAGAGAGCGGTGACATCCCTGACTCCATAGATGTGTATGGAGAGAGCGGTGACATCCCTGACTCCATAGATGTGTATGGAGACAGCGGTGACATCCCTGACTCCATAGATGTGTATGGAGACAGCGGTGACATCCCTGACTCCATAGATGTGTATGGAGAGAGCAGTGACATCCCTGACTCCATAGATGTGTATGGAGACAGCGGTGACATCCCTGACTCCATAGATGTGTATGGAGACAGCGGTGACATCCCTGACTCCATAGATGTGTATGGAGAGAGCGGTGACATCCCTGACTCCATAGATGTGTATGGAGAGAGCGTGTGACATCCCTGACTCCATAGATCTTTATGTAAAGAGCAGTGACAACCCTGACTCCATAGATCTGTATGGAGAGAGCAGTGACAACCCTGACTCCATAGATCTGTATGGAGAGAGCAATGACAACCCTGACTTCATGGAGGTATATGGAGACAGCGGTGACATCCCTGACTCCATAGATGTGTATAGAGAGAGAGGTGACATCCCTGACTCCATGGAGGTGTATGGAGAGAGCAGTGACATCCCTGACTCCATAGATATGTATGGAGAGAGCGTTGACATCCCTGACTCCATAGATGTGTATGGAGAGAGCGGTGTCATCCCTGACTCCATAGATGTGTATGGAGAGAGCGGTGTCATCCCTGACTCCATAGATGTGTATGGAGACAGCGGTGACATCCCTGACTCCATAGATGTGTATGGAGACAGCGGTGACATCTCTGACTCCATAGATGTGTATGGAGAGAGCAGTGACATCCCTGACTCCATACATCTGTATGGGGACAGCGGTGACATCCCTGACTCCATAGATGTGTATGGAGACAGCGGCGACATCCCTGACTCCATAGATGTGTATGCAGAGAACGGTGACATTCCTGACTCCATTGATGTGTATGGAGAGTGCGGTGACATCCCTGACTCCATAGATGTGTATGGAGAGAGCGGTGACATCCCAGACTCCATAGATGTGTATGGAGACAGCGGTGACATCCCTGACTCCATAGATGTGTATGGAGACAGCGGTGACATCTATGACTCCATAGATGTGTATGGAGACTGAAAGGGTCTATCACAGCTGTATTACAGTGGAGGGTCTATTTTTTATAAGCTTTAGTTTCAATATATAGACAGAAGGTTGTAGTGAACTTTGGACTGCAATGTAGCAGTAAAACTGGTTATATTGCAGTCCAATATCTATAAGCTGTACAGGCACATGCGGGTTCTATTATGTGAAAACAAACTATTTTGTTCACATATGATGAGATGACAGAAAATACAGGAAAAGACGTATGTGATCTGTGATTGGTTAACTAAAACATCATGCCATTCATTACTGCTATATATACCTCATGCTGTGAAATAAATATTTAGAGAGGATTTGAATCAACACGAAAAAGCGTGTCTTGATTGGGTCTCTCTCCTGACGTCAGAGAATCTAAAATGATGCCGAACACCAGAATCTGCTAATAGGGGTCTCAATCAGAAAGGATAGTCCTAACAATTTGGGGGCTCAGTAATCCGGGATCGAAGCCATCCTGACGCTCTGGTAAGAGGTGACATTAATTTTGTCCCCTTCTTGCCGGGTCCGAGGCACTGGCTACACTCGCAATATACGTAAGTACAGAATTTTGTATCTGGGATACATAGACTCAGGGAGTCTGATAAGTGCACTAAGTGTCAGGGACACGTTTGTTACAACTCTGGGAGTTGTACACAGTAAGTGAGGTACTCTGGGAAGTACCCCGTAAAACTGTACTTCAGAAGGGCCCAGGCAATCCTCTATAAAAAAAAAAAAACTGTTTAGGGAGCAGAAGGTTTTCGGCTTCATTTTTTGATTCTTAATAGGATAGTTTTAGACGTTTGCATGATAAATTGTTTTGATAATTATAAATGTCTGCATGCTAAATTGTTTGATAATTATAGAAGTTTTGCATGATAAGTTGTTTTGTCTACCGTAGTTATATAGGAGGAAGTGACAAGCTGGGTGGTAAGTGTACAGCTGTCATCCTACAAACTGTCTGTTTTGTTTTGTTTTTTGTTTTTGTTTTTTTGCTATTACTGTTTTGAATTTCTTTTTGTAAAGAAAATAAGTTTTGATTATGGGTAGTCAAAAATCTAAGACAGAATACCCTAGACCAGAACCAGGAGAAACATGTAAACAATATGTTGCCCGAGTCAGTCCTACAAATTATTATCTTGTTAACCCATGGGTGGATAATTTGGCAGGATGGACAGAGGCAATGGAAGCGGTAGACCCCTTTCCCAGGGAAGGAGACAATAGCATATATCACATGGACATGGTCAGGGTCTATGCTTAGGCGACACTGCCGCCTGGCCATATTTTGAACCTGACCCTTCATGGGATATGGATTATATGCAGAAAGGAGGAGAACAATGGCTAGAGATAGCTCCTCACTGATATGATCCTAGCATGTGCAAGACAAAAGGTTTAAAAAGATCAAAAGACGATAGAAAACTACATGAGATACAGACTAAGAAGGAAAATGATACAAAACAACAGATGTATCCCCCACCTTCATATGTACATAAAATTAACTGTTTAGCGTCAGGATTTAATTGCAGCCAGTCACATAATAGCAGGACATGCAGTTAGTAAACAACCCCCACCCCCAATTGTATCAAGGTATAATTTAAGGAACAAGGGTTAAGTGGAAAGGATAGTGAGATAAGGGGACCTGAGACATCCATGCCTTTTTGACAGTTGGTAATCAACTGATGAAAAGGCTTTGGACATAGATGACCTTAATAAAATTATTAAACACTGCCCCAAGCCTACCGTGGCTCCGTCTGGCACAGTGGCTTATTTAAAGAAAGCCTGTAAAGGAGAAATATGCGACAGACAGCAGGAAACTTTCATAGATCAAATGATAGAAGCCAAGACTTCCAAATCATGAATAACCGCTGTTATAACTGTGGACAGCAGGGACTTTGAGCTAGACAGTGCACAACACCCAGGAGAACACGCAGAATCAGGGGAGCACACAGCCAGCAACAGCCCATGACACAAAGGGGACAGAATACAGATAGACAGGGTACACAGACTCAGCCCAGGTTCCCCATTGATTGGAATCAGCAACAACCCTACTGACGGGGCCCGGAGGAGTCACCCCAGCTTTCACACAGGTCACCACCACTGGAAAGATACACCGATTATTTTGCTTAAAGATGCGGGAAGGAAGGTAGGATTCATGGTAGACAGCGGCGCCACCTCCAGTGTGTTAAACAAAGACATGTACAAGGACCTTTAAGAAAGTCTGACCCTCTATGGGAATTAATGGGGTATTAACTAAAACATATAAACACATGCCCTCCCAATAGAGACAGTGGACGGTGAATACATCACGGACCATATCTTCAGCATCATACCAGATTGCCCTGTAAGTCTATTGGGAAGGGACCTGTTTGTGAAATTGGATTTGGGGTGACAGTAAAAATGACGGATTAAGTATTCACTCAGCCACCATGCCCATAGTGACCCCAGCTACATGTACTTTGTTAGTTTATAGGACCACCCTGAGTTAGGGACATAAACCCTTCACTATGGTCACAGGGCGACTATGACACGGGCCTGATTGATTGCACACCTTATCAAGCACATCTTAAACCAGGTGCTACACCGGTGTATCAAAACAGTACCCACTGTCCAAGGAAAAGATTGAGGGGCTACGGCCAATGATAGAAGAATTTCTGAAAAAGGAATTCTCGAGGAGGTGATTTCACCTTACTCCACCCCTATCAATCCTGTGACAAAGGCAGATGGTACTACTGCTTTGTCCAGGATTTGAGGGCAATCAACAATCTCATTGTACCCATAGCCCGGTGGTTCCTGATGTCACAACTCTCCTTTCCTCCATCCCCGCGGAAGCCGTCTGTTTTAGCGTGATTGATTTGAAAAATGCTTTCTTCTCAATCCCAGTTAAAAGAGTACCCGACTTATTTTGCTTTTTCCTTTGAGGGACGTCAACTGACCTGGGGTAGAATGCCACAGGGGTATGCTGATTCACCAGTTGTGTACAGCATTGTCCTCCAAGCCACTTTGAAACCCTGGCACTCCCAGGTTCCATCCTGATACAATATGTTGATGATCTACTGTTGTGCAGCATGTCAGTGGAGGCAAGTGTAAATGATGGTATATCCTTGTTGAAATGGTTGTCAGAATGTGGTCATAAAGTGTCGTTAAAGAAACTGCAGTGGTGCAAAAAGCAGGTTGAATACTTGGGCTTTGTCCTCACACAGGGGGAAAGAAGAATCAGTCCCGGGAGAATCCAGTCTATTGTGGGTCTGGTCACCCCACACCAAGAAGGAAATGCTGTCCTTTCTTGGTATGATAAACTACTGTAGACAATGGATCCCCGACTGTTCTTATTATGACAATATTTTGAGGCAAGCCACTCTGGAAGAATCCCCAGAGCTAATAAGATGGTCAAAAGAAATGTTGAATGCTTTCGACACTCTGAAATGTTCATTGATGTGTAGCCCAGGATTGGGCCTCCTGATTATAACCTACCATTCCACATGTTTGCACGACAAAACTGTAAAACCATGGCGGGGTACTCACTCAAGAACATGGGGGAAAGTTGCGCCCTTGTGCCTTTTTCTCAAAGGTAATGCCTGTCCCTGTACAAGGGATGCCGGCATGTCTGCGTACTCTTGCGGCCTGTGCGATGATGGTGGAATTGGCCACACCCTTTACGCTGGGACACCACACTGTCTTACATACCACACATGACGTAGTGGGACTACTCAGAGGTATTCATACGCAGCACATGTCAGCACAAAGGTTGTCAGGATATGAAGTCCTTTTACTCAGTGATCCATCATTACAGATTAAATATGCCTCACATACAGCAGGACCAGCACCGATACTGAATGCATTACTAGGACTGAAAGGGACAGAAGACTCCTTGCCAGACGAACATGACTGTCTCAAGGTCCTAGAATACGAAACCTCCCCAGATTAGACTTGTCAGCCACCCCCATACCAGACGCACCAGAAGTGTTTGTAGACGGTTCATGTTCACGTCCACTGGACACCGTCTACTGTGCATCATATGCAGTAGTGATGCTGCCAGATATTATCCTTGAGTCACGACCCATTCATGTGCAATCAGCCCAAGCTGCAGAATTGATAGCGCTTATAAGGGCATGTCAAATACACAAAGGCAAACCTGTCACCATATACACAGACAGCAGATATGCATACGGGGTTGTGTGGGACCATGGGGTAATCTGGCTACGCAGGGGTTTCACCACAGCTGATGGTAAGAAAATATCACATTCCCAGCTTATAGTTGATCTGTTGGCCGCCCTCCAGCTTCCCTCACAAATAGCTGTTATACACTGCAAGGCACACACTCGAGGTAAAGACAGGATTTCCCAGGGCAATGCCCTGGCTGACAAGGTGGCAAAAGAAACGGCCCAAAAACATCCCAATCGGATCCATGATCCAGACCCTTGGGCAATGGCTTGCCTACAGCCTCCATCCCTAAGCTCCACACACATGCTGACAGAACTCCAGAGATATGTCACAGAAGAAGAAGAAAAGACTGGGTTTACTCCTGTTTTGCAGAAAAATCCACGAACTGGATTGATCTGCAAAGAGGGGAAGCCATGTATACCCCAGCACAGCGCTGCACTTTTCATAGCACATTTTCATGGAGTAGGACACAACAGCATCAAAACAACATGCACCCTATTGAGTCAAAATTTCTACATAACAAACATGCAACATTTGGTTGCAGACTACATAGGCAGATGCCTGATCTGCCTTCGAGCTAATCCTGGTAATCCACATAGGATAGTACACCAACATCTTGATTATCCCACAACTCCATTCACCCATTTACAGGTTGACTACACACATATCCCCAAGACAAAGGGTAAGCAAGAATACGCTCTGGTCATAGTGGACATGTTTTCCAGATGGCCAGAGGTATTCCCTACAAAGGCAGAAGATGCCAAGACCACAGCAAGGATTATCACTCAGCAGATAATTCCGAGATGGGGATGTCCCCTGGTCATTGAATCAGATCGGGGCCAGCATTTACATCCAAGTTAAATAGAGAAATAGCCAGATTGCTACAGGAAAGCCACAGCAGGTACTTTTGAGAAATGGAAACAAATCCTACCTATTATATTGGCAGAAATAAGAATGACTCCTAATAAGAGGTTAGGACTGTCACCCTTTGAAATCCTCATGGGTAGGCCCTTTCCAACTCCTTGGGCAAGCCACCCCTAGTGGTACAGGAAGGCGACATAGACCAGATTAGGGAAGAATATGTCACAAAACTGATTAAAGTTCTTAGTGAAACTGAAGAAAAGTTGCTTGTAAGTCTCCTCTCTTCCACAGGAACCAACGCACCCCTTCAAAGCTGGAGACACGGTGGTGGTCAGGGTACTACGTAAAGGAAAAGATCCCAAGGAGCTGGCATTCGGACCCCCTACCACGGTGGTAGCAGTCACTAGAACGGCGATTCTCACAGAGGAGGCTCCGGTCTGGATTCATGCTAGCAGAGTGAAAAGGATCCCTGAGGCGTTTTCTCCAGTGTCCAACGAAGACAAAGAGCGGAGCTCAGAAGAAGCCTTGCCACAGGCTGAAGATGAAGACCCCACAATATTCTGGGAAATTTGTTTGTCTGCTGCTGATTATTAATCTTTCTGTTCTCTTGCCAATCGGACTTATTACCACTTGTATTTATCATCCAGAAGAGATGAGTTTATTATGTGGTGCACCAAATAATCACACAGTCTCTAAAGGAGCTCAGGAGCAAGATCCAGTTGTTCCTGGCCCCTTATATTCTGAACAGAATAGTATAATCAGGATAGTGAAGGCCCTAAATGTTAGCTCATCGTGCCTTACAGATTTACAGAGTCCACGAGACCTTATACAAACATGTGTTGTTACTGTATCCAATGTATACCCTCATTAGTTAATACATTTATGAGATGTAGGCGAGTCCCAGATACACCACAAGCTGCATACATTCAGGTAACTCAAGAAAACCCTGGGTCTCCAGAAGATTACCAAAAATATTTACAGAAATATTTTGAAAGAAAGAAACAAGAAAGGAACAACATAAATGAATAATAAAGGAAAAAAAAAACACATTATAATTAGGTGTTTTTAAGAGGGGATTGAAAGGGTCTATCACAGCTGTATTACAGTGGAGGGTCTATTTTTATAAGCTTTAGTTTCAATATATAGACAGAAGGTTGTAGTGAACTTTGGACTGCAATGTAGCAGTAAAACTGGTTATATTGCAGTCCAATATCTATAAGCTGTACAGGCACATGCGGGTTCTATTATGTGAAAACAAACTATTTTGTTGACATATAGGCACATGCGGGTTCTATTACGTGAGAACAACCTATTTTGTTCACATATGATGAGATGACAGAAAATACAGGAAAAGACGTATGTGATCTGTGATTGGTTAACTAAAACATCATGCCATTCATTACTGCTATATATACCTCATGCTGTGAAATAAATATTTAGAGAGGATTTGAATCAACACGAAAAAGCGTGTCTTGATTGGGTCTCTCTCCTGACGTCAGAGAATCTAAAATGATGCCGAACACCAGAATCTGCTAATAGGGGTCTCAATCAGAAAGGATAGTCCTAACAGAGACAGCGGTGACATCCCTGACTCCATAGATGTGTATGGAGAGAGCGTACATCCTGACCTCCGTAGCATGTGTATGGAGATATAGCGGTGACATCCCTGACTCCGTAGAGGTGTATGGAGAGAGCGTGACATCCCTGACACCCATAGATGTGTATGTGGAGATAGCAGGTGACATCCCTGGACTCCATGGAGATGTATGGAGAGAGCAGTGACATCCCTGACTCCATGATGATGTATGGAGAGCGGTGACATCCCTGACTCCATAGATGTGTATGGAGAGAGCGGTGACATCCCTGACTCCATAGATGTGTATGGAGAGAGCGGTGACATCCCTGACTCCATGAAGGTGTATGGAAGAGAGCGGTGACATCCCTGACTCCATGGAGATGTATGGAGAGAGCGGTGACATCCCTGACTCCATGGAGGTGTATGGAGAGAGCGGTGACATCCCTGACTCCATGGAGATGTATGGAGAGAGCGGTGACATCCCTGACTCCATGGAGATGTATGGAGAGAGCGGTGACATCCCTGACTCCATAGATGATGTATGGAGAGAGCGGTGACATCCCTGACTCCATAGATGTGTATGGAGAGAGCGGTGACATCCCTGACTCCATAGATGTGTATGGAGACAGCGTGACATCCCTGACTCCATAGATGTGTATGGAGAGAGCGGTGACATCCCTGACTCCATAGATGTGTATGGAGAGAGCGGTGACATCCCTGACTCCATAGATGTGTATGGAGAGAGCGGTGACATCCCTGACTCCATAGATGTGTATGGAGACAGCGGTGACATCCCTGACTCCATAGATGTGTATGGAGAGAGCGGTGACATCCCTGACTCCATAGATGTGTATGGAGAGAGCGGTGACATCCCTGACTCCATAGATGTGTATGGAGAGAGCGGTGACATCCCTGACTCCATAGATGTGTATGGAGAGAGCGGTGACATCCCTGACTCCATAGATGTGTATGGAGAGAGCGGTGACATCCCTGACTCCATAGATGTGTATGGAGAGAGCGGTGACATCCCTGACTCCATAGATGTGTATGGAGAGAGCGGTGACATCCCTGACTCCATAGATGATGTATGGAGAGAGCGGTGACATCCCTGACTCCATAGATGTGTATGGAGAGAGCGGTGACATCCCTGACTCCATAGATGTGTATGAGAGAGCGGTGACATCCCTGACTCCATGGAGATGTATGGAGAGAGCGGTGACATCCCTGACTCCATAGAGTGTGTATGGAGAGAGCGGTGACATCCCTGACTCCATGGATGATGTATGGAGAGAGCGGTGACATCCCTGACTCCATAGATGTGTATGGAGAGAGCGGTGACATCCCTGACTCCATAGATGTGTATGGAGAGAGCGGTGACATCCCTGACTCCATGGAGATGTATGGAGAGAGCGGTGACATCCCTGACTCCATAGATGATGTATGGAGAGAGCGGTGACATCCCTGACTCCATAGATGTGTATGGAGAGAGCGGTGACATCCCTGACTCCATAGATGTGTATGGAGAGAGCGGTGACATCCCTGACTCCATAGATGTGAATGGAGAGAGCGGTGACATCCCTGAGTCCATAGATGTGTATGGAGAGAGCGGTGACATCCCTGACTCCATGGAGATGTATGGAGAGAGCGGTGACATCCCTGACTCCATAGATGTGTATGGAGAGAGCGGTGACATCCCTGACTCCATGGATGATGTATGGAGAGAGCGGTGACATCCCTGACTCCATAGATGTGTATGGAGAGAGCGGTGACATCCCTGACTCCATGGATGATGTATGGAGAGAGCGGTGACATCCCTGACTCCATAGATGTGTATGGAGACAGCGGTGACATCCCTGACTCCATAGATGATGTATGGAGAGAGCGGTGACATCCCTGACTCCATAGATGATGTATGGAGAGAGCGGTGACATCCCTGACTCCATAGATGTGTATGGAGAGAGCGGTGACATCCCTGACTCCATAGATGTGTATGGAGAGAGCGGTGACATCCCTGACTCCATGGAGATGTATGGAGAGAGCGGTGACATCCCTGACTCCATAGATGTGTATGGAGAGAGCGGTGACATCCCTGACTCCATAGATGATGTATGGAGAGAGCGGTGACATCCCTGACTCCATAGATGTGTATGGAGAGAGCGGTGACATCCCTGACTCCATAGATGTGTATGGAGAGAGCGGTGACATCCCTGACTCCATAGATGTGTATGGAGAGAGCGGTGACATCCCTGACTCCATAGATGTGTATGGAGAGAGCGGTGACATCCCTGACTCCATAGATGTGTATGGAGAGAGCGGTGACATCCCTGACTCCATAGATGTGTATGGAGAGAGCGGTGACATCCCTGACTCCATAGATGTGTATGGAGAGAGCGGTGACATCCCTGACTCCATAGATGTGTATGGAGAGAGCGGTGACATCCCTGACTCCATAGATGTGTATGGAGAGAGCGGTGACATCCCTGACTCCATAGATGTGTATGGAGAGAGCGGTGACATCCCTGACTCCATAGATGTGTATGGAGAGAGCGGTGACATCCCTGACTCCATAGATGTGTATGGAGAGAGCGGTGACATCCCTGACTCCATAGATGTGTATGGAGAGAGCGGTGACATCCCTGACTCCATAGATGTGTATGGAGAGAGCGGTGACATCCCTGACTCCATAGATGTGTATGGAGAGAGCGGTGACATCCCTGACTCCATAGATGTGTATGGAGACAGCGGTGACATCCCTGACTCCATAGATGTGTATGGAGACAGCGGTGACATCCCTGACTCCATAGATGTGTATGGAGAGAGCGGTGACATCCCTGACTCCATAGATGTGTATGGAGAGAGCGGTGACATCCCTGACTCCATAGATGTGTATGGAGAGAGCGGTGACATCCCTGACTCCATAGATGTGTATGGAGAGAGCGGTGACATCCCTGACTCCATAGATGTGTATGGAGAGAGCGGTGACATCCCTGACTCCATAGATGTGTATGGAGAGAGCGGTGACATCCCTGACTCCATAGATGTGTATGGAGAGAGCGGTGACATCCCTGACTCCATAGATGATGTATGGAGAGAGCGGTGACATCCCTGACTCCATAGATGTGTATGGAGACAGCGGTGACATCCCTGACTCCATAGATGTGTATGGAGAGAGCGGTGACATCCCTGACTCCATAGATGTGTATGGAGAGAGCGGTGACATCCCTGACTCCATAGATGTGTATGGAGAGAGCGGTGACATCCCTGACTCCATAGATGT
This sequence comes from Bufotes viridis, assembly GCA_033119425.1. Classification (NCBI taxonomy): domain Eukaryota; kingdom Metazoa; phylum Chordata; class Amphibia; order Anura; family Bufonidae; genus Bufotes; species Bufotes viridis. The sequence goes on from CM065589.1 coordinate 21,126,787, forward strand.
GTATGGAGAGAGCGGTGACATCCCTGACTCCATAGATGTGTATGGAGAGAGCAGTGACATCCCTGACTCCATAGATGTGTATGGAGAGAGCGGTGACATCCCTGACTCCATGGAGATGTATGGAGAGAGCGGTGACATCCCTGACTCCATAGATGTGTATGGAGAGAGCGGTGACATCCCTGACTCCATAGATGTGTATGGAGAGAGCGGTGACATCCCTGACTCCATAGATGTGTATGGAGAGAGCGGTGACATCCCTGACTCCATAGATGTGTATGGAGAGAGCGGTGACATCCCTGACTCCATAGATGTGTATGGAGAGAGCGGTGACATCCCTGACTCCATAGATGTGTATGGAGACAGCGGTGACATCCCTGACTCCATAGATGTGTATGGAGACAGCGGTGACATCCCTGACTCCATAGAGGTGTATGGAGAGAGCGGTGACATCCCTGACTCCATAGATGTGTATGGAGAGAGCGGTGACATCCCTGACTCCATAGATGATGTATGGAGAGAGCGGTGACATCCCTGACTCCATAGATGTGTATGGAGAGAGCGGTGACATCCCTGACTCCATAGATGTGTATGGAGAGAGCGGTGACATCCCTGACTCCATAGATGTGTATGGAGAGAGCGGTGACATCCCTGACTCCATAGATGTGTATGGAGAGAGCGGTGACATCCCTGACTCCATAGATGTGTATGGAGAGAGCGGTGACATCCCTGACTCCATAGATGTGTATGGAGACAGCGGTGACATCCCTGACTCCATAGATGTGTATGGAGAGAGCGGTGACATCCCTGACTCCATAGATGTGTATGGAGAGAGCGGTGACATCCCTGACTCCATAGATGTGTATGGAGAGAGCGGTGACATCCCTGACTCCATAGATGTGTATGGAGAGAGCGGTGACATCCCTGACTCCATAGATGTGTATGGAGAGAGCGGTGACATCCCTGACTCCATAGATGTGTATGGAGAGAGCGGTGACATCCCTGACTCCATGGATGATGTATGGAGAGAGCGGTGACATCCCTGACTCCATAGATGTGTATGGAGACAGCGGTGACATCCCTGACTCCATAGAGGTGTATGGAGAGAGCGGTGACATCCCTGACTCCATAGATGTGTATGGAGAGAGCGGTGACATCCCTGACTCCATAGATGTGTATGGAGAGAGCGGTGACATCCCTGACTCCATAGATGTGTATGGAGACAGCGGTGACATCCCTGACTCCATAGATGTGTATGGAGAGAGCGGTGACATCCCTGACTCCATAGATGTGTATGGAGAGAGCGGTGACATCCCTGACTCCATAGATGTGTATGGAGAGAGCGGTGACATCCCTGACTCCATAGATGTGTATGGAGAGAGCGGTGACATCCCTGACTCCATAGATGTGTATGGAGAGAGCGGTGACATCCCTGACTCCATAGATGTGTATGGAGAGAGCAGTGACATCCCTGACTCCATAGATGTGTATGGAGAGAGCGGTGACATCCCTGACTCCATAGATGTGTATGGAGAGAGCGGTGACATCCCTGACTCCATAGATGTGTATGGAGAGAGCGGTGACATCCCTGACTCCATAGATGTGTATGGAGAGAGCGGTGACATCCCTGACTCCATAGATGTGTATGGAGAGAGCGGTGACATCCCTGACTCCATAGATGTGTATGGAGAGAGCGGTGACATCCCTGACTCCATAGATGTGTATGGAGACAGCGGTGACATCCCTGACTCCATAGATGTGTATGGAGAGAGCGGTGACATCCCTGACTCCATAGATGTGTATGGAGAGAGCGGTGACATCCCTGACTCCATAGATGTGTATGGAGAGAGCGGTGACATCCCTGACTCCATAGATGTGTATGGAGAGAGCGGTGACATCCCTGACTCCATAGATGTGTATGGAGAGAGCGGTGACATCCCTGACTCCATAGATGTGTATGGAGAGAGCGGTGACATCCCTGACTCCATAGAGGTGTATGGAGAGAGCGGTGACATCCCTGACTCCATAGATGTGTATGGAGAGAGCGGTGACATCCCTGACTCCATAGATGTGTATGGAGAGAGCGGTGACATTCCTGACTCCATAGAGTTGTATGGAGAGAGCGGTGACATCCCTGACTCCATAGATGTGTATGGAGACAGCGGTGACATCCCTGACTCCGTGGAGGTGTATGGAGATAGCGGTGACATCCCTGAACCCATAGATGTGTTTGGAGACAGCAGTGACATCCCTGACTCCGTGGTGGTGTATGGAGAGAGCAGTGACATCCCTGACTCCATATATGTGTATGGAAAGAGCCGTGACATCACTGACTCCTTAGATGTGTATGGAGAGAGCGGTGACATCCCTGACTCCATAGATGTGTATAGAGAGCGGTGACATCCCTGACTCCATAGATGTGTATGGAGAGAGCGGTGACATCCCTGACTCCATGGAGGTGTATGGAGAGAGCAGTGACATCACTGACTCCATAGATGTGTATGGTAAGAGCGGTGACATCACTGACTCCATAGATGTGTATGGAGAGAGCGGCGACATCCCTGACTCCATAAATGTGTTTGGAGATAGCGGTGACATCCCTGACTCCATAGATTTGTATGGATAGAGCGGTGACATCCCTGACTCCATAGATGTGTATGGAGACAGCGGTGACATTCCTGACTCCATAGATGTGTATGGAGAGAGCGGTGACATCCCTGACTCCATAGATCTTTATGTAAAGAGCAGTGACAACCCTGACTCCATAGATCTGTATGGAGAGAGCAGTGACATCCCTGACTCCATAGATCTGTATGGAGAGAGCAGTGACAACCCTGACTTTATGGAGGTATATGGAGACAGCGGTGACATCCCTGACTCCATAGATGTGTATAGAGAGAGAGGTGACATCCCTGACTCCATGGAGGTGTATGGAGAGAGCAGTGACATCCCTGACTCCATAGATATGTATGGAGAGAGCATTGACATCCCTGACTCCATAGATGTGTATGGAGAGAGCGGTGTCATCCCTGACTCCATAGATGTGTATGGAGACAGCGGTGACATCCCTGACTCCATAGATGTGTATGGAGACAGCGGTGACATCTCTGACTCCATAAATGTGTATGGAGATAGCAGTGACATCCCTGACTCCGTAGATGTGTATGGAGAGAGTGGTGAGATCCCTGACTCCATAGATATGTATGAAGAGAGCGGTGACATTCCTGACTCCATAGATGTGTATGGAGAGAGCGGTGACATCACTGACTCCATAGAAGTGTATGGAGAGAGCGGTTACATCCCTGACTCCATAGATGTGTATGGAGAGAGCGGTGACATTCCTGACTCCATAGAGGTGTATGGAGAGAGCGGTTACATCCCTGACTCCACTGATGTGTATGGAGACAGCGGTGACATTCCTGACTCCATGGAGGTGTATGGAGAGAGCGGTGACATCCCTGACTCCATAGATGTGTATGGAGACAACGGTGATATCCCTGACTCCGTGGAGGTGTATGGAGATAGCGGTGACATCCCTGAACCCATAGATGTGTTTGGAGACAGCAGTGACATCCCTGACTCCGTGGTGGTGTATGGAGAGAGCAGTGACATCCCTGACTCCATATATGTGTATGGAAAGAGCGGTGACATCACTGACTCCTTAGATGTGTATGGAGAGAGCGGTGACATCCCTGACTCCATAGATGTGTATGGAGAGAGCGGTGACATCCCTGACTCCATAGATGTGTATGGAGAGAGCGGTGACATCCCTGACTCCATGAAGGTGTATGGAGAGAGCAGTGACATCACTGACTCCGTAGATGTGTATGGAGACAGCGGCGACATCCCTGACTCCATAGATGTGTATGGAGATAGCGGTGACATCCCTGACACCATGGAGGTGTATGGAGATAGCGGTGACATCCCTGACTCCGTAGATGTGTATGGAGAGAGCGGTGACATCCCTGACTCCATAGATGTGTATGGAGAGAGCGGTGACATCCCTGACTCCATAGATGTGTATGGAGAGAGCGGTGACATCCTGACTCCATAGATGTGTATGGAGACAGCAGTGACATCCCTGACTCCATAGATGAGTATGGAGAGAGCGGTGACATCCCTGTCTTCTTTGATCTGTATGTAGAGAGCAGTGACAACCCTGACTCCATAGATGTGTATGGAGAGAGCGGTGACATCTCTGACTCCATAGATGTGTATGTAGAGAGCGGTGACATCCCTGAATCCATGGAGGTGTATGGAGAGAGCAGTGACATCCCTGACTCCATAGATGTGTATGGTGACAGCGGTGACATCCCTGACTCCATGGAGGTGTATGGAGAGAGCAGTGACATCACTGTTTCCATAGATGTTTATGGAAAGAGCGGTGACATCATTGACTCCATAGATGTGTATGGAGAGAGCGATGTTATCCCTGACTCCATAGATGTTTATGGAGAGAGCGGTGACATCCCTGACTCCATAGATATGTATGGAGAGAGCGGTGACATCCCTGACTCCATAGATGTGTATGGAGAGAGCGGTGACATCCCTGACTCCATAGATGTGTATGGAGAGATCGGTGACATCCCTGACTCCATAGATGTGTATGGAGACGGTGGTGACATCCCTGTCTCGATGCAGATGTACAGAGTCAGGTTTCATCTGTGGCTGGCCAAGTTTCATAGTGTCCTGCAAAGGATATATTTTGTTCTGGGGTGAAATTCAATTGCCAAAATAGCAATACCATACATCAGTGGTTTCAGCTGTGCCTGGCAAACTATAATAGTGTCCTCCAAAACATATATTTTGTTCTGGGGTGAAATTCTAATGCCAAAATAGCAATACCATAAATCAGTGGTTTCAGCTGTGGCTGGCAAACTATAATAGTGTCCGCCAAAACATATATTTTGTTCTGGGGTGAAATTCAACTGCCAAAACAGCAATCCCCTAAATCTGGTGTCCCAGCACTGGCTGGCAAACTATATTAGTGTCGGCCAAAACATATATTTTGTTCTGGGGTGAAATTCAATTGCCAAAATAGCAATACCATACATCAGTGGTTTCAGCTGTGCCTGGCAAACTATAATAGTGTCCTCCAAAACATATATTTTGTTCTGGGGTGAAATTCTAATGCCAAAATAGCAATACCATAAATCATTGGTTTCAGCTGTGGCTGGCCAAGTTTCATAGTGTCCTGCAAAATATTTATTTTGTTCTGGGGTGAAATTCAATTGCCAAAATAGCAATACCCTGAATCTGGTGTCCCAGCTGTTGCAGGCCAAGTGTTAATCTGTCCGTAAAAGGGTATATTTTGTTCTGGGGTGAAATTCAATTGCCAAAATAGCATTACCCTGAATCTGGTGTCCCAGCTGTTGCAGGCCCAGATTCATAGTGTCCGTAAAAACATATATTTTGTTCTGTGGTGAAATTCAATTGCCAAAATAGCAATACCATAAATCAGTGGTTTCAGCTGTTGCTGGCAAAGTATAATAGTGTCCGCCAAAACATATATTTTGTTCTGGGATGAAATTAAATTGCCAAAATAGCAATACCCTGAATCTGGTGTCCCAGCTGTTGCAGGCCAAGTGTTAATCTGTCCGTAAAGGGTATATTTTGTTCTGGGGTGAAATTCAATTGCAAAATAGCATAAAAGGATAAATAGCGTAAAGGATACCTTTCATCCAGGGCCTAAATACTAGCCCTAAAGAGATATTCCCTAAATCAGTGGTTACTGCTGTGCCTATATTAGTGTAATACGCTACATAAATAAATAGGCAGATAGTGTTAGGTGCCTGTAAAAAAAGGCCTGAATTTGAAATCAATACTTTGGGCCAAATATTTTTTCTTCTTGTGGTGCTTGGTGAACGGTAACAATGAGGAAAACATCTAGTAAGGGACGCGGACGCGGTCGTGGTGTTAGTGTACCCTCTCGTGCTGGGAGAGGACGTGGCCATTCTGCCACAGCCACACGTCCTAGTGAACCAACTACCTCAGGTTCCAGTACCCGCCAGAATTTACATCGATATTTGGTGGGGCCCAATGCCGTTCTAAGGATGGTAAGGCCTGAGCAGGTACAGGCGCTAGTCAATTGGGTGGCCGACAGTGGATCCAACATGTTCACAACATTATCTCCCACCCAGTCTTCTGCAGAAAGCGCACAGGTGGCACCTGAAAACCAAGCCCATCAGTCTGTCACATCACCCCCATGCATATCAGGGAAACTGTCTGAGCCTCAAGTTATGCAGCAGTCTCTTCTGCTGTTTGAAGACTCTGCTGGCAGGGTTTCCCAAGGGAATCCACCTAGCCCTTCCCCAGTGGTGGAAGACATAGAATGCACTGATGCACAACCACTGATGTTTCCTGATGATGAGGACATGGGAATACCACCTCATCGGAGTCCGCACGTCTCTGATGATGACGAAACACAGGTGCCAACTGCTGCGTCTTTCTGCAGTGTGCAGACCGAACAGCAGGTCAGGGAGGAAGACTGTGTGGAAGACGATGCAGGGGACGATGAGGTCCTAGACCCACATGGAATGAAGGTCGTGCCACTGACTTTCATAGTTCAGAGGAAGAGGAAGTGGTGAGACCGAGCCAACAGCGTACCAAAAGAGGGAGCAGGGGGCAAAAGCAGAACAGCCGCCTCCAAGAGAGTTTGCCTGCTACTGGCCACCGCCACCAGGGCCCGAGCACCCCAAAGGCATCTTCAAGGAGTTCCCTGGCATGGCTCTTCTTTAAACAATGTGCTGACGACAAGACCCGAGTGGTTTGCACGCTGTGCCATCAGAGCCTGAAGCGAGGCATTAACGTTCTGAACCTTAGCACAACCTGCATGACCAGGCATCTACATGCAAAGCATGAACTGCAGTGGAGTAAACACCTTAAAAGCAAGGAACTCACTCAGGCTCCCCCTGCTCCCTCTTCTGCTACTGCCTCGGCCTCTTCTTCTGCCTCGGGAGGAATGTTGGCACCTGCCGCCCACGAAACAGAGGATGTGCCACCACCACCTGCGTCACCAAGCATCTCCACCATGTCACACGGCAGCGTTCAGCTCTCCATCTCACAAACCTTGGAGAGAAGCGTAAATTCCCACCTAGCCACCCTCGAGCCCTGGGCCTGAATGCCAGCATTTCTAAACTACTGGCCTTTGAAATGCTGTCATTCAGGCTGGTGGACACAGACAGCTTCAAACAGCTGATGTCCATGGCTGTCCCACAGTATGTTCTTCCCAGCCGCCACTACTTCTCCAAGACAGCCGTGCCTTCCCTGCACAACCAAGTATCCGATAAAATCAAGTGTGCACTGCGCAGCGCCATCTGTGGCAAGGTCCACCTATCCACAGATACGTGGACCAGTAAGCACGGCCAGGGACGCTATATCTCCCTAACTGCACACTGGGTAAATGTAGTGGCGGCTGGGCCCCAGGCGGAGAGTTCCTTGGCGCACGTCCTTCCGCCACCAAGGATCGCAGGGCATCATTGTGTGCCTCCTGTAGCCTCCTCCTCCTACTCGGCTTCCTCCTCCTCTGCTTCCACCAGCTCATCCAGTCAGCCACACACCTTCACCACCAACTTCAGCACAGCCCCACACCGCGCAGGAGTTGTGGCGGGGTATTGAACAACAGACCGATGAGTGGTTTCTGCCAGTGGGCCTCAAGCCCGGCCTGGTGGTGTGCGATAATGGGCGAAATCTCGTCGCAGCTCTGGGACTAGCCGGTTTGACGCACATCCCTTGCCTGGCGCATGTGCTGAATTTGTTGGTGCAGAAGTTCATTCACAACTACCACGACATGTCAGAACTGCTGCATAAAGTGCGGGCCGTCTGTGCGCGCTTCCGGCGTTCACATCCTGCCGCTGCTCGCCTGTCTGCGCTGCAGCGGAACTTCAGCCTTCCCGCTCACCGCCTCATATGCGACGTGCCCACCAGGTGGAACTCCACCTTGCACATGCTGGAGAGACTGTGCGAGCAGCAGCAGGCCATAGTGGAGTTTCAGCTGCAGCACGCACGCGTCAGTCGCACTGCGGAACAGCACCACTTCACCACCAATGATTGGGCCTCCATGTGAGACCTGTGTGCCCTGTTGCGCTGTTTCGAGTACTCCACCAACATGGCCAGTGGCGATGACACCGTTATCAGCGTTACAATACCACTTCTATGTCTCCTTGAGAAAACGCTTAGGGCGATGATGGAAGAGGAGGTGGCCCAGGAG